>CM075767.1:14969110-15569110 GCA_037974665.1 Ehretia macrophylla | reverse complement strand
GAAAGTTTGTCTTTCACATGAAGAATTTTGCTTTTGTCTACACGAGGGATATTGGGTATATAATAGATAGGCTAAAATTGAATATTTCTTATACTTATTTATAAGTGTTTATAAAATACTCTGGACTACAAATTACTATATACATATATATATGTATATTTTATAGATCCAAAATATATAATTAAAACACAATTGAAAAAGGAAGGATTACATATACCTTTGAGAAATTTGAATTTGAATCGGTTAGTTTGTGCGCTGTTGTTACGGCAGAGTTTCGTACTGATAACGTGTTATGAAATAATAACTATAAAGACGATAATATAAGAAATAGCTGAGAGAGATTCGAGAGAATTCTTATTGATTTTACTGTAAACTATGAATTACAATAACTTCTATTTATAAGAAAACTGATGTTACTATGCAGTTACTATTTGCACAGTACCTGACAACTATGAATAGTATCTGACGGTTACTATTCACTAATATCCTAAAATATCCATATCATAACAGTCCCCATATTATAAGCATTAAGAATAATACATTAATATAATTTGATATCTCCGTCAAATCAGCTTGACCATCAATTATTTTCAAGGTGAATTGTTTATACCTTAACCTTGTTCACCCATATAATTATTGACCTTATCAATTATATATATATTGCTGATTTTATAACGTTAGGTGTGAAATTATGACTTTAATGTGTTAAAATAACAAAAAAATATTAATATGAACCTTAATTCATATATTTGTTAAAATTCAACGTCTCCATTTTTTATTTTAATATATGGGACTTTGACCAATGTCAGCTAAATGAAATGTAAGCCAGCATATTAGTTCATCAACTTGTTTTTAATTTATGCACTCGTAGTATACAGGTCTAAATTTGCGCACTATATTTCTAGTTTGTCAAAATTTATGTCGTTCTCATCTATTAATTAGTGCATTCACACCAACCTACTTAAGGTATAAGTCTACTTTTTTTTTTCCTTTTCTAATTCAAAGGGAGGCATAAAGCTATACATATATATAGATATAATCAGTAAAATTCGAGTTCACAACCTTTCACAAACACTGCAACTGTCATATTACTAGACGAAAGAGTCTTTGACAAAATACAAGTCTAATTTTAGGCACAATATCTTGCTTAAGAAAATTGATCATCATTCAGAAGGTCACGTTAAATCAAAACAAGTAAAAAAAAATTGTCTACAACTTGATATATTTTTTAGATTAATGTTACAAAAATAAAATGAACAAACAAAAGCACCATGTTGCAGAAACCACGCCCAGCACCAAGTGTATCTTGGCAAATAACCAAGGTGAGTAAATAAAATATGGGTTAATACCTGCAGAGGTCCGTGGACTATGGGCCAAAAGATGTTTTAGACTTTAGTCCATTAAATTTAAAATGCATCATATATTCCATGTGTTTATCAAAGTTGCGTATAAAATTCTGTATTTTTAAAAATGACGAGAAATTTCTTGTGTTATCTATCTATAATGTTACACACTTGTCCTAATTTAAATTTATGTTAACTTTGAGGATTAAAAGTTTTGAAAGATGAAATTACCCCATTAAAAAATTGTATTTTATCTAACTTTTCTAATTTCCTTTATTATTATTTAATCACATTAACAAAATTTTGATAAACAAAACTCCATATAATGTTTATTTTTTTTAACTCTTCTTGAAATTGCGAGTCCAATACTTCAAGTTTTATGCAATTTGAACAAGAAATAAAAAAGATATGAATTTTTGAAAAAAAAATTCAAGGACAAAAAATCTGTAGAGTTTAAGGTTGAGACGTTTTGATTTTGAATTATGACCAAGGGCTCGAACTCATGTACTTGTACATATGACCAAACCACATATCCAATATGCTAGTTAAATTCTGCAACAGCACCTCATTTGATCTGGTAAGCTTTCTGAGTCAGGTACATATACGACGTCTTTTCTTTGCATTTGTTAAGGTAATTAAATTGATTGGGAATTAATTGGCTATATTTTAGCAAAATTTTTGTTACCATACTTTTGTTATTACCTTTTGAATTGTGCAGGAAAAATCTCATGGTAACTTACCATATAAGAAGAAGATTTGTACTGCTTAAGAAATGACATTAATTGCTCTACCAAAAAAAAATGACATTAATTGCATATTTATAAGGAAATGAAGAATAAAAGGAAAATTATGGTTTTATGAGTCAAGATTTTTTCTTGCAGCCCAAGATGACCTGCAACAGCAATTGTGTATTTATATGAAGTAGTAGTCACGACAGAAAGGCAGCAGACAGAGAGCGACAAAGAAAATATAAAAGAGTTATGTCCAGTATTCCATATCATGTTGCAACGTGATCTATGTTTCAGCCTTTGATTATATTAAGTGTTGCAACTCAGTTTATTTTGACAGCTTGTTATATGCATCATATATTAGTCTTTGAGTGATTAGATAGTTGTTTCTTTAATCATTCTTAGGGAGAAGAATGTATAGTTTTCGAGAGAGAACGTTGTAAGTTGAGAGGATCTCCCATTACCGAAGTTCATTAAGGAGTTATTCATCGAGGCGTCAAAGGTCAAGAGGGAGTCTTTACTTTTGTAAGTCCATTGATGTTGTAATTTATTATTTCTTAATGAACAGGTTTGTTGGACTTGGGGAGGTTCCATGGACATAGACCGTACGGTTAAACCACGTTAAATCTTAGTGTTCTTTATTTCTGTTATAGTTTTATTATTTCCGCTGATGTTTACTGTCACTGGCTATGTTAGAACATTAAGTAGAATAACTCATTAATTGACTAGAGAAATAGACTGTTAATGAACCGTGAAAGAAGTAATGTTCCAATTAATATTGCAACATCACTTGTAACAGATTCACTTATACCAAGTAATTGTTTCAGTTTTTTATATTCACCACAGAACTTCGTCGATTGAGCAAATTAGTCATATTGCTTAAAAAATAATCCATACTTATACTGCACGAACTTTAACAGCATTATACTTTTGAATTCTTGCACTAAATTGGGTTGTTCACCATGTGTTTGATTTAATTACGCAGATAATTTTGGGGGAAATTTGGGTGATTCTTTATTGTAGCTAAAGAACTATTTATGCATACAGGACTCCATCCAAGAAATTAACTCATGAAAAGCTAAAGAACTAATTATGCATAATCGAAGGATAGATCGCGAGAACATGTAGCTATAGTGGCAAACTCATGCTCTATTGTATGCCATAGATTCAGACATATTGTAGTAGGACAGTGGACCTATTACTACTAATGCAATCTCTTAGGTTCTTAAATAGTTAAATGTAACTAATTATGCATAGTGACATGTTTTATGGAACTGGCATTTTGAGCAGGAATTTTGTCACGTTTCCATCTACCAATTTACATTTCTTTTTCTCTTTAATGGTTGGCATTCTGTTATGTGACCACCTATGGCATTAGACCTCTATTATCACATATTTATATTGGTTAGGAGGATTGTTAATGACCAACCTAATGATTAACAAAATGGGATTTTCAATTTATCGTTTGAAAAATGCATAAAAGAGATCTCGGCTCGTCTGAAAAAATATGAGTATTTAGGGAGCATTGATGAAAAGTTTTAAGTGATTTTGGTTGTGTGGAGTTTGACCATGGTTGTGCTGTCGTAGAGGAGAAGAAGTGAATAAAAGAAGAAATAAAAAGATGAAGAAATACCAAGGCTTTGGTCAGGTGGTAAAGTTATTTGCTTGTTTGCGAGAGATCGTGGGATCAATTCCCACTAGTTTCATATGTTTTGTACGACCATAGCCCTCCCTTGAATAATAATAAAAAAAACAATGAAGAAATAATATTCCTGTGTTACCCCCTCAAAATTTACATTTTCTGATTGCATGTGTCTATCACGTGACGAAATTATTAAATTTTAAACGAAGATGAGTTGAGGGACGAACGGTGTCCCACTAATGAAAATCGAGGGACCAAAAAACTTATTTTAAAAATTGAGGGACTAAAATGTCTCTCGTCCCATTTCACCATACCCGATTCCCAAATCCCTAAATCCCCAAAATCATTCCTTCCCCCAAATCCCTAAATTCCCAAAATCATTTCTTCCCCCATATCCCTAAATTCCATCTTTTTTGTTAGTATCTCCAACCAACCAAAAAATGAACTTCTCTTATCCTATGTTTTTATATCTTTTCTCTATTAAATTTCTGTGATCACAGGTCAAGGTTTTGCACAAAAATGATTGATTCATGGAAGTTCAATCGCATCAAGTTGCATATCTTCTCTATAATCTCTTTTATGTTGATCATCTTTGTGATACTATTCAGAGACAATTTTATATCTAATTCTCTCTTCAGTTGATTGCTTTTAATAAAAGTAGAAATAGTACTGCTCTTAAGCTGCATACTCACAAGATACAATGAAAGTTAGAGTCAAAATTAATGCGAGAGCCATTGGTTCTAGTGCAGGCATAGGTCAAGCTAACTTCAAGCCTATGTAGTTCTTGGATCTCCATGACACTAGACTACGTCCATCGCATTACGACTCAGTAAGGATAATTGCATCGTGTGCTAGGAGATTCGCTTATCGCGCAAGCCAGTGGGCATCGATCCCTATTCAATCAGGTCTTATCTTCTTCCCTTTTGTCCAGGGTCAAAAGTGCAGTGAGTTGCTTATAAGATACTATGGTGTCCTCGAGTCGAAAGAGTATTTTGCACAACCATCACTAGAGAACCCTCTCATTGACTTAGGCAGATGAAGCCCTCATTGAGTGTTCTCGGTGGACTATTTTAAGTGTACGTATCTCTATATGTACCCATGTTTTATCCTTGACATCTCATGCCCTTGGTTGACGAGATCAACCTTGGTAGGACTAACTATATGTCGGTCTCGATTGATTCATCAACGGCTAGTCTTAATGAATACTACAACCTAGGACATGTTTTAAGAATGTCTTAAGTATCAATTCCCATCTACCATAAACTCCTATGGTTCAACCCCATACCGACATATCCAAGGGCTTTTTCAATTATACATAACATGCAAGTATATAATACACAGACATATAAAAGATAAAGAGAAGTCCATTTGGTATTATTGATTAAAACTATGTTACAAGGATTGTCACTTACATAATATCTTTTATCATTCTAGACCAAATGATTGGCTTGAAGGACATATTTTCAATTTATCTCCCACTTGCACCCACAACCAATCTTTCGGTATCTAATACCTGTCTTAGATCTATGGTTGTCAAACTCCTTTAACCCCAAGGCTTTGGTGAATGGGTTCGCTAAATTTTCTTTGTCATCTACCTTTTCAATGTGTACATCTCATCTTTTTATGATCTCTCGAATCAGGTGAAAGCAACGCAGAATCTGCTTGGTCTTCTTAACAGATCTAGGTTCATTGGCTTGAGTAATCACTCCAGTGTTATCATAGAAGAGAATCACTAGTGCATTACTATTGGGAACCACACCAAGTTTAGAGATGAACTTTCTCAACCAAACAACCTCTTTTACTGTATCGCATGCTGCAATCTGCCTCGGTCAATGAGTCGGCCTAAACGCTCTGCTTGCAACTCTTCTAACTCACTACTAATTATTAATGGTGATTGCAAAACCTGACACTGATCTGCTATTATGGTCGAATTTGAAGCTAGAATTTATAAAGCTTCCAAGCCTTTGCATATTCATCAATGAGAAACTGGTCTTGAGTGTTTCTCAAATACTTATTAGTTAACCTCTTACTGAACCTCATTTGGGTTACCCTAATATATGTTTGTCATTCCAAATGCGTAAGCAATATCAATCCTCATACACTTCATGGCGTACATGACAGAATTGTCCCTTGAGGTATACAAAATCCCTTTCATGCATTCTCGTTTGGCATTAGACTATGGACATTCACTTATGCTCAGAACGATATCAGTTCCAAATAGGTAACTACCTCATCTATTAATCATCCATGTCATACCTCTTTTAGATGGTATATATGTACATAAACTAGGACAAGCCTAGCATCCTTATCGACCTATCTCTATAGATCTTTATACCTAGTATATAGGATGCTTCTCCCAAGCCTTTAATGCAGAAATGCTTCGAAAAGGCAAATCTTTTCTTTAGCACTCCTACATCATTCCAAATGAGTAGTATGTCCTTGATATTGAGCACCAAGAAGATGACTCGCTTCTACTGACCCTTTTGCACATCCAGCGTTCCATTTTGTCTTTGAACAAAGTCAAACTCTGACTTTTCTATCAAAACAATTATTCCAATTGTCTTGCTTTAGCCTATAAATGGACCTTAAAAAGTTGCATACTTAAGGTCTTGCATTCCCTAATGTGAAATCTTTGGCTTGTCTTATATATTTAGCCTTATCGAGCTCCCTATTGAAGAAAGTAATTTTCACATCTATCTATTAGATCTCAAAATGCATAAAGCATGATCTAAATAGACTTGAGCATTTCTACTTGTAAAAAAGTCTCATTATAGTCAATGTTTTTCCATTGGCGGGGGCCCTTAGCAGCCAGACCCTCCTTGTATATTTTCACCTTGTCGTCTGTTATAGTCTTTACCCACCCTATTGGAATAATGCCCCCGATGAATCAACCAATGTCCAACATTGTTGACTTTTATGGCATCCATCTACAATCTCATGGCTCCAATCCACTGTTCATAATCAGGTTGTTGTATCACCTCTAAGAATATAGTTGTTTATACCTTACCATGACTGGCCCCTACAACATCACTATCCTAGATTAGGAACCCGTAGTACCTATCCGGCTTGTGAGTGATTCTCCTTGATCTCCTCAGTGGTAGTTGCACAAGTTTTTCAGTTATGCCTTCTAGTTCTTTTGCTTGATCGATTTCTTAAGGATCCTTGATTTTACAAGGATCTATTTTTCTCCTACTCTGCCCTACTTGCAAGAACTCTTCCTCAAAGAACTAGGCATATCTGGCCATAAACACTTTCTGCTCAGAAGGGTGGTAGAAACAATATCCAAGAGCCTTCTTTAGGATATCCAACAAAACTGCACTTGTCAGACCTTATTTCCAACTTCTCCTGTTCTAGGTTTTCACTTAGGTGTAACAATTCCAAATCCTAATGTAGTCAAGACTTGGTTTGTGACCCTTCTATATCTCATAAGGTGTACTACCAACCAACTTGGAAAGAACCTTATTCATTTGAAATACAACCGATTTTAAGGCGTATCCCCACAAAGATCAGCGAAACCTATCATGGACTTGACCATATCTAACAAGGTCTTATTATTTCTCATGGACATACCATTACGCTTTGGTTTTCTAAGAGCATTCCATTGTGAGAGTCTTGTTCTCTCTAAGATAATTGAGAAACTTGTATTTCAAGTACTTTCTACCTCGATCTAATCGAAGTGCCTTAATACTTTTACCTATTTGTTTCTCTACTTCATTCTTATAGCCCTTGAATGCTTCAAAAGCCTAGGACTTGTGTTTTAAGAAGAACACATACGTGTACCTTGACAGATCCTTTGTGAAGGTGATTAAGTAAGTGAAACATCTTCTAACCTGTAATTGAAGTGGTTTACATACATTAGTATGTACCAGTTGTAATAGTTTTGTAGCTCATACACCTTTATTAGGAAAAGGCGCCTTAGTCATTTTACCTTTGATATATGACTCACAAGTTGAACAAGATTCGTAACTATGGTTACCAAGGAACCCTTCCTTGGCCAACAATTTGAGTCGTTTCACATTAACATGACCGAATCTACAGTGCTAGAGATAAGATTGATCTACCGAGTTATCTCCAAGTTTCTTACTATCAAAGGTTTGGTTTGAGAAAAATATGCGACATCATGTTCTTCCTATTTGGTACTACTTGGAGACATAACCTCTACTATGAGAACTACAAGTATCCAATACCCAAGAGTAGAATTTCAAATCAAAAGGTTAGGATTTATCAAACCAATTCCTAAACCTAAAGCATTACCATGCTTCCGCTACGTGACCAATGCAAGATACTTCTTGCATACCCCCTTATATATCTCATATGTAATGGTCTTCCTTCTGGTAATTGGAAGCTGATAGCCTTGTTCTCATTTTATAGAATATTAATATATATCCCTTTGATCCCATCCTTATGCTTAAGGCAATTATTTCTTTTTCTTCTCTTAGAAGATTTGCCCTACCTCTTGGGCTTGGAATAATCTCCCATTAAAATAGTAGATTCATTCTCTCTATATTGAGTTTGTAATGCCCTTAATCAAATTGAGTAAACAAAACTCAATATGGAATTTGTTCATTTGAATTAATCACCTCGAGCAAAGAGAAAGCTTCAAGTAAAGACTGTAGGATCCAATCCTGAAAGAGCCTATTCAAAGTAAGCAGTAATTTTTTAACATGATCTCCAATCAGTGTTCTCTTAGTCAATCCAACTTGAAATAAAGACTTAGATATCCGATATCTAACCATCATACTTTCAACACCATTCAACCTCTTGTTGTGTCTATGGATAAATTTTGAGGCACATATGTTTATGTTACATTTGAAGTTCAGATCTCATGGTATGAGCATTACATATCTTACTTGAGTAGTACCAACCTTGTACTTCTGATAAGTTGTAATATGTTTTCTACTTGTATCCTCAATAGGGACAATAAGACAATTCCATGAGATATCAAGAATATGGTGAGCAATACTTGTGAAACACTTTTCACAAAATCACGGTATCAATCATCTCATGTGATATTGGTTAGGATGTTGGTATCTAATACCACTCAGTGACAATGCATTTGTCATTTGATTAGTGATTTGAAATGCACAAGATAAACATGAAAAATTTAGCGTCTTGTTAGTTTTAATCTCTGACGGGTCTCGACTTTGACCTAATCGTCTTCCACTATATTTTGGTAGTCACATCACCCTTATGGAGTGTCTGTGAGCCTCTACTAGGTCTCAAGGTGGGGTTAAAACCCATTCTCGCTTATACATTCTCTCTAAGAGGTAGAGACTAGACATGCATACCAAAATGGTAGGTCATCTTAGCCCATCAACCTGCGTAGATCCTTAGGAGGTAGGGACCATATACCGTCTGAGAATAAGTCAACCATCAATAGTGATATAATTGACAAAAATGTGCCATATGCCTTCCCCTCGGAGGT
Source organism: Ehretia macrophylla (assembly GCA_037974665.1). Classification (NCBI taxonomy): domain Eukaryota; kingdom Viridiplantae; phylum Streptophyta; class Magnoliopsida; order Boraginales; family Ehretiaceae; genus Ehretia; species Ehretia macrophylla. The sequence goes on along the minus strand of CM075767.1, from coordinate 15,559,972 downwards.
AGGGTCAAGTGACATAGATCTACATCCCCAGCACATACCACTTTGAGTAGGAGTCACCAAGTAACCATGAAGTTGAGACTCCCTAGGAGGTATGGACTAGTCTTTCATAGTTAAATGATTGCCCACCTACTATGATAGAAGGGCTAAAATTAGATACCTAGTGTCATTAATCGCTCACTGACTTAATATTGTTTGGAGGGAATTTATTTTATGTTTAGTTTGGTCTCATATGTTTTAATATGCATGCATCATATATGAGTAGTACATAGGTCATACATATAGATTAAAATGTATCCAATGCAATAATATATCTTATACATATAATCTATACTACAATGTCGTATTGGTTATAGAGATTTTATTTTTCTTAAGTTTCACCAAGCCACTAGTGAAACCTAGAGAAGATCCCTAGAATGAATGCGAATGATAAATAATGGAAATAATACACCTTTAAAAAAAAGGAGTTGTTGCCACTTTCCAAATATGGAAACTGTTACTCTCCCAAAATTGAAAATTGTTGCTCTTCTAGGTTGGCCCACCATATTCAGTCTTCATCTTGAACTCCAACCTATCTCTATTTATATCCTAATCCTATCACACTATACATTACATCGCTTTCTAAAAACAGAAACCCCTAATTAAGAGATAGGTACATAGAAGGGAGAGAAAATATACAACCAGGATAAAATAAAAAATAAAAAGGCGAGATGTGCATGCTCCATTTCTAAAAGGTACATACATACATTCATTTATGAGAAATATATTAATCATACAACCATGCATAATTCTAAACTCCATAACCATCCTATGCATCATATTTATGTAATAAATAAATACTTTGATTATCATGCATCTCTTATGGATTACATTGATTTACATGTACTTTTTCATCGTCTTACCCCTTCAAAATATACTAAGGAATTAATTGAGTCCAACTTACATCCCTATGATAACTTGTTTAACAAGGCCCAATATTATCCTTAGCCTATTTATTTTGGTCCATTTTGGACTCCTAGACTAGAGAAACATATCTAATCTAATTAGACTCAAGCCCATGGATTTTTAGGCCTAATTGGGCTTTACTAAAATTTAATTTGTGACCTCACTATTGAAATTAATTATGAATTTTAAATTATATCAATTTTGACTAAGTTAACATATTTAAGTATAAAGTCAAAATTTGTCAATCTTTTAGTCAACTCATATAAAACGTGATTTAATGACTTAACTAATTAATTAATTTGGTTAGAAATTAAAATTTCAAGAAATTGAATTACAAAGTCAAAATTTGACCTTTACTTTCCAAATTCATATCTAATTCAGTTTTACTACCATATTAGGAAACTAAGACTAGAGTTTGACCAAACCATTGAGCTTGACTCTTGATGGACCTTCTCAACCACTTATAAAGTCGTGCCACCACCATGGAATGGCAGAACAACTACCATAAAGGCAAAAAAAATTGTCCATAAAGAATATGTCCAAAATAGACCTGTTGTACATATTCTAATTTTAGTGATTCTGTTTACCTTGCTACAGGTCTCCAAAAAAAACTTTAATACATACTATCAGATAGCCAATAACCATACATTCTCCTATGGTCTGAAGCAGTAGGTACATTTCCCATAGTTTGTTCAACAATCACCATCCTCGAATGACAACTCAACTCCTGAGGTGAATAAACTAAATTTTAGTACATAACTATCTTATAGATTAAATTTTCAAAAATTGAATAATGCAAATAGCGTGTATAAATGTTGTACACAATAACAATTACAATAATTTCATGCTTCGAAGTAAAATTACAAAAATTTCATGCCTTACTTGTAAATATTACAATGAAATTATATAAATTTTAGGCATATAAATGAAATTTCAGAAAATTTCATGTCTAAATTTTAATACTTATAATTTCCCTGCTCAAAGATCTCACATGCCATAAAATTACATAAATATTAGGCCATAAAATGAAATTATATAAATTTTAGGCATTTAAATGAAATTACAGAAAAATTTCATATCTAAATTGTAATAGTTATAATAAAATTACATAAATCTTAGGCCATAAAATGAAATTACTTGAAACTTCATGCCGTAATTGAAAATAATCTATGTTATGTATTAGTTTAGCAAGAAACAGGGGCCAAAGCAGAATAATTGCAAAGATAAAGGCCCTAAAAAAGAACATGGGGTCATAAATGTAATTATTCAAAAAAATATAGGCATTAAAAATGAACATGTAATCAAAATAGAATTACCATAAAGATAATAGGTTTAAAAAAAATAATCACAACAAATGTTATTTTTAAAAAACCTTTTTTTCTTCGGCTGCCACCCATGATAGTAGAGTGTTGTCGCCAGAGGACATCGCCTCCGGCCAGTGACTAGGACTACCACCAGTTGGAAGCCAAAATGCTATCGGACCATTGTCGGCAGGTGATTGAACTGCCATCGGCTAGTGGCTGGCACCGAAGAGATTTGACAAGCAACTTGTCACGTGGCATGCTCTAGGTACTGCCACGTGACAGTTGTTGGGCTGGTTAAAGAAAACTGAAAACTTAAATTTCAAAATTTTTTTAACTAATGTGGCCACATGGCGCCAACGCATTAGGCCACGTGGCCCCCCATGTTCACCACTCTCAAACACACGATCAACCACTCTGACGAGCACACACAACACAAAGAGCACATAGTTGATAAAAAATTTCAAATTTACAAAAAATCTTCAAAAAATCATATCTCAATCATTTCTAGGCCAAATTTGATAAATTTTATATGATCGTAAAGCTTTTGATGAGCACTTTTAAGCCATGCCAAAAATCACTTAGTTTTTAGCATATTCCAGAAACAAAAAAATGGCCAAGAATAACAAGAAATTACAAAAACAAAAAAATGGCCAAGAATAACAAGAAATTTATGTGCTCTTCAATTAAAATCACATAGATTAGGCATTAATGGTGAAAGAAACTCATCCTACTGATTTTAGCATACCGAACTCAATATTTTATAGACAAAAAATTCTAATGCTAAAAAACAAACCATTAATCTACACATATACTCCATAAATTTACGGAGAACAAACACATGACTCTGATACTAATGAAGGAATTTAACACTAAGTCTGGAATTTTTATAAATCAATAAATAAATACTAACCTTGTAGTATATGTAAAGTGATTGCTTAGGAATGCACCAAGTTTGCGCCACCATTTTCCTGCTGCAAATCAGAGTCCAAAATACAAGATAATGAATTATAGGCCATAGCCTAAATGCCCTCTATTCGATAATCTTACATACAATAAGTAGGAAGAAATTGTATTTTAGAGAAGAGAGAGAGCCTTTTACTTGTTTATTGTACCTTGATATTTGAGGAAAAAACTGTCTCTTTTTTTCTTAGATATTAAAAGTTGTGGAAGTTGAATAACTAGCCATAACGTCCACTACTTACAAATGGGTTGGGTTGGGTTGGGTTGGGTCAGGAACACCTAGTCTAGGCGTGCCTACCATAACATACCGCTAAAGATTTTGTTGTAGGATTATCACAAGAGGCATTCTCAATGACATCTAATCGAGGTACGCTTTAGATTTATTAATTTGACAAATTGATTATTACAGTGTTTTATTTTTTCGTATTAATTCTTTAAAATTCTAACACATCAAACATGAAATCTTCATTGGACACTTCTCCAAATCGCGCCCCCCAACATGGTTGCTTGACCAGGGGAATCCAAGGTGGTTGGGGATGTTGAGAGGAAATGGGAATTCCTCCTCAATGTACTTGCAACACATCAGGTTCTTCTCTAATCGTGTGCTATAGGCGTGGCCACTTCTACAACAAAGTGAATAATTGCGAGGCCTCTGATGAAGTAAGTGACACATTGACCAAAGCTTTCAATGTAATGAATGTATCCAATCCTACTGATGATTCCTAGTATGCTTTTACTAGAGCCATACGCATATGACTCCAAATGATATACAAGTTGCTGCTAAGCTCCCTTATATTGGTTTTGATACTGTATTGGTGGGTAATGCCGCTGGTTTATGTATCAATCACACTGGTCATATTCCTATCAATTTATCAAATGGTTTCATCCTACATTTCGATGTTTTTTGAGCCATCTCTTGCCAATTACAGTATATTAAAGTTATGTTCCTGTTATATTCAGTTAGTAATCTTTATTTTATGTAAATACAGATAAAGATACTATTAGCTCACGCAAGTTTAAAGCTTAATATTTTGAGATATAAAGTTAAAGGCTTGACTTTGGTTTAGAATCATTAAAGAGAATATTTTAATGATTCTTTTAATGATTCAAAACCGAAGTCACTTAAATAATAAAGCCTTTAACTTTATATCTCGAAATATTAAGCTTTCAACTTGCGTGAACTATAAATATCTTTATAAACAGAGATCACTAATTGAATATAATAGGAACATAACTTTAATATATTGTAAATTTCTCAAAATAAACTGTACCCTTACACTTTATATTTTTAACCTCAAGCCTTTTCAATTTAAGCATTAATAGAGCTTCAAAAAGAGTTCCCAAAATGCATGCATTGCAATATCCAATACACTTTAATCTGAGTGTATAACTTGCTTACACTTACATAAATATACCAAGCACACAACTATACCTTAAATACTTGTTGGCGATAAATTTCTAAGCTTATGCCTTTATAACCCAACAATTGATCCAAGTTGTGTAAATAATTAAGCAGGTAGTAATAACATGATTGAATCATAATCACCACCATCATCTTAGATAAATAACTGTAAATACTATGATTACCGAATATAAGCCTGACAATCATGTATATATTAACACTTTAGTAAAAGCAAACCAATGCTCCCACTAACCAAATTAATACTTCAAACTCTATGAACATCCATGCACTTGATGGTAACTTCATTATAGTCTTTAAACTTTAGAAGTGTTGAATTTGTAACTTGCATATAAAAGCGGAACTCCTAATTCCAACTCTAAATAAATTACACTTTAAGAATAAAAGCATGTCAAGGGATCAAAAATTCTCACTAATCTATTGTCTTTAAAATATTGCAATCACTTTAAAAGCCTTCAATTTTTATCACTCTACTTTTAGAAGACAATAATAAACTTTATATGTCATTAAACGAGATGTACTTTACATATATACTTACGCATAAAATGCCAACATATGTGAAAACAAATAAAATGCTAACATGTTTACATATGGAAGCGCATATATAATCCAATGGATATATTACTCTCACATACCTCAATGTTCACTTACTTCTAAAAAATTTTACTCTCTTTTGTCATTGAACTTGTATGACACAAGTGAATCTTTATGATATAACAATAAAACAACGACAAAGTTTATCCTTAATGATTATTATATCAAAATCATGCAATAAGAGTAGATAATTAATTCTCCCGTTTATAAGATTATAGAAGTATCCATTTAAAATATAAACCTTAAGTACTTGATTTATACTTTAACATCTTTTACACTAGGATATCTTAACCCATAAGCTCCCGAAAAATATCCATATTATACATTTCCCAAAGAAGCCCTTGCAGGAAATATTTCACAAGGAGGATACCCTTGATACTTTAGCTCTATATAATTGCCATTATAAAGAGTAAGCTCATTTTGACACAACCATACATACATGTATGATCAACAAAAGTATAGTTGGAGGCAATCATGATCATGTAAAGAAAAACAACCTTCCATGACCACTTAAAGTGCAAGTAAGATGTGCTATAATAATAATTTTAACCATCAATTGAAATTTACCATTGAATATAAAATAATGCAAATAACACAAACTTACAACTTCAGTATTCTTATTATAAACTTGTTCCCTTTGGAGACTTTGACGTGTCATATAAACATCTTCAAGAAAAGCTACTTTATATTTTAGAGTTTCCACAAGAGAATAGTCATAGAAACTTAACACCTTTGGGCAAGAAAGGTTTCTTATGATAAAATTACTTCAAGATCTTTACTATTCATTCATACTCCTCAAAGTTATTAATGTACATAATTACTACCTTCAGGTATACAATTGTGAACTATAACTCCAAGAAGTTATAACCTATCCTAGAATCTTTTTTGAATGTCTCATAAACCGTAATGGATAACCCACTTTGACTAAGTCATCCAACTTGATCCAGAGAATCATCTAGTTAGAATAAAATTACATGTCTTAGAATCCTTATTGAAAATCTTCTAAGGCCTAATGAATAATCAGATATGGTAAAACCATTATAAGAACTTATAAAAATACAACTAGGACAAAAAGATACATTATTTTGGACAAGTTTCATCATACCTATATGTATATATTGCTCACTTAAAGCCTCCAACAAACTTGAATAGGATTATGCATATCACTGACTTCAAGTTACTAAAGATTCTACTTTAAAATTTCAATCTTATAATGTGATCAAATACATTTGATGAACTAATATGAGAGACAAATATAAATAATTGTCACCAAAATAAATACCTTAAAAAGTTATGAACACATGATTAGGCTAATTCAAAAAGGAGCATAAAATATAATTAGCCAAACACGCAACTTTAATATGAGATAACACTCATTTAACTTAAACTTTACTTAATCACTTTAGAAAAGAACTTGTCATAGGTCTTCCTAATACTAGATTTCAAAAAGACCATTTATGTGATGCATGCCGATTTGGAAAATAATACAAAACATCTTTCAAAACAATTAGCAAGGTAACCACATCAAGAGCTTTACAAAAATTACATATGGATCTTTTTGGTCCAATGGATGTGGCAAGCTTAGGTGGATCTAGATATGTCTATATTATCATAGATGATTACACTAGATGCACATGGGTGAGACCCCTTGCACATAAAAATAATGCCTTCAATGAATTTGTTAAACTCTATAATAAGGTGCAAAACGAGAAAGACTATTATCTAAATTATATTCATAGTGATCAAGGCACCGAATTTATAAATATATCTTTTATGGACTATTGTGAAGTATGTGGCATTGAACATAATTTTTCGGCTCCTAGAACTCCTCAACAAAATGGGGTACTAGAAAGGAAGAACTGGACGTTACAAGAAATGGCAAGAACAATATTGAAAGAAAATAACTTGCTAATATATTTTTGGGGTGAAGCCATAAATACCGCATGTTATGTGCTAAACCTGTGCTAATTAGACTTTTTCTAAAGAAAACACCTTATGAATTATGGAAAGGTAGAGCACCAAATGTGTCTCATTTTAAAGTATTTAGTTGTAAGTGTTTCATCCTAAATACAAAAAAATATCTTGGCAAATTTGATTCTAAATCGGATGAATAACGTTTTATGGGTTACTCTTCAAGAAGCAAAACTTATAGAGTTTTTAACAAAAGAAATATGCTTATTGAAGAGTTTATGCATGTAGATTTTGATAAAAACTAATCCTTTTGCCCCGAGAAAGAATGATAATAATGTAGGAGTTCTCAAAGTGGACATTCAAATCCAACCTACAACCATTAGCAATTAGGGAACCCCAAGTGATCCAAAGGAGACAAATCTTGAAAATGGTCAAACCTCAAAGGATGGTGAAGCTCTAGCAAATCCACAAGACAATGTACAACCAATGCAAAATGTCCAAAAAGCTACAACAAATAAAGATATACCAAGGTGTTAGAAGTTTGTGAGAGATCATCCAAATGATCAAATTCCTGATGATCCTTTCAAGGGAGTAAGAACTCGTTCCAACCTAAATGCTTATTGTGAACATGTTGCTTTTCTTTCCCAAGTAGAGCCTAAGAATGTGAGAGAAGCTTTAGATCATGAAGATTGGATAATGGCCATGCAAGAAGAATTAAATCAATTTGAAAAAAGTGAAGTATGACATCTAGTTGAAAAACCTAAGGATTATCCTATAATTGGTACAAAATGGGTTTTTAGGAATAAACTAGATGAATCTGGGATTGTAACTAGAAACAAAGCCAGACTAGTGGCTCAAGGGTATAATTAAGAAGAAGACATAGATTATGATGAGACCTTTGCTCCCGTAGCTAGACTTGAATCTATTCGTTTGCTTCTTGCCTTTGCATGTTATATGAACTTTAAATTATATCAAATGGATGTAAAAAGTGCATTTCTAAATGGCTATTTCAAGGAAAAGGTTTATGTGAAACAACTGAAGGATCTCATATATGTAGAGCTATGAACATTATCTAGCTAAGAATTGAGCGGAAGCGAAACATGACATTCAAAATTTTTCAGGAATTCAAAGCAAATGTTCATATGAAACTCTAATCTTGATATCATGTGATTAGCATATGCAAAACATATATATAGCAAGTATATATATTGACAAGAGATAGTAGAAAAGTATACCTCTTGTAGACAACTCATGGAAGTATGAATCTGAAATTTTTGCCCACTTGATAGAAGACACCTCCTCTTGAAAGCACAAGAGCTCTAGTCCATCCACACGAGCAAAGAATCGCTTCTCCACCTTCATGGTTATTTTGTGCTAGATCTACCATGGAAGATTTATGAGCTTGATTGTGAAGAAAATAGCAAAACCATTTCCTCCTTCTTGTGTTCTTCATGGCTACGTTTTTTATGAAGAAGAAGAAGAAGAGAAGACTACTTCTTCTCTATGTACTTTATTTTTCAGCCATGTATGATGAAGAAGAGAAGGCTTCTTCATTGCTGCGTTTTTTTTCTCTTGTTCATTTCAGCCATGGAGGCTTAGCCAAGCAAAGAAGATAAGACAATTCTTCTCTCTTGATAGTTGTCTCCAATGTGTGGAGAGAAGAGAAAGATGACAAGCCTTGTCATCTTTTTTCTTTACTTTCCTAATTGTTGTCTCAACTTTTAAACAAAAGAGAAGACAATCTTTCTTAATTCTTGGTTGTGTTGTCTCTTTTTTAGAAAAGAAAAGATGACAAAGTTGTCATCTTTTGTTTCTTTTATTGTAGTATTTTTTCACTAATGTATTTGATATTCAACCTAATCACAATTAGTTGAAATTATGAAAACAACATTTTCATATTTTTATATTAGCCCCAACACTTAATAATAATTGTATATTGATCCCAATAACTTTTAAAAGGTCAATTACACCATTGTTAACTCCTTAACAATTACATAATTGTAACTTCTTAACAATATAAGAGAAACAAAATATAATTGTCACCACTTTAACAACTCAAGAGAAACTAAACGCAATTGTTAACACTTTAACAATTTAAGATAAACTAAATCAAGATCAATAGGAAAAACATTCACTATGCTCTATTGTGTGTCACTTTCTAAATTCACCGTTATATAGCATTGAAGAAACGTTGAACACTTTCAATGTTAATCAAACTATTTGATTTGTTTAGAGAATATCTCCCGTCATTCTCAAAACACCTTCAGAGTTCTTGAGTGACGTTCTAGCTACCAACATATCAAGACAATTTATAAAGCAATGAAGTCTTATTCAAGTGAATCTATTTATGGTCGCTGATTATCGTACAATCCAATCCTTCTATTAATTGTCCCGTCGAGCAAGAACCATGATTCGATTAAGTTCATAGACTCAAAATGATGCATAGATCCAAATGGTGGAATGAGAGATGACACATAAAAAAACTCATTTCCATCATTCATGCATTGGCCAAGGACTTCCTCATTCAACAACCAAACTTGGATCGTATAGGACATCTCCTCACGCCGGAGGTTAATGGATCCTATCTTGACCACTACCTATCAATCACTATACCAGACGAATGAAACTGCGAGAGGACGTATCTCATCTCGTTTGTCGAGACAGGCATTATCCAAACGCTTGAATCAAACCCCAATACATATGACAACCGTAATGTCTCAAGTCTAAGGATTACATGTACAATCGTAACGAATAACAAATTATTAATCCAAAGTCATGTAATTTGTTATTCACGTCACATTCAATGATCTATTCAACTAATAGTCATCCACATGTTTGTTAGTCGCATCGCTATGCTGTTATGGCACGCGGCTTACTCTCCTTTATCATTAACATCTCTATGTTAATCAAAGGTAACAACACATGTGATAGTCCGTAATTAATTATTAAAGTCCCGATCAAATAATCTAAGGACTATGAACACTTTAAGTATTTATCATACTAAGAAAATATGCCAACATATTCTAAACGCTTTTAGAATACATTCCTCTAATTAAAAAAACTAGGTACTCATTCATACACGTAAAGAAGGAGAATATGAATGTCCTAATTATGTCAATATGTAAACGAACATATAAATACTAATGCCATAAGTAAATGTCAAAATACCCCAATATATGTCATCCAAATATGTAGCATTAGGGCATATCTCTAACAATCTCCCACTTGCACTAATACTATGAAACATAGTATTAGTACAATAAACAATGATATTGTGTACTCATCTTCTCAAAATGAGGACCTAGTTGTGATTGATTCATAGCTACGGTAAGTGGGTCAGCTACATCAAGAGATGTAGCCGTTTTCTGCAAAGACATATCTCAATATGATTATTGGCTATAGATACAACACATGAAGATGGAAACACTTTTCCAAATGTTTGGACATACAGTGAGACCTTGGTTCCACAAGCTTGTGCAGTAGCTCCGTATAGTCATAGCGCAAAAGCATCACAACTTAACGGTAGGAACTATAACCAACTCGTATGATTTACTCGATCCAAACAACTTCTTTCGTAATATTACATATCACAAAAAACATGAGTTATGTAATGGAATCTATAGTTTGTTCAGAACCTTTCTAACTTACTAAGCTCCCACTACAAATAAACATGAACCCTAACATAGACATTCTATTATAAGATTCAGATTAAGAATCTGAACTAGTAAATCCGTCACTACAGAATTTACCTCATCCATAAACTAAAATATATCTTTAGTGCTTCCCAAGTACTTAAGAATATATTTCAATTCTATCAACCATTCCCAAATCTAGATTGGATTGATATTTACTCGTAACACTTTACAGTTTGTTCAATATCAAGTCTTGTACATAGTATAACAAATATGAAGTTACTATAACTTGAATACAAATTTGCTACGCAACTAGAGTTTCTTGAACACTTTCAAAAATACTCTTTGTACAATCTAAGGAATATGTCGAGTAATATCTTCGTATTATTATCATAGCTACGAATTGACAAGATACGAATGACAAGTTCTAAATGGAGAACATTTAATATGACTAGACTATAATTAATATCACAATACACATATCATCAACTATGATATTGAAGTCATCATTATTGCAATCATAGAAAAGTGGATGCGCTCCCACTATTCTTTTGCAATCACAAGGTTCATCTACATTTTAAATGAAATCTAACTCTTTAATCTCATTTGAAATGGGTGAAATATTTCCAAGGAATTCACTTAAAAACCCACAAGTGAATTTATCAAGTATGCACATATTACTCATATCAATAGATCAGAATCATCAATATAGTAATACAATGTGCTATAATGATTAGCATAATACAACGAGACTAAAGCACAATAATTGGTAAAAGGACTTCATCATAGCTAACACTTTGGCTTTGATGATATCTTTTAGAAACCAATATAGATATAAAAGATCATTACCTTTTTCTATTAACTTCAACCTTTATCTCGGAGATCAATATCCAGATTAAGCTAAAGTATATGGAGTATAGTCTGTAGCCAATCCGTCACCATTTGTCACAGAATGACTACGGACTTTTAATAAAAATAAAGTAGATTATTTTCAATTTGAATTATAGAAGTGTGATTTAACCTACAATAGAGAACAATGTATGTGACTTGCAAGCTCTCCAAATAATAATAAACATGGTTCATATTTCATTACTCTGTGTATTTTGATAGAAAAATCTTAAACGCATTCAATAATTGTTTCGATCAAACTTAAAAGGTTTTACTAAATACTACGTCAATATTAACTAACGTTCAATCTAATTATTTATAAACTCTCATACTTAGTTTGAACTTCATAAACAAACAAAATATCAAGATATTAATATGCTTTTATACATTTTTCTTATTTATTAATAAGTAAAAGGGTAAATTGCATACAACCCCCTGTGTTAGATCAAAAGTGTGTATAAAATCATGTGTTATGAAAAATAGCAGTTACCCCCCTGTATTTTACCCGAATGTTTCATATTACACCCCGTCATTTAAAAATCGGTTATAGTTAACGAAAATGTAATACACGCGCGTGGCTCTCGTGTATGATAGATTTGATGGACAAAAATACACTTGAGTGAAATATAGTTTACCCCCTTGTGCTTTGCGAAATGTGCACAATAGATCCTGTGTTATGAAAAGTAACATTTATCCTCCTGTGTTATGATAAAACGTTGCATACTTGCCCAAATTGATATGAATGAACAAAAATACCCTCCAAGGCACTTCATAACTTCGTCATGCCCCAATCTTGCACTCAAACATATCTTAAGCAAAAAAACGCCATTCTTGAGCACTCGAACAAATTTGAAACATAAAAAAAAAAAAGAACAGATCTAAAGCAAAAAAATTCACTCTCTTGCGTAAGCTTTTCAAGACTTCATGGTGAAAGTTTCAAATTTATTGCTCTTGTTATTATTATTTTTTTTTTCAAATTTATAGTTATGGTAATGGGTTATAAAATTTTTATTTAGCACATGCCCACCTATGAAAAATAAAATGGTGCAAATTACCCCCCGTGGGCATTATCGTCTTTTCTTATAAAACATTAGTCAAAACTTACGGAGTTCAAATTTGGGCGAGTATGCAACGTTTTGTCATAACGCAGGGGGTTAGATGCTACTTTCCATAGCACATGGTTTATTGTACACATTTCACAAAACACAGGGGGGTAAACTATATTTCACTCGTGTCTTATTATTTAAATGAGGGCATTAGTGTCTTTTCACAAAAATCGTTACTTTGAACTAACAGAGTTTGATTTTGGGCGAGTATGCAACATTCTTACATAACATAGGAGGTTATATGCTATTTTTTGTAATACATGGTTTATTGTGCACATTTCGCAAAACACAAGAGGGTAAACTATATTTCACTCTAAGTAAAATATTGATACAATTAAATATCCATAGTCATTTCGTCTCCATTGGCCATACAAAGGCTACGAATAGTATTAATTCATAGCCATGTGGTTACCATTGGCTGCGGAATAATGACAGATAATGGGCTTTATTACACTCGAGCCCAGCGAAACTTTTAGATTATCATATTTAATTATTATATTTGCATAATTGTTTTAATTGCCATTTACTTTGTTTCTATTTAATTTTTATGTTTGACTTGAGCCCGGAACAAATTTTAAACCATTTTATTGTTCAAAATTTATATTTTTCCTTGATTATACTTTATAAATAATGTGTTCGTTCATTAAAAGAAAGTGTATTGCATGTCCCGAGTGTGAGATAGAAAATGTTTAGTGTCCTCGAGTGAATAATGATAGTTTAATTATTTTAGGGCCTTTAACATTTTAATTAGTTTTCTACATAGTTGTTAAGCCCAATAGTATTTTATTTTAAGCCTAATCACTTAGTTAGCCATTTATTTACCTATTATCTACATATACATATAATATAATATAACATACAAAGCAACATAGCAAAAGAGAAAGAAAAAGAAACAGCAAAGCATAGGCAAAACCGTGAGACCTCTTTGGCTTAGGGCTTGATTTCATCTTCATTTTTCATCCATTTTAGCATGATCAAAGGTGTCTTCTAGCCATTTTCTTCCATTTCCTAACTTTACCAAGGTGAGGGAAACATTTTATGTGCATTTTCTTGAATTTCTAGCTTTGGTGAATTTTTTGTAATTGTTGATAATTGATGTTTTAAGACTTCTAATGCATGGATTGGTGCCTAGAGATGTAGTAAAACAAACTTTTAGAGTTTCTTGCAATTTCTTTGCTCAATTTTTTAAGGTAGCTAGACGTTGAAGATAATGAATAGTGAATTTGCTCAAATATGGTGTTTTAATGTTCTATGCTTGTTTTAATGCTAAATTGAAGTTCTATAAATGTCTAACCACTTAATTACATGCTAGAAATGGATAGAAAATGATTGGAATTAATATTTGTGTGTGTGTGCATTTTGGGCCGGTTGGGCCTTGGGTTCGGTCCATTGAACCTTGTTGCAAGGCAGGCCCATGTCGTGGGTGTATGACCCCTCCTTGTGTTTCGAGTATACTTAAAATGATAATTGGTGCGGTTGTGCGAAAATGCCATGTTTTTAGTAAAGAATGAAAATGATCTAGGTAGGTGTTTAGTGTTCTAACTATGTTAACTTAATAGTTTTAGTGAGATTAATGTATTTAGAGAAGTTAAATGCTTTAAAATTCTATGTAGTCTAAGTGGTGGACTTGTGAATGAAGGCTAAGTCTATGAATTAAAAGGTGTTATAAATGTTGTTAAGTAGTCTAAACTAGCTTAGTGCACGTTTAGTGATCTTAATGCATGTGAGGGATAATGTGCATGAGAGTGGCCTCTTTTGTCACTTCTCGCTTACATGCATTTAGTGTAATCAAATGATAAGTGCTTCAGCATGGCTATGTGTTATGTGATATAAACTGTTCTCAAGCGCACTAACAAATTAACAAGCGTCTAGCGTAGCGAAGGTTGTAACCTTAAGCGTCGACCCAGATATGGTGATCATTCACTGGGTGGCAGCAGGCTTGCCAGTGGATGCTAACCCGCCGAGGACTAGTCCCTAGTCGCATACACGGAGCGTTCCATGGACAGGGTCGTAGGATTAGGCTACATCCGAAGTATACCCCGCTGAGCGATAAATGATGACGGTAAGCAAAGCGTCAGTGAAAAGACGCGTAGGGAAAGAGAAGTGAACCCGCACGGACGGAGCGTTCCATAGGGTTAGCGATATCCTTTTCAAAAGTGTTTATCTAGCGTTGTTAATGCTTAAGTGTCTATCATGATAATATAGCTTATATGCATAGCTTATAATGATAGTTAATGTCCAATACTTATCATATTAAATTTTACTTTGCAGCGTAGTTATAATGTAATTATAATGCCAATACTTGTCTTACATGCATTGCACGAAAAGGTTTTCCAAAGCTCCCTGTCTATCCCCTCCCTCACTGAGTATACATGTGTTGTATGCTCACCCATTTTTTCTAACATATTACAGGTAAGACATGTTCCATTTCTCTGAAGTTTGAGAGAAGGAAGACTCAAGAATTCCTTGTGTGGTAGTGTTAGCTTGAGTTGGGTGTTTCTATGCAGTTATGTGAATGGCCATGTAATTCATGAGGCCTTGGGGCCTTGTATGCTTCTTTGGATGTAGTTGATGTATTTTAAGTTAAGTAGATGATTTGTATAAAGTTAAATGAATGGTTGTTGCTTGTAATAGCTGGTATGAAGTAGCTTATGTGAATGACTTGATTCGAACTTAATTCATAAGTTTAGTGAATAGGAAATATTAGAGTTGTATGATAAGTGAAATAATGTTACATGTATGCTTTAATTTGGCTAAGTAGAAAAAGCTCGAATGGCTTTAAGAACTTGATTATATTATCAAGTTATATTATGTTTTGTGGATCAATTTTTCTAAGTGCAGGTATGTGGTTAGTCCTATAAATAAGGAAGACTCCGTTCGTTTTTCCTTATTTTTCGTGCCAAAGGTTGGGGTCGGGTTAATGCTAGCAGAGTGAATAGGAGTCCTGACTCCGTGAAGGGTCAGGGCATGATAGGCTTTCGTAGCCCTTCCATTTCTATCTAGCAAGGAAAGTTTGTCCAACTTATTATCTCGCCGAACGAGGACATCGGTTGGCCAGCACCCTCATCCAGCGGAGACAGTAAGCTAGACAAACTTTTCATTGGCCACAGAAAGGCTACGAAAAATAGGGGTCCATAGCTTTTCCATTGCCAATCGACGATGACAATTGTTGGGAAGACTTATAGTCACCGCTGGATGGAGGCATCAGCTAGTCGGTACCCCTATCTGGCGTGGACAATTTTTTTGGCAAAGTTACTGACCGAACCGGAAGAGGTCATCAACCGCCAATGACCTCTTTCGATGCAGACAGTAACAATGCCCAGCTAACTGTCCTTGCTAGAGGAAGGGTATTGGTCGGCCGGCACCCTCTTCCTACAAGGACAAAGGCTACGGAACGTCATCATCATTTTGTCACCCACATTTCTTTTTCAACTTAAACAAAACATATATAAAAATTTTAATTTCTCTCTAACTCCCTTCCTTTCTTTTATCTCTGTCTCTAGGGTACGACCACCAATACCACCAAGAGCATTATCTCCACAACCAAGGGCACAACCATCACTCTATGTCACTACTACCAATACGACCAAGGGTACTACCACCAAGGGCACTACCAATACCACAAAATACACCACCATTAACACCAATAACACCTAAGGCACCACCATGATCTCCCTCTCTTTTTCTATAGGTAAATAGTTTAAGATTTACATATATATGTATCTATGTGTATGTAAATATATCTATGTTTGTGTGTATCTATCTACATGTGTATATGTATCTATGTTTGTGTATATCTATTTATGTATGTATATCTAGGTGTGTATATGTATATATGATTGTTCAATTTTTAATCTTTGTACTTTATTTCATATTTTATCATGTGTTAATTTAGATATTTGGTAATGAGGCTTTGTTATGATTATTGGTAATATTGATATTTGGTAGTAATTTTTTGTTGTGATTTGGTAGTAATTTTTGTTTGTGATATTTGGTAGTGATATTTGGGTAGTTATATGTGCTAATTTAGAATTTAATATGAAATCATTAATTTTATTCTTTAATTAGTATGAATATTAAAATGAATTTGAAATGTTATTCCTTAATTAGTTAAAATAGATTCAATTTGGTAGTGAGGAGCCTAAATTTTGTTAAGTAAGCTTATATTAAATGTAATCCAAAAGTTACCAAAATGGAAATCAATCGGAAAAAATGGATGAACAATTGCTTAACTCACGATGGAGCAATGAATCTTATATTTGATTAAGGGTGTAGAAGAATTCATTGATTTTGCAAGAAGACAAACAAAATACATGGTTGGAGAGAAACTAAGGTGTCCTTGTGCAAAATGCAAAATCTTAAGTTTATAAAGATCGAGACTTGTAGTCTTCATCTCTACCAAAAGGGTCCATGAGTCTTTATACCATTTGGACTTCAGATGAGGAGCAGGAAACCTAAATGAGGATAATGATGACTGTAATGTTGTGGATCAATTTAGGTATGATAAAAGAAATAGTTATAGGACAATGGTATTTCATGTTGTTGGCCCATCAAATTTACCACTAACATTTAATCAATTAGTTGAAAAACAACCTAATATGGAACCACAACATTTTTATAATCTATTAAAAGTTGTAGATCATATGGGATGGATGTGAGGAATACACTCCTTTATCAATGATGTCTTAGTTGTTAAATATCCAAGTCAGAGGAGAACTTGTATGAGAATTATTTTAATCGAATAATTGGATCTATCTGTAGAATGTTGTCCAAGAATAATAATTTATTAGAGAACTTCTATAGATTCAAGAGCGAAATGAATCCTTTGTGTTTGAATTACGTGAAATTTGACACGTGTGTAAATGGGTGTATATGCTACAAAGAAAAAGATGACGACACTTTTACATTATACTACAAAGAAATAGATGACCTTAATTCTTGTCCAAAGTGTGGTCACGCACGGTATAAACCTTTCCCAGTTGGTAATAAAAGGGGTAGATTGGTTGCATACAAATGATTGAGATGACTTCCATTAACTCCCAGGTTGACCAAATTGTACATGTCGTGCGCAACAACTAAACATATGCAATGGCATCACAAAAACCAAGTTGAGGATAAAGAGGTTTGTCATCCATCTGATGCCGTGGTGTAATATTCCTATCAAATGTAAATTAAAAATAAACTATTAGATTGTGAAAGAAAGATCAATTAATAATAGTTCATATATCACGTTTCATCATATTCTAAGTTAGCATGTAAACTAGAATTTATTAAGAGTGATGTCGGAACATCTACAATAGAAACGCAAGCTCAATCGAACAAGTACGACACAAAATTAATGAAAGAATTTTGAAAACTTTACAAGTTACGAATCGTTTTCGGGACAAATTCGAATTGAAAACTATAGCAATTGGAAAGGAATTAAATAATAATTTATATATGATTGGAAATTTTTACGAATCTAGTTTTTAACGCTATAAACAATGCATCAATTAGAATTTTGTAAAAGAAGTTATAATTATTTTTGTAAAATATGTGTAAACTGTCGAATTCAAACTTTTAGCATTATTTTGTTTCAATTTTGTCTTGTCTCAGTCTGTCTTATGATTTACTTTGATTAAAGATGCAGCTTGAGAGGTTAGTTGGCAATTTCGTAACCCTTGATTGATAAAATATATCCCACCGTTTATAGACAGTAAAAGAAAGAAAAGAAAACAAGTGACATGAACCAGCTAGCCACCTCATGGTTTTTAGTTAATATTAAATGTTAATCATAATCAACAAGTAAAATAAAATAAGATGAGTCGGCTTGGTCATTTTTCAAAGCTGCTGTGCAACATATAATGTGTATACCATGCTCTTCTACGTAAGCCACCCACTTCCATACTTTATGCATGTCAAACTCTACACAACTCCACCTCCTGCTTTGCATGCACTATGGTGAGAATAGGATAATTGATAGCATGAACAGACCAAGTAGTTTCATGTCATTTTTGTGGTATTTGGGTGCTGAGTAAGATAATTGAAATTAAGAAGCATAGGCCAAGTAGCAAATATAAATAGAAACAGAACCGTGGGATAAGAATATATGAATAGAAATAAGTCATTTGTAGTTGAAAGGAAACTAGAAGATAAAGCCTGTTTCTAGTAAACCAAAGCATATTTGTAGTATATTATAACATATATAGGTCAAAGGAACTAAAGAAGACAAAGAAAGAAAGAGGTAAGGAAATACAGTAGAGCTTTGGGTCTACAAGCTATGACAGCAGTAGAGCTATGAGCCAAAATTAGGAATGATGGTGAAGTGGATTTAAAGTTGGATCTTCATCAGGTGAGGATTAATTATGTGGTTAAGTGTGTTTTGCACTTCTTTGTGCCTAACTTGATATTTATAATGTAACTTGTCGTTACAAGTTAAAAGTGATATTTACATGCTATTGTGTAATTACCTAATATTAATGAGTGGGTGTAGCCTACTTTGTCGCCCTTTCAACTTGAAATAATTGTTGATTAAAAAAGTTGCAACCTATATGTGTGCTTGTATATTGTTATGGGCCCCACTGAGATATGGTAGCGCCGTGTCACATTGGGTGACATCGGGCTTGCCAGGTAAAGGCATGAGTACCATGATCTATTCCCTACTCGGATTGGACGGAATATTCTATGATGAGCGGGTTGTAGGATTCAGCGTACTTCCGGGGTATAGCCTACTGGGTGATATAAGTGACTGAGTTCGTGATGGGTGGCATAAGGGTGATGCCTTCAAGAATTTGGATAGCGTATCCTCCTTGTGTGATTTATTTAAATATTATTTCACATGATTATCTGAGATTTCTTTTTGCTTGTGTTAATGTATAAAATTATTCCGTGTACAACTGTATATTTTACTTTAGTTAGAATTACCATATTTAGCTTAGCTTGGGGAGCAAATATCCTTGCACCTATATAATGGCTAATGTATTGTGATTGTAAAATAACTTTCTTCGCTATACTACAATACATTCTTTTTTGTAATCTCATGTTTTGTCTTTCTCTTGACATGGTATCAGAGCTACCATTCTGGTAGCCTGTGCCACTATCATCGCACCCTTCTCTTTGCGAAATTCACTCGCAGCAAAATATCACAAGTTTCACAATCTTTCAATTTGTTTCGGGCTATTTTCAAATTTTTCTTTCACTTCCTCGGGCCACGCCCCATATTAGAACATAGATCTCGTCGCAAGGATTCCAGTGACATAAAAATCACCACTAGACTCCGCCGGATGCATTGCCACGCGCCTCCCAAAGTGCCGCCGCCGTTGCTGATTTTTCAAAAAAAAAAAACAACCAGACCCTTTCCCACATTTTTCGACGTCTTGAGTCCATTTTTGCAGCCCGTTTCTTCAAATTCTATCTCTAAAGGTCACTTTTTCAGCATCATAATGGAACACTCTAAGGTTTTACAACCCATCTCTCTACTTCTTGATGGTGGTAACTATGTACCATGGGCCTAGGCCATGATCAGCTTTCTCAAGGGTAAAAAATTATGGAGAATCATAACTGGGGATGTCAAGGAACCAAAGAAGAAATCCGATGAGTTAGACGATAAGTTTGCCGAACGCCTTGAAGATTGGGATGGCAAGAATCATCAGATAATCACTTGGCTTCAAAACACTTCTGTCACTTCTATCAGTCTTCAGTTTGGGTGTTTTGACATAGCCAAACAAGTTTGGGACTTCCTGGCATAGAGATACACAACTACTGATGAAGCATATCAATACCAACTTGCCACCGTCCTTCACTGCATGTGTCAAGAAGCAGGGTAATCGGTTAATAGTTTTTTGTCTCAGATATACTCAATTTGGGATTAGCTCACGACCTCAAAGCCTGTTTGGGATTGTTCTGAGGATGCCAAAAATTTTGCTACTTGGCGAGACCATGGATGACTTGTTCAGTTTCTCATGGCCCTCCATGATGATTTCGAGCTTGTTCGTGCATCTCTTCTTCACCGCAACCCCTTTCCTACACTTGAACAAGCAGTCCAATAACTTATCTCAGAGAAGACCCGCATTCCATCTCAGAAATCTCACTCAACTGATGTAGTATTAGCAACTCCTAATCGCACCGCAAAGAAAAATTCAGTTTCTTCACGAGAATGCAAGTACTGTTATAAGCCTGGGCACATTCGTCTAAATTGCCCTACTCGGACATGCTCATTTTGCAAGAAAATAGGCCCTGGTCACTATCAACATGAGTGCTATCGTAACCCTAACAGGAATTCTCAGGGTAATCAACCCAAAGGTGGATCTTCCAAAGCCTACAACTCATCAATGTCGTCATCACATTCTGTTGCCACAACTGAGGGCTCTTTTGCCTCTCCCAATGATCCTTCTACCTCACCTATATCTGTTTTTGACCTTCAAAATATTCTTAAACAGGTTTTAGCCCAATCTATCTCTCCTACTTCTACTGCTCTTTCAGTCACTTCCGGTAAGTCCTCCTGGTTCTTTGATTCTGCTTGCTCTAATCACATGACCTATGATTCTCATAGTTTGATCAATACAATAGTCAATTCATCTGCATCTGCTATTTACGCGGCTGACAGCACGTCCTTGTCTGTCAGTCATATCGGATCTGTATCCATATCTCATGCCTCTTTTCCTTATACTTATCTTGTTCCTAAACTTACTCTTAGTCTCATCTCTGTCGGTCAACTATATGAATTGGGTCTTACTGTTACTTTCTCTTCTTCTTGTTGTCGTGTGTAGGACCCTCAAATAGGACGGCTCCTTGGGATCGGCCATAAGGTTGGACGATTGTTCGAGCTTGTTAGCTTGCATCTTCCATCGTATCTCTCAACTGCCACCTCTGTTACTACTTCTACAGGATTTATCTCTCTTTATTTATGGCATTCGCATTTAGGTCATGCTTTTCTAGGCAAATTACAGTCTTTAGCTTCTAGAGGCTCATTAGGCAAACTGTCTTGGCATATTCTTGAATGTTTATCTTGTCAACTTGGAAAACAATATGTCTTGCCATTTAATAAAAGTGACTATTTATCCTCTGCGTGCTTTGATTTAGTTCATACTTATATTTGGGGGCCTTCCCCAACTCCTACTATAGGGGGATCTCGATATTTTGTAATCTTTATGGATGATTATTCTCGGTTTACCTGGATATATATTATGCATTATCGGTCTAATTTTCCACGCATCTACTCAGAATTCACTGCCATGATTCACACTCATTTCAATCGACGTATAAAAGTCCTTCGTGCTAACAATGCCATGGAATATAAAGAGTCCACTATACTTGATATTTTCCGTCAACATGGTACTAACTCACATCGCTCTTGTCCTTACACTTCACAGCAAAATGGGCGGGCTGAGCGAAAACACAAACACATTCTTGATGTCACACGCACATTCCTTATCTCTTCATCATGTCGTGAGCGCTTTTGAGGAGAAGCTGCCCTTACTATTATGCATATCATTAACCATTTACCCTCTCCCACAATCGATATAATCTCACCCCTTTTGAACGCCTGTATGGTCGTCCCCCAAACTATGATCATCTTAAGGTTTTCGGTTGTACATGCTTTGTATCCCTTCCTCTACATGAGCGTACTAAACTTGAACCTTGAGCTCGATTATGTTGTTTTCTAGGTTACGGTATTGAGCATAAGGGTTTTCAGTGTTGGGATCCACTCTCTAAACATCTCCGCATCTCTCTTTATGTGATCTTCTGGGAAAATAAAATGTTCTCATCCCTCTCTCCCTTCTCTCTTCCTCATGGTGTCTCTACCCCATATTTTACAGATCCTTCTTTTTCCCTATTTCCTGATGATGACAGTGACACAGGTACTAGCGCAAGCATTGATGTCACCCTTGACATGGCCCATCCTGCGGAGACTGTTCCATCTGATGATCCCGTGCCCGATACTGAGCCTTCTATTGTTGATTTGTCTCATATCTCTCCTGATCCATATCTCCATTGATCTACACGTGTAAGAGCCATTCCCCCTTACCTTCTTGATTACCATTGTTTTTCTACTATCATTTCTCTCCATGAACCTCAAAATTATTGTGAGGCTAGTTCTGACCCTCTTTGGCAGCAAGTTATGATGGATGAATTACAGGTCTTGGAAGCAAAACACACTTGGGATTTGGTTGATCTACCCCCAGGAAAGAATGTCATGGGATGCAAATGGGTGTACAAGGTGAAAACTCGCTCTGATGGCTTTATAGAGGGGTATAAGACTCGTTTGGTGGCTAAAGGGTTCACTCAGAGATATGGTATTGATTATGAGGATACATTTGCTCCAGTTGCTCGTCTCACCTTTGTACGATCACTAGTTGCTATTACTGCCATTAGGCAATGGAAGTTGTTTCAGATGGATGTTAAAAATGCTTTCTTTAATGGTGATCTGACATAATAAGTTTTCATGAAGCCTCCTTCAAGCTACTCTCATCCTCCTCATAAAGTGTGTCATTTACGTCATGCCCTCTATGGTCTCAAACAAGCTCCACGTGCCTGGTTTTCAAAATTCAGTTATGTTATTACTAATTTTGGTTTTACTCCAAGTAACCATGATTCTGCACTATTTATTCGACATTCTGATTCTGGTCTTATTCTATTGCTCTTATATATGGATGATATGATTATCACTAGCAATGACTTGGCGGGTGTTTTTGATCTCAAGTGGTTTCTCAGTCACCACTTTGAGATGAAGGATCTTGGTCTTATGAGCTACTTTTTGGGCATTGAAGTATCATCTGATTTAGCTGGCTACTATCTCACTCAAGCCAAGTACTCTTCTGATCTTCTGGCTCGTGCCAATCTCACTGACAGCAAGACTGCATCTACTTCTCTTGATGCTAACGTTCGTCTTACTCCATTGGATGGGACACTACTCGGAGATGCATCTTTGTATCGCTAGTTGGTTGGCAGTCTTATCTATCTCACTGTGACTCGGCCTAACATTGTTTATGTTGTTCACCTAGTCAGTCGGTTTATGTTTGCTCTTCGCATCACGCATTATATTGCGGTTCTCTGGATACTCGTTATATCAAGGGTACTTTATTTCATGGCCTCTTCTTCTTTATCAGCTCATCATTAATCTTGCATGGCTACTCAAATGCAGATTGGGCTGGCAACCCTACTGATCGGCGTTCTGTGACTGGATGTTGTTTCCTTCTTGGTGATTCGCTTCTTTGTTGGCGCAGCAAGAAACAGACTGTTGTTGCTCGCTCAAGTACTGAGGCCGAGTATCATGCACTCATCGATGCCACTTAGGAGGTCATTTGGCTTCATTGGCTTCTTGCTAATATGGGTATCTCTCAGCCTCCTAGCACTACTCTTTATTGTGACAATTAGACTGCTATTCAGATTGCTCATAATGACGTATTTCATGAGCGCACTCGTCACATTGAGCGTGACTGTCATTTCATTCGTCATCATGTTGGTCAGAGAACTCTCAAGCTTCGGTATACTCCTTCGGTTGATCAGTTTGCAGATCTCTTTACTAAAGCGCACCCTCTTAGCCGTCTTCAGGACCCGATTTGTAAACTCAAGCTAGTGTCATTTGCACCACCTTGAGTTTGAGGGGGGTGTTAATATATAAAAGTATTCTGTGCACAGTTGTATATTTTACCATAGTTATAATTACCATATTTAGCTTAACTTGGGGAGCAAGTACCCTTGCACCTATATAATGGCTGATGTATTGTGATTGTAAAATAACTTTCTTGGCTATACTACAATACATTCTTTCTTGTAATCTCATGTCTTGTCTTTCTCTTGACAGCTTGGACTTAAGTGTTGTTGTTTCTTTACATTATTATATGTACATGTAATGCAACAAATAAAGACTATTTTATAAAACCACACATTTGCACGTCCTTACTGAGCTTTATATAGCCCATCATGTGTATTTAGAAACTTCACAAGTGAAGACATTGGGGAGCGGGGTGTGATGACAACGGGATGCTTATGAGATCTTTTGGTCTGTACAATTTATTTAGAACGCCTCGAGTTAACAGGAAAATTATTTATGAAGTAATGCCTTTATGTAATAGATATCAACAAGTATTATTTGATTTAATTAAAGGTTTTATCCTCTCTAATGGCAGAAATTGTGAATTTTAGTTTTTATTTTCTTAGTGTTAATGGCGCCTTGCGAGTTTAGGGGGAGAATCTTCTTAGACTCACGGCATCACGACCCAGAGTTTGCTTTTAAGAAATAGGGGTCATGACATGAGGCATGAAAACACTTTGATAGAACGTATTCAGAATTTGCTTCTAAACCAAGGAATGTCCGTCTTGGACTTTGTTCAGACGGGTTTAATCCTTTTAACTCTTCTTCTCAACCCTATTCATGTTGGTCAATGATAATTATAACACCGTACAACCTACTACTATGGATGTGTATGAAGAACCCTGTCATATTCTTAACTCTTGTATTCTTAGTCCGAAGAGTCCGGGTAAGAATATAAATATATTCATTGAGCTCTAATTGATAAGTTGATAAAATTATGGGATGTGGAGTACTTTGTTATGAGGTGTCATTGAAGCTCAATTTTCAGCTGAGAGCAACTTTAATATGGATAATTAAATACTTCTCAACATGTGGCATATTTTCTGGTTGCATAGGCATTTGTCGTGTCCGTATTGTATGGATAAATCTAAGGCTTTTCAACTGTCAGGAAGAAGAAAAAATTGCTTTTTTGACTTCCATCGACTCTTCTTACCGAGTAATCATCAATTTCGACAAGACATAAAGAACTTTCGCAAAGGTAGAAGTGAAAAATCTGCACTTCCACCAAGATTGAGTGGTGAAGAGATATAGGAGCGTGTTCAATATTTACCTAAAATAAATAATTTATCTAGGGATAAAATATATGATTTTGGAGAGTGGCATAACTAGACAAAATGAAGCATCTTTTAGAATTTTCCTTATTGGCGGTCATACATTTTGCGTCATAATATGGACATTATGGACATAGAGAAGAATGCTTTCGATAATATTTTCAACACTGCGATGGACGTGAAAGGAAAGACAAAGGATATTGTGAGTGTAATGATCGATATTGAGAGATTTTGTGACCGACCTAAATTACATATTCAAGGTGGCATAATGAATATGGTTGTGTACACTCTTCCTGTTCCATCTAAGAAAACAATTTTGGAATGGCTAAGGGTATTACAATTCCCTGATGGATATGTATCTATATAGTAATATGTGTTGATATGAACAATTTGAAGTTGTCACATATGAACAGCCACGATTTTCATGTATTTATGGAGCGATTGTTTCCTCTAGCCGTATGACAATTGTTGCCAAAGAATGTTTGGAAACCTTCACCAATTTAAGCTTCTTTTTTAGAGACATTTGTTGCACAACTCTTCAAAGACAAGACCTTGAAAGAATGCATGAAAATATTGTCGACACCCTTTGTAAGTTGGAGAAAATCTTGCCTCCATCCTTCTTTGACTCTATGGAGCATTTGTCAGTTCACTTGGCTTACAAAGCCATTTGTGGTGGTCCTATACAATATCGATAAATGTATCATTTTGAGAGGTTCTTGAAATTTTTGAAGAGGAAGGTCAAGAATAAAGTACGGGTTGAGGGATCTATATGTGAAACATATATTGTCCTCGGAACGTCAACATTTTATTCATATTATTTTGAACTGTATGTATAAACTAAAATAAAAAAACACCAATCAAACTGATGATGAGTCCATAGATGTAGATTACTCGGAAAGGTTCTTGCCCATATTCAATTACCTAAGTTGTCCCTTCGGGAAGTTGGTTATTCATTTGTTAGATGATCAAGATCTAAAGGTTGCACACTTATATATTTTGATGAATTGCGCAGAGTTGTCACCATATATCAAGTAAGTTCAAGACCCAGAACCATTAGTGTATTAATTTCATTTTTCAGATTATATAAGTATAATTAAATGTATAATCCACTAATTAATTAGTACTTCATAAGATGTTTGAGGATGATCTTCTGCTTAATAACCCATCATGAAGTCATTCATATGTTATGTACAGTATTGATAACCTTTTTCTAATATGGTTACGTTATCATGTAAGTAATGTCCAGCCTTAACATCCCTAAATTTAAAAACTCTTCAACTTTGACTTCTATTATATTCAAATTTAATTTATGCCTTTTAGTTTTCCAAGTACATGGTCGAAGTACTTGGTTAATGAGTACAGATTGCACACTTTGGCATATGGATCATCAAAGACTACAATCAATAGTAGAGTCTTCGTGATAGGAACAACGTATAATACAGAGGAAAGTGATTATTATGTGTTGTTGACAGATACTATTGAGTTCGAATACCATAATGATACTTTGAATTGTTTGTTGATTGATATTATTGAGTTAAAATACCATAATAATACTTTAAAACATACAAGAATTATCATTTTCAAGTGTGAGTGGTACGATTCTAAAAAAGATAAGGGGTTAAAGGCTCATCCGAAATTTCGGTTGACTTATATGATGTGAAGAAAAGATATCCAAATTATGAGCCTTTTGTCTTGGCTGAACAAACACATCAAGCTTATTTCGCCAAATATCCTGGTGCTAAAAGTGACCAGGCAGATTGGTGGGTTGTATGCAATATCAGATCAAGGAACCAATATGATTGTCTAAAACTAAGGATGAGAATGATATAGATGAACACTTCATTTTTTTAGGTAGATGAGATGGAGGTATCATTCGTACAACCGGATGAAGACAACGTGGTCATGCATTGTCATGAGTTAGGAGAATGCATTGGGGTAATTGGAGATGGTGAAGAAGAGCACGAGGACTATGGTGATAGTAAGATGGAGATCATGAAAGTGACTCCGATAATGACACAGAATTTGAATACAATGAATTATCTGATCAAAATTTGTATTAATAAAGTTAATATTTTTTTTGTGAATTGTTTAGTATAGATTCGTAAATTTTAATGAAAAGTTCATATAATTTCTCTACATTTATAGAATATAATTTATATTGTGTGTATCTTATGTTATTTTAAATCATCAATTATATCATATATGCCGCCTACATTTCATAGCAGTATTTAGGCTCATATGCAAATGCAAGATCGAGAGATCAAACAGCTGGTAGACTGCACACCACATGAGCGAGATAATAAGCTAATCAATAGATTATTTTAGATTTTTTTGTAAATTTAAAATTTTATTTTTGTACAGAATTTAAGTTCTTTTGTAAATTTACTATAAATATTAATTTGTATATTTATTTTAATTTTTTGAAAATATTAATTTTTGAAATTTTTGTAAATATTATTTTGTATATTTAGTAACCATTGAGCACGTCAAAGTGGATAACATCAATATCATCACAAATGGCCATGATCTTTATTGAGATATTTGAGAAATGTTAGGTATTGAACTTCTAAAGGGCAACTTTGAGTCCTTTTCGCTTTTGCACAAGACAAAACATAGGAGTACTAAGAACGTAATAATCTCAATTGTGTTACATAATGTCAAGAAAAAGATCACGAGCAGTCCAAGCATTAAAGAATTTAAAAGGCTTGAACACCATAGCAAAAGGAGAGAAATATTAAGAACAAGAGGATAGTAATCTGAAGGGCTCGACATCTCAACTTGAAGAGCGGAATACAAAAAGAAATCCAGCCAAGCAACATTCATAAGAATGCAGTCAAGTTTACTTGCCCAAAAATGAGGTCAACTTCCTTTATTTATCCAAGTATAAAGAGAGCCAACACTCGGATGCTCAATAAGATTAGCCAGGGATATGCATACCTTGATCACAAGTGCTGTAAGGAATAGAGAAAGCATCAAATCGATTCTCCACATCAATAATTTAGGTAAAATCTCCAATGGTACACTAGGGCAGATGAAAGCAAGAAGAGCTCCATTCCAAAAAGTTTGTCCTAAAGAGGCTTTCCAAGCAAAGCACCATTACAACCATACACAAATATATGTGATGAAGTAAGAGATGTAATCAACAATATATTGAACCCAACAAACGATAGCTTGGTCCATAAGCTCTACCAAAGTGACATTAAATTTAGTGTTCCTAAAAACCCAATGTCTACCATTAGAGCAATCACTATAGTTATGAAGAAATCCAAGATCCTTGAACTTTGTAGAGATGATAGGTATTGTATTGGTGAGCTTGACTTGAGTCTCCGATAAACAAAAAATATCAAGAGCCTCATTTTTACAAATTTGAGTACCTCTTTTTGGTTGAGGGAGTGGTTGAACCCTCACACATTTCGAGATGCAATTAACATGAAAAGTTTCGGGGAGAAAGAAGTAATCCAGAGGAAGAATCTCCAAAATTAGAATTACCTCCACCAAATTCTGTCTAGCAATTCTCAAATTAATTAAGATCAGAAGCCTAAGAGGAAGATGACAAGTGCTGAAAATCAAAGAAGTTGAACCGGATCTTCCACCCATTCAATACCATTATCATTACCAACCAATCCATGTCCAATGTCATTACCAATCAAAGTTGAAGGTGCTTCATTTAGCATGTTAACAAAAGGGCAAATCTCACAAATGGTTCCTATTGTTTACATTTAGTTTTATTTAATCTTTTATTATTTTAAAAGTCATGCATGTGATTTGTTCTCATTATTTATAAATGTATCATTATTAGTTCTCATTATTTACAAATGTATCACTATTAGTCTCTATTATTTACAAATGTATATATCACTATTAGTCCCTGAATGTTTCATTAACTAAATCTAATGATAACTAATTTAAATTTTGCTCATGCAGATTGTGATGCCTACACTTTAGATAAATGGGATTTGTTTTATCCTAAAAAAATTTAGTTTTAGAACATATTTTTCAATTAAACTTGCCTTGTCAAATAAGAATGGATATGTGTTCTAAAAAAATTGGTCTCGAAAAAATTGGTCTTGAACATTTTTTTCAATTAAAATTGCCTTGTCAAATATATTTGTAATGCTTGCCCCTTAAAAACATGGATATATACAATTTTTTTCAGTTTAAACTAGAAATTTAATTTTTTAATTTTCAATTTTTCATTCAAAAAATGGAGTAGAGGACTAGTATGGTTATTTTTAAAAAATATTAGAGAGTAATAGTGATACATTTGTAAATAATGAGACTAATAGTGATGCATTTATAAACAATAGGGACCAATTACATGACTTTTAAAATATTCTCACTAAAATAGGATAAAATATAAACAATAGAGACTAAAAGTAGTACATTTATAAACAATGGGGACCAACTGCATGACTTTTGAAATAATAAGGACTTAAAATGGGACCAAATGTAAACAATGAGGACCATTTGTAAGATTTGTCCTAAACAAAATATGTTTTATTTACCATAAACAAAACAAAAAAACAAAAAAAAAATATTATGGAAATATTAGTTTTTTTATTTTTATTCAAGGGAGAATTAAGGTCGTACAACAAAATAAGCTAGATTCGAACTCGCAATTTCTTACATACATAGCAAGTAACATTTCCATTGGACCAAAGCCCTAGTGGCTTAGGCTCTGTTTGGTCTAATTTCTTGACACTCAAAAGTGCTTCCTGTGAGTTTAGAAATTGATCTTACATGTTTGACCCATTTCTGAAAGTGTTTTTAGCTAAAAGCTTAAAACAAGAAGTTTTTCAAAATAGATTTTTGCGAAACTATTTTTATATAATGCGGGAAGTTGTTTTCTATTTTTTTCTCAAATATACCCCTTCATATTTTTTAAAGTACAATATTGCCATCAAATTTTCTAAAAACTCAATATTGCACAATATAGGCTAAACAATCAACGATTTTTGTTCGACAGCATTTTTAATCAAAACTTTACCGTAAAAAATCTATAGCTCAAAAGTTAAAATTTTACAAATAGGGCAAATAGAGCCTTAGTTATTTTGCATACAACGATTTTGTTAACATATTATAACTTGCTCCATATTTTGAGAGCTTTGCTAAATCTAATTCAAACCAAAAGTGACAAACTTATGCTATAGTAGATGAAACTTTGGAACCAGTAGTACCAATTACCTTATAAAAGCCACTGGAAAAAAGAATCAAGCCATTGTTGTTCGAAATTCTCTATTTGCATTATGGAACTTATCATGTAGTGCAGAAGCCTGATTGGATGTACCGATCGTTCTTACCATGTCACAAACATTAGACTTGGCCTATAAAATCTTTTGGTTGATTAAGTCTGACAGATAATCCATTCTTGCAAGTCATTGCGTTGATCGCAATCTAGCTATATATGTACATAAGAAAATAAGTAATTTCAGATCAGGTTGTCTCGCTCGTCTTTCTAATTCTCTACTGTCATGTACATCTGTTCAACAAGGAGAACTTAACATGGAGGCATATTTTCCCCTTTTCCAAGTCCAATTTAGCTCCTGTCACCAACCAGTGCCCTGGACTATCTACAGGCCCTCTGCATAATTGTGAAGTATCAACGAATTTTAGTAACTTCTGTGTTTGCACTGGCACTGGTGGCCCGGAAGGATACGCGCCAGAATCTACCACAACCACCTGTTTTTTCTCCTCAACCTGACTAAACATTGATGTACTAATTGCTAAGCAAATACCCGACTTTTGGGATTGTTCTGACTGACTCTGTATCCAATGTGATTGTGTGATACTGAAATTTGAGACCTTGGAGAACAAACGCCGAAGATGTAGAACTTTCTTCGTGTCGTGCTTCGTTACATGAAGCTGAGCTCCAGTAACAATGAAGGCAACATCTTCTCTAGTAGACCATTATGGATCATATTTTACTGGGGCAGTACATATATGTGAAAACTTCTTCCATTGAATTGCTTGGAAGTATTGATCATCTGCTATTTCTTCAGATCCTCTCCAGGATATAGCGTCGTCTATTTGGTCTTCGAGCAATATTGGTGCATTTGCTAGGTGCTAGAGATGTACAGCTAACCTGGAACGTGACCATCTCTAATTAGCATTCGAGCTTACCAACAGATAATAAATAAATAATGGATCGAGCAAAAATTTTTCGTATCATGGTGATTGCGGTTTTCATGATAGGAAAATATTGAAAATCAAGCTAGAAAATGTGAGAAGATGCTAAAGTTAAGAAAATTCTAACATACCAGAGAATTCCAAATCCGAAGAAAATTCAAAAACAGAAGGAAAAGTCTAAATACACAACCCTGGAAGATCTAAAAAAATCAAAGTAAAGAAGACAAGTTTGAATTAGCGAGCTAATTCTAGAACAAAGCCAGCTCGAGTTCAGATTATGAAAACTAAAAAAAACTAAAAATAATTTTCAACTATAAATATGAATTGTATGATTCAATTGTAACCTGAGCACAATTCCACAACTATGAGCCATAGAGCTCAATATCACAAGAGAGTCAAAGAGCTTCAATTCACAAGCAAGAATCATGATATATTAATAGAGAACCATGATATCCTATTTGGTTAGAGATATTGCTCTAATCCAAATTTCGCACGTCTCACAAAATCATATTATTGTATTCCATATATTTTTCAATCAATAAAAATTCACATTTCTCCCCATCACAAAAAACTAACAGAAAAATACAGGAGGTTAAGTTAATTTTTGAAACACAAAGGGTAACGTACATTTTCGATATAATACTGCGGCAGAGTATATAATATATCCAACGTTAAATTACAATGAATGACGAAAATTCCTAAAAGACTTACAAATGCCTATACTAAAAATTGGTATGAGATTATTTTGCCTTTGTGAATTGGATCATCTATGTCGTTTCGCCAAACTTGTGGTCTTCGAGGCCTTGCTTTCTCTTTATTTTTATTTATTTTTTTACCCTTCTTTCCTCATTTTCATATATGATAATTGGAGGTTGATGCATGTTCTTATTGCAAAACTGGAAAAATAATTTAAATAGCATGTTAAACGCAAACTGCAATACTTATAAGATTTCACTTCTATTCTCACCGACCTATCATTGCGTATTGACTATTAGGCTTTTGAGTCATAGAAGTTTGTAAGAATAAAAATAATTACTCGAGTACTCTCAAATTAATTGGTTCAAAATGATTAATTCTGACTATTTTGATCTCAAATCAACTGGTTCAAAATGGTTAACCCTCGTTAATCTAAGTCCCAAATAGTTATTTCTTAGTCTTATAATACTAGTTTCACTTGTTGGATTTAAAATTTTGAATTTGGAAAGTGATACTCCATGTCAACTTCCTGATTGTGTAAATTACCATTTGCAGAATTTTTCCAAGTATAAATGCAAACTCCAATACTTGTAAGTCATGACTTCTATCACTACCGCATTTTAGCCTTTTTGCAACACTTTAATTGAACTTATTAAAAAACCGTTGCAATAATTAGTTTCTTGCAACACTTTTTAAAAATTTATACATTTTGCAACACTTTTATCTAATAATACCCTTTTTATGAAGTGTTATCTTACCCAAAAAAAAAATGAAGTATTAGTTGTAACTTTATTTTTTGCAACAATTTATTAAATTAAAATTAATTGTAGTCTATAATTGTTGCTTATAACATTAGTGTTTTGCATTTAAATACTGTAATATACTTGACATCTTGGACCCCAAAAAAATACTTTTTTTTTGTGTGAGTTCAAAAGCACAATATTATAAATTGCAGAAAGGAAGTACAAGTAATCAACCCACACTAGTGGGAAGAAATCCGAATGCAAAATATTACATAAAGAAGAAGGGATGTTAGAAATCCAATCAAGAGGCAAGTTATTCATAAGTTGCATTTTTGTGACCCAATCGCATGCATGATTAGCTGTTCTTCTAATGCACCTAAGATCAATAACATGACTGGTTGCAACAATCTTTTGGATATCCTTCAACACTGGTCTTACTTTTCAATGAACAAGTAGCCGAGAATTGATTGCTTTGAGAACTGCTTCGGCATCATTTTCAATCACGATGCTTTGAAAAGAGAGCTGAGCTGCAAACTGGCAAGTAGACCTGATTGTGATGGCTTTAGCTTCAAAGGCAGAGGTGCAATGAAAGGAGAAAGCTTGTCCATGGATTAAATTTCCTCTCCTATCTCTACAAATAAAAGTGCTAGCAGCTGACAAGAAGTGAAGGAGAAAAGCTGCATCAACATAAATCTTCAAACAGTTTCCACTTTAGGGAGACCACGACGTTGGGACATTGGCCTGGTGCTGCACTTGAAAGTCGTGGTTAGGACTGCAAGGGGAGAGCAAATGATGCTTATCTAAAAGGCTTGTTTGTAGCAAGGAAATAGCTCTGGGAATATTAACATCCTTCTTTTCAATACTTTCATGGCATCTTTCCTTCCAAATGTGCCAACAACACAAAGCAACAATTGAAGCAGCACCATTTTTTCCATGACCAACATGCACACATTTGTCTGTGATATGGAGTAGCCAAACCCCAAACAATGAGATAGAATTTGGATACACAACACAATGGATTGGGGAAGCACACCAAAACCGGTGAGTCCAAGGACACAAAAGAAGGGTATACTCAATAGATTCAATATCAGACTTGCAAAGTTTACACAATGGAGAAGGGGTGCATTTCCTTTTGAAGAGATTTTCCATCATAGGAAGTCCATTCTAACAAGCTTTCCAAATGAAAATTTTTACCTTGGGAGGAATCTTTACCGCCCAAATAAGATTCCAGAGTGAAGGATGGTAATGAAAAGATGAGCTTGCAGCTGAATGAGGTAAATTTAAGGTGTTTGGACCCCACTCTTTGATAAACTTGTAGCCTGACTTCACCATGTATGAACCATTGCGAGAGAGGGGCCAAATGAGTTTATCTTCTCTGTCAGTGAGGGAAGGGTGAATGGCAAGTATTACATTCACAATGTTTGTTGGGAAAATAGCGTTGAGGATGTCTCTTTTCCAATAACCTATCGAGCTACTGATAAGATCACAAACTTTATCAAAACCTTCTGTACGAAAGCCCGATAGATTGGGGAAGTCATGAATCCAGGGGTCTTCCCAAATATCAACAATAGTCCCGTTTCCGATCGACCAAAGGGCTTTGGCGGTGATGATGTCTCTTCCTTTAAGGATGCTGTTTCACGACCAAGAGGATAGATTTCTTCTACAAGCTTTCCAAAAGTCTTCCCTTGAACAGTAAATGCAAAGAAGAATTTTGGTCACAAGACAATTTGGATTTGTAAGAAGTTTCCAAGCTTGCTTAACAATAAGGTCCTGGTTGAAACAGTATAAATCTCTAAATCCCAATCCTCGTCGGCATTTTGGTTCCATTAGCTTTTCCCAATTAATCCAATGAATCCCTCTTTTTCCTTTTTTCCACCAAAAATCTGGAGCCATGGACGATAATTTTCTGCATAAAGATTTAGGAAAGAGAACCGAAGACATAACATAAGAAGGAATTGCTTGGAACACAACTTTGATAAGAATATCTTTACCACCCTCTGAAAGGAGAATATTTTTCCACCCTTCAACTTTATTTGCGCACTTCTCTTGGACCCATTTGAGGGCATTGGTTTTTAGGATCCCCATTCAGTAGGAAGGCCCAAATAGTTACCTAGCTTCTTTGTGATTTTAATCCTGAAAATATCAGCTATTCCTCTTTGAAGGCCATCTAGAATATTATTGCTAAACACAATTGAGGATTTGTTTAGATTTAGGCTTTGGCCTGAAACAAAACAATACTTGAAGAGGATATCCTGCACAACAAAAGCCTCTCGGTAAGAGGCTTCAAAGAAGAAAATTGAGTCATCAGCAAAGAGAAGGTACGACAAAGGGGGGCAGGAATTAGTAATCTTGTAACCACGCAGGAGACCATTACTAATCTGCTTTTCAAATAAACAAGAGAGAGTTTGAGATGTGATCGCAAAAAGATAAGGGGACAAGGGATCCCCTTGTCTATTGCCTCTCGAGGGAAAAAATGATTCAAGGGGGTGCCATTAACCAGCACAGAGAAAGAGACAGATGAAACACAATGCATAATCCAATCAATCCAAAAGGAGTGAAAGCCAAGCTTTCGCAAGACACCTTTCATAAAGTCCCATTCAATCCTGTCATATACTTCACTCATGTCAGCTTTAAGAATAGCATACCCTTTTCGAGTACGTTTATTCTTTTTATGAAGCCAGTAGGTTGCTTCTTGGGCAATGAGGGTATTGTCTTAAATTGATCTGCCCGGAACAAAAGCTGACTGAGTTGGAGAAACAATTTTGTTAAGCAGTGGCTGAAGCCTGTTGACAAGAACCTTGGAAAAAAAAATACTTACATCAACAACTTTTACAAGGCAAAAACCTTTAATTCTCTCTCTCTGTCTAAACTGATTCCTTCAAGATTCGAAGCTTTTCATCCCCTCACTTTGTTAACTCCACACGCCATTAATGGACCACTTGAAGCTCAAAACGACCATTCCATCTCTTCTATTCATGGAAAGCTGGTGCGGATGAATTGTAGGGTTTCATTACAATAGATTTACGGCTTTAACTTCAAATCTCATCTAGTTTTCACAAATCAGGTACGATATTTTGATTTTTAGCTTCATAAACCCTAAAATTTGCATAATTGAGTTAAATTGTTGTTTAGTGCCTTTAATAATGGAAATTAATTGCAAAAGCGCTCTCTCTAGAAGCTGCTAGATTTGTGCCTTTTAAGCATCAAATTAGGATTTCTGACTGCCACTCTGTGGATTGACGTATTGGTTTTCAAGCAAAGTTATGAACTTCAGTTTAATGGCATGTTTTGCCGAATTTTATTGATTGAATTTTTAGGCAAAGTTATGCACAGTTATTAAACTTATATTTTTATTAATTTTGTTGCTAAGAAGCAAATTAAAAAAGACAAATATTTTTCAGTTAAAGAACCATATGAAGTTAGAAGTTTCACTAAGCTGAGATTTATTCACTTTTTTTTTTCATTTTACAGTTATATTCTTATTTTGTGAAAATGATTTGATTTTTTTTTTAATTTGCAACTTTTTTGTCTTAAGCAGCAGAAAATTTAAAAAATTTATCAAGAAAGAATTTGAAGTTTTTTTTTGCTTCAAATTTGCAAAATAGATTATTTTTGTCAAGGTTTCTATCTTAAACTCTTGAATATTTATTACATCTTATGAAATATGCTTCACCGTTGTGTTGACGCATACAAATTCTAAGGCACTATTCAGATAATATAATCGGAGAAGTTGTGGAGCCTGGTACAGTAAACTCCTTCCTAGGAGTTTTAGTTTGTCAGAATTTCTCTCAGGTTCAGACTTGATCCCTTTAGAAGCTGTGCAGATCTTATTTTTTCTACAGTTTGATACTATGCTAAAAAAATTAAGTTGTTACAAGTGCTCACTGTCAATATTCATAACTAAGGATTTTCAAATCTCATGTGGTTTTGTAATAAAAAATGAACTTTATAATGCTACTACACAAACAAACTCATGTCACAAAATTCTAATCTGCAGATACATGCTTAAATTACATAGCATTTGAAGATCATTGAATTTTACATATTTGACATCTTGTGTCTTTTATAGGTTAGGGAACCCTTTTGGTTAATGTACTCGATAATAGGAGCATTCAACTCTTGAAAGAAATTATTATGTATTTGGAATCAGGCGATCACCTTCCTATCTCACCAAGTAAAACCTATTCTCTTATTGGCTGCAGATTTTCAGCTTCAAAGTGAATAGCTAGATTTTACTTCAGTATGTAGAAGGATAACTATATTTTATCTTGTGACCGAAAAGAATTTTCGTAAAACATAACTGATCAATTTAGTACAACATTGTATAACTTGGCAATGTAGCTCCAACATTGTATAACTTGGCAATGTAGCTGTAGCGCATATACTGATCTGTATTCTGGATAAAAAGTATTGCTTGTCATGTCAGAAACATATTGTTCCTGTGGAGGTTCCCTTTTTGACTAACTCGTTTATGCACTCTGTTCGTGAATTGTCTTTTGTTACTCAGGTATGGCTGGAAAAGCGGTATGTAGGATCGCGTCATATATCAGAGTGGTTCAACACTGCAGGAAGAAATGTCAAACTGGGCTAATTGCTAGTGTAATTATATCTCAGGTAATATGTTTGTATCCTGTCTTCTCACAATCAAACCTGCTAAATTAAGATGATTCCGATAACTATATTACAAATAACTTGATTCATGCAGTGAACTTGGGCTGCTACAATTTGACAAAGCTTCAATGTTGCCTGGGAATATGGAATTAGTGGCCCTTTCTGGTTTGCAAGCGGTGCAACCATCCAGGCATGTCTAAGATCATTTTTTGCCTATTAGTGGCCCTTTCTCGTATGGAATTAGTGGCCCTTTCCTACAGTGATCTATATACTTAGTTGTGAGAATACATTCTTTAACTTCTTTCTGTCATGACTTTTACATATTCCTGTTAGCAGTGATCTACGTTTTCTCAAATTCTAGTTTTGAGCTCTGTTATATTCTTTGTTTCATGAGCTTGTAAGTTGTGTAAAGCCACAAGGATGTGCATTGCTTTTCTTCCTTGTAGGCACCTATGCTGCTACAAAACTTGTGAAACTCTAATTGGGCTTTGTCCTATCTGCAACTCTACAGAAATCAAGTGCAGAGGTTTTCATGGTTTAAGGAATGAAAAACGATTCCGTCAGTTTGGAACTAAGTAGCAAAAATAATAAAATTATTGCCTATACTTTTGAAAACCGTTGCAATAAATGATAACAACTATTACAAAAAAGTCTGAGAAACCGTTGCATATAAGTAGATGCTCATCGTAGAGTTTTTTATGAAAACCGTTGCAAAAAATAGCTATTGCAATGGTTCTTAACCATTGCTATTTGTTAGTAAAAAAATTGTTGCGAATTGGTTTAAAAACCGTTGCATAAAGTTATTTGAAATAGTTTTTAAGTTTTGCAATAAGTTCAAAATGTAGTAGTGTATTTTCAATAAACTATTAATACGTATTTATTTTTTTCCCTAGTACGTATTGATTTTTATAAAAGAATTGAAAGTGTAAGGGCCTTTGTGTCACTTTCTAAATGTGTAAATTACTATTTATAAAGATCTAAATTTAAATCACGATTTCAGCATTTATTGTAAAAATATAAAAGAAAAATTAAAAATAATAATACTGTTTGTAGAATGCTTTCCAAGTTTATTCTTACCAATACAGGCAAAATTTACTTGTTGCATTTTATGCCCCCAAAATACAACCGCATGCTTGTGACTGGTTTTTTTCCAACAACAACCTGATAAGGGCTAAACCACATGCTCTAATCTCGAGTGTTATATCAAAATTTCTACTTTTTATGTACGGGAAGCCACAAAGATAGTGGAAATTTTATATTCCCTTTCTATGTTTAGATAAAAGCTAATGGAGTTGGATTAATGAGTTATTAAGCGGTATGATCCAATATAAATTCAAAATTTAAAACTCACTTTAATTAAAGTAAAATAATCAAGCTAAGACCCAAAATGGGGAGCGTTACATAATCCATAAAACTAACATTAACAAACCTATTTAAGAGTACCATAATAACATGTACCTTCTCATCCAACATAATAAAACTATTAAATTAACAATACCATTGTCTTTTCATCAAAACAAGATAGCAAAAATCAAAGTCCTTTCTGAATAATAGTAGGGCAACTATAAATCCCAATCCTCATTATCTGCAAAAGTATTAACAACAGAGGAATGAATACAAATTGCAGAGTAAACAAAGATAGGGCTCATACCCGAAAAGAATAAAAGGATAAGTGAAGAGCTACCAACCCTTATGATCATAGAGCCCTATGAGGGAAACTCAATGACAGATCTTAAATCATAACCAAAGAACAACAAAAGTTGAAAAATAACAATAATCCAATAAATCATTTAAAGGCACCATCATTAAGCATTCCAAATAACATTTACTTATTCATATCAATATTTAAACAATGCCATTAGATTACGAAAATAATATCTACTTTGCTTCTTATAATGTTATTAATCTGCCGCTACAATTTTGCTAGCAAGTCTTGTTAAGAATCATAGGGTTTCATCCTAAAACCAATTGGTGCTAGGTAGAGTAGTCAGCATCTTAAAAGGTAGTATTTGAAGTTTCTGATTTAATGTGAAACAAATGTATATTCTAACATTCCCCCTTCTCCCTCATGTGTGATGTGATTTGAGAGGGGTCACACATGAAAATTTGAACATATGTGGTGGATAAACACATATGGAAGATTGAACGCACGTCGGACACACATGGAAGATAATACATGCGGAAGAAGATTGAACACATGTGTGACATAATTTAAGAAGGGTCACACGTGGATGAACAAGCGTGGTTGATGACACGCGAAAGATAAATAAGACTAGACCATGGGTCTAGCTCTGATATTATGTTAAAAAATCATAAGTTCCCATCCTAAAACCAATTAGTGTTAGGCGGAATAACCTAAGATCTTATAAAATAGTTTTAAAATTTTTAATTTTTTAATATGAGATAAATGTATATTTTAACAAATCTTGTTAGTCAGTAGTGTGTAAAAGGCTTCAAGGGTTCCACTAGGTATATAAAAAATTCAAAACACAAACTGGATCAATAGGATATATAGTACACTACTTTGACTATTAACCTTGTCGATTTAATACTACTATCTTGCATTCATTTATCCCACTATTAGGCACAGTTATAAAATACAATAAAACTCTCTAAAATCCTAAACTTTGGAAATAAAGATAAAGTCAAAACCATGTTTAAAATCTTAAAGACTTTATTGTCTTTAAGTAATGTAAGTGAAGTAGCATTTTGATTATAAAAGAAATTTTTTTTGCCCATTTTTTGCAAAGAAATGAGCACACTGGATCATCTGTAGTGAAGAGGATATTCTGAAAACTTTGTACTCAAAACAAATCTTTTCGTAAACTAATTTTTAACAAGCTCGAAGGCAGTATGGATGATTATAAACAACACATAGGCATGCATTTTTAACTTTTTAAATTATTTCAAAATAGGGACACACTCTAAAAAAAGGTTAAGGATAAACTTCCAAACAAGTAATTAGATACGACATAACACAAGTTACAAAAATAATCTGCAAATTTAAAAACAAATGGATGTTCAACTTACACTCAGCAACAATGTTGTGAACCACAAGGAAAAGCATGAGACATCACCCTGATTAGCAAATGAACAAATTATAAGCTCCATTACAAAATAAGAGCTCAATTTTTATTCAAATAGGAAATTGGGATAGAACAAATACGCAATTTTGCAGAGTTATCACTAATTCAAAAATGAGAATAAACTTGACTTATAAATTAGAGAACGATATTAAACACAACAAATCCCTCTCTAACAATTTAAACTTTTAAATAAGGTGGTAGCTTAATATAGTATTAGAGTCTGGCTATTAAAAGGTCATAGGTTCAAAGCTCACTACCACCCATTTGTAAAAGTACATCCACATGTAACGCTACATACATTTTTAGTTTCATAATCGGATAAGCAAAGAAGAAAATATGTTTACTTAGCTTGAATTGATTTCTAAAACCCAAAAAAATTACTCAAACTCCAAACCTTATAACCAACATTACATTCTTATAATATGGATTTATATCACAAACCTTAGTTCTAATTTGTAGCCAAAATAGAAATACTATGTCTTAATAGTACAAAATCATTTTAACTTTCACACGCCTTGCCTCATCAGACATATAGAATTTGTACATCAAATTAAACAAACACGTCGCGTCCAAGGATCACCAAATTAAAGTAAAAGACAAACAACTAGAAACAGTTAAGTAAAAAGTAATTGCATCTCAAAGAAAGAAATTCAATTGTGTTCATGTTGACTTACTTGTAGTTTCGTCCCATTGGAGGATATAAACTTTGAATTCTTCGTTTTGCAGTTCCTCGTGTTGCACCTTTTGAATCTTTCTGGCTGAATCATTGATAGAACGGCAGCAATGTGTTATTCTAATCACCTGTAGTGTGTAAAGTTCTCCAAAGCAAGGAGGGATCTCATCCAGATACAAGCAACAATCCATCACTAATTGCGCAAGCTTGGGAAAAGAATCCTCTGAAGCAATCCACTTGCATATCGATAGATCACTTAATTTCAAATATTCCAGATTTGGGAAGTCCCCATCATTCACGATCCATTTTGCATTGTAACGCGTTCCACTTAGTTTGAGAACCTGTAGGTTCCTCCCAAATTCTGCAATATCCTCCCATTTTGGCAGATATCCTGACAAAGACAACTTCTGTAGATTTGGAGGGAAGTAGAACTTCCAATTCTTTCTCCATTCCCTTGAAGGCTTGATAGACAAATTTAGTGACACAAGCTGATCGAGAAAGCTCAAATCTGGAAATACAAAGCTGTCATTGGATGAATATTCCCAACAGCCGTCAAATTTGCATCTCAATTTCTGAAGGTTCGGTACCGTTCTCAGAAAATTCTATGTTTCTCTTTTGGAAGAAAAGTTTGGTGTCGATAATGTTTGCACATTATCCAATAAGCAGGACTTTTCAAGTCCGTCGGTCAAGATAGTAAAAGAACGATGATGATTTATGCGTACATGGCGCAAGTTAACCATGTTCCAGAGTGAAATTGGTACAAACTTTCGCCAACTAACATTGACAAGTAGAGATTGCAGGTACCAAAGGTTAGTTATTGATGAGGGCATATCATGTGTTTCAACTGCTAAATACCTCAAATGAATCAACAATTCTATTCCGCTCTCAAACATGGAAATGCTTATATCAGCTAAATCCAACACTCTAAGAAGCATAAAATTCTTAATAATGAACGAGATACCAGACGAGGGAACATAAAAGCCCGATGCTCTAGTAAATAGTAGAGAATGGACATTGTAGTGAGCAGGCTTCGCCTCTATAGATGCAGACTTTTTGAAATCAATGCTAAGTCGGCGCTCTTTATAAACTCTTGCAATATCAGACCAGTCATAGACATGTATCACCCGCAAGAAACTCTCTTCTTTAGCTTTTTGCAAGCAAAAGTCATGTAATAGATCATGAACACGACATGCTTTGACTCTCCCATGGGAACTTTCTTTGGTAGGTATTACAAGGCTTCTATTGATAAGATCTAGGAAATATTCCTCTGCTACATCCTCCAATTTCTTTTCCTCAACATATCGTACAAATCCTTCAGCGATCCACAACATCTTCAATTTCCAGAGAGCAATTTCTTCGTCCTCTGGAAATGCTGCAAAGTACAGAAAGCATGATTTCAAATGATCTGATAAATGATTGTAACTCAATTCTAATACGGCTTTGCACTGACTTTCTGAGTCACTAAGAATGTGAAAGCTTAATTCTCGTGCAATTTGTTTCCACTTAAGTACACTCTTCTCCACCCTTGCAAGAACTCCAGCCATGACAACAATTGTGAGAGGAAGTCCCTTGCAACTCTCTACAATCTGATGTCCAACAACCAAAAATTCCCGAGA
Organism: Ehretia macrophylla; assembly: GCA_037974665.1. Lineage (NCBI taxonomy): Eukaryota > Viridiplantae > Streptophyta > Magnoliopsida > Boraginales > Ehretiaceae > Ehretia > Ehretia macrophylla. The sequence goes on along the minus strand of CM075767.1, from coordinate 15,516,818 downwards.
GAAGCTTCCTTTTTGAAATAGCTTCTTAGCAAATAACTCCCAACTCTTAACCTCAGAGAATTCACTAAGAGTATGAACCTTATTGCCATCTTTAATGTGTGAAGCCAGATTCTGGTATCTACTAGTTATGAGAATACGACTACGCATTCTGTCATCTGGAAAAGATCTTTTGAAATCATCCCAATCCTTGATGTCCCACAAATCATCAATGACGATGAGATATCTACGTCCCTTCAAGCTTCGGAAAAGCATTGCAGCTAGATCTTCATCATTCATTGCTTTATTATCCAGGGTCCCGGTAACATCACCTAAAATGGTAAGCAACAATTCTCTCTTTTGATATGTTTGAGAAACAGTGCACCATGCTTGAACATGAAAGAACTCACGGATTGAAGGGTCCTCATACACTTTTTTAGCTAGAGTAGTCTTGCCAACTCTTGGCATGCCGACAATTGAGATAATATCTAATTTCTCTTGGTCTTCAAAAAGATACTCCTTTATCTTCTTTGCCTCATCTTCGAATCCCACTATTTCATCAGTTGCTATGGCAGTAGCTTTTGATGAAATATGGGTGGAAGTCTTTTCAATATCATGGGCTTGTGTATGATACTTCTTCCTGGTATTGATCGTTGACACCTCTGTTTTTATAAGCTTGGTTTGCTCTATGATTTTGGAAAGTGACATTATGATGCGAGAATCAAGAGCATTTTTTACCAGGTATAAGTCAATAACATATTATGCCTGGTATGCCAAGCCTATGAAGCGTGTCCGAAGATCTCCCAATTCTTCATGCTCATTACGTTGCCCCTTGGTTTCCATAAGAGAACATCTCAGAAATTTGAATTCCGCATGCAGTGTTTCAATTTGATTCTTTAGAATCTCAATCGATTCTGGCCGACATTTTAGCAGCTCCTCCAAATGTCCCAGGAAATGATCCAGAAAGCCTACTCCATCAACTTTGGGATAGTTATACAACTTAACCTCTCTCGAGTCCTCTTGAATTTGCTTGATTTTGTCAAGCACCTCAAAAACTGCTATATTCACTTCCCTAGCCATGTCTTCATTCATGTGCCTATCATAACACGAGCAGAGGATAGGTACGAACTTCCAAATAATAGCTTCAATGGATGTAAAGTGATAATTGAATCGTTCCAATCTCAATTCATCTGGCAAATTTTTGATAAAAGTTTGAAGGAATTTCAGCTTCTCAAAGAGATTCTTACTTGGATCACTTAGATAAATCACAAATTTCTCATTACAATCTAGTAGCTTTATCAGATTGTCAAGGAGATAATGCTCGGATGTTGATTCAGCTGACCTTGAAGCTCTTAAGACCACCATATAGATCTCCTCCACATTAGTCTTCTCTACTAGATCAGAGAGCTCTTGCTTAATTGCTAGTGCTATCTCTGTATCCATTTGGTCAACGAAGCAAAAGTAAATGAGACATGTTGCTTTGTGTAGCAATGAAGCAAGATGAGTCAAAAGCTCTTCATTTTCCCACGAAATGTATACCTCTTTGCCTGCTAGATATGTAAACAGAGCTTGCAGAAGTGTTAGCTTCCCTTTGAAGTTTTCAATTTCTTTCATCAGTGGAGCAATTAGATCAGCCCTACAGCTTAATAAATATCTAGAAATCCTCACAAGAAACTTTTTCCTTTGAAACTCCCATTCATAATTTACAAGTCTCCTTTCGAAATTTTGCCTGATTAAAAGATCCTTCATCTTTTCTCGCAAATTAGAATATACACAGTCCAAGTCTAGGATGTGACTTCCTTTAATTTGTCTCCTAGAAAGTGAGTGAAGTTCCAACCTCACATCATAAAGCTTATCTTGAATAAGCAAAACAAGACCCTCATCGTTTGAGTAGCTGAGAAACATTTCTAGAAAGTGAAGCCCAAGTTTGAGGAATAAGATATGATCCTTCAAGTGGGTAGTATCCATAAAGCTCTGATATTTTTCTTCTTGCTCCTCGAGAAGGGACAACGATTTAGAAATATGAGAAGAGGGGCTTTCCATTTTGACAGATAGTTTATAAAATGGAAAACAAAGTTTAAGGGACATGATACGATCTATCAAGGAGGCACGAGAATTATGAGAGGAAGATCTTTCCTTGTTAGCCATTCTTCCTCCTCTATTTTTCTAACAAGAGAACTTAAACCTGGAATCCTGCAAGAAGAATACACTTCACTACATTACTTTTGCTTTTACATGCTGAACTGGTAAGTGTGTGTAACATATTGCATTTACAGTTTCTAGGAATTAATTCTAAAGTTGACTTGATTAAAAATAAAAGGGTAAATGTCTAGTTTAGTCCATTATTTTTGATGTAAATGATATTTTCATTCATTATTTTTTAAAATAAACTTTTTAATCTATTATTTTTGGTGTAAATGACATTTTTATCAATTATCTTTCGAAATGAACCTTTTAGTTTAATATATTTCACATAAGTAACATCATTAGTCCAACTTCAAAACATATTGGAGGAAACATATTAGACTAATGGCGTTATTGATGTGAAACATATTGGACTAAAAGGCTCATTTCGAAAGATAATTGATGAAAGTGTCATTTACACCAAAGATAATGAACTAAAAGGTTCTTTTTGAAAGATAATAGATGAAAGTATCATTTACATCAAAGATAATGGACTAAACTAGACCTTTATCCAAAACAAAATTATAAGGATTATAAAACATTATTTTATCGAATGTCTTACGCAAATATTTATTATTCTTTATCAATATGTTGTAGATCAAATGAATAACATTATCAATCTGGAAAATGCATAAAAGAGATCTCAGCTCGTTTGAAAAAATATGAGTATTTAGGGAGCATTGATGAAAAGTTTTAAGTGATTTTGGTTGTGTGGAGTTTGACCATGGCTGTGCTGTCGCAGAGGAGAACAAGTGAAGAAAAGAAGAAATAAAGAGATGAAGAAATAATATTCTTGTTTTGCCCCCCTCAAAATTTACATTTTTTGATTGCATGTGCCTATCACGTGACGAAATTATTAAATTTTAAACAGAGATGAGTTGAAGGACGAATGGTGTCCCACTAATGAAAGTCGAGGGACCAAAAAACTTATTTTAAAAATTGAGGGACTAAAATGTCTTTTATCCCATAATCTAAGGACTTCTGAAGGTCATGTTACATATATAAAACAAACACTAATTATCAAATAAAGAAAAGGGTAAATACCTCATTTGGCCCCTTAACTTTAAAAGTGTGCCTTTTGGTCCCTTAACTTTGAGTTGTGGAATGCTGTGAGTCCTTTTTGCATATTCCGTCCAAAAATTACCGTTAATCGCATGTTTAATGCGCGTAAGTGTAAAAAGTGAGCTCTTGCAGGGGTAAAATTGAAACTGCATCTTTGTATATGTTCCCATTTCACCATAACCGATTCCCAAATCCCTAAATTCCATCTTTTTTGTTAGTATCTCCAACCAACAAAAAATTGAACTTCTCTTATGCCATGTTTTTATATATTTTCTCTATTGAATTTCTGTAATCACAGGTCGAGGTTTTGCACAAAAATGGTTGATTCATGGAGGTTCAATCGCATCAAGTTGCATATCTTCTCTACAATCTCTTTTGTGTTGATCATCTTTGTGATACTATTCAGAGACAATTTTGTATCTAATTCTCTCTTCAGTTGATTGCTTCTAATAAAAGTAGAAATAGTGCTGCTCTTAAGCTGCATACTCACAAGATACAACGAAAGTTGGAGTCAAAATTAACGTGAGAGCCATTGGTTCTGGTGCAGGGATAGGTCAAGCTGATTTCGAGCCCATGTAGTGCTTGGATCTCCATGACACTAGACCACGTCCATCGCATTACGACTCAATAAGGACAATGGCATCGTGTACTAGGAGATTCACGCAGCGCAGGCCAATGGGCACTCGATTCCTATTCAATCAGATCTTATCTTCCTCTCTTTTGTCTAGGGCCAAAAGTGCAGTGAGTTGCTTATAAGCTACTCTAGTGTCCTCGAGTCGAAAGAGGACGTTGCACAACCATCACTAGAGGACCCTCTTATTGACTTTAGGCAGATGAATCGCTCATTGAGTGTCCTAGGATGATTTTAAGAATTATTTCAAACTCATGTGAATGAGAAGACACTTGATAATCTAATTGCGAATTTGTTGATCAATGAAGAAAATTGCTATTTTGAAAAGAAATTGGTGGTACAATTGAAGCAAGTCAAAGTTACATTTTGGAACAAGCCCGTTGTTTAAACTAAAAGAGAAAGCTTTCGGGGTTTCTAGTAATGGCAATGCAAATAAACAATTTCCAAGATAAGTGTTATATTTGAAACTAAACTGAATAAAGAGCCAAAGATTGTGACAATAAGAAGACTTAAAGAACTCTAAAAAGAAAATCCTACAAGGAAATATGACAGAAACAGAGACTTTCACATGATGTGTTTGGGTTGGACTTTACAGCTTTAATTCCAAAGTAAATATGATAAGAGCAATCCCAAGGAATGGTGGATAAACTCTAGAGTAACATGTTACATTTTCTCTAACGTAAATACGTGCTTAAGTGGAAAGCTGAATGCTTTTGAATATGGTATAAAGTGTACATGCCTTTGTTTTATATTGCAAATTGTATATTGAGGTGAGGAGTAATTAATGGAAAGTATTAAGCTACCAATATTGCAAGAGATTTAAATAAAGTCAAATATACAACAAATCAAGAGTAATTGATCATTATCACGCCTATCCAAGTGAAACAGGACTAGTTACGGTGAGCTTGGACCAAATATTATTGAAGCGAGTAATAGGCAACCCCTCATTAGTATAACAATAAGCTAATCATTGATGGAGATGAAGCAGATGTGTAATTCTCCAGAGGTGACCTTCTCTCTCACAAAGTGAATGTCCATGTCATCAGATGTTTAATACGTGCATGAAAGATAGGATTTGCTATGAGATTTGTTGCTCCAATGTTGTCATACCACAAAGTTGGAGGTATGGAAGAGGTGAGGCATAACTCAGAAAGTAGAGACATTAACCAGTATATTTTTGCAATGGCAAGAAATGGTAGTTTCCTTGTAGTCCAGGAGAGATGAGATTGGGACCAGAAAAAATGCAGTAGCCATGTGTGCTCTTTCTATCATTTGGGCAGCCGACCTAGTCCCAATCAAAGTAGGCATGAAGGGTAATCTCTGATGATTGCTTAAGATGTAATACACTGTTCATGGTATGTTTATGAAACCTTGTAATGTTTTTTTACGGTGGAACAGTGAATTTGAATTGGTGGTACTCTTACTAAGCCACCAAGAAATATCACTCAAATTGGGTACCGATAACTTTCTTTTATGGAAGACCCAAATCTTCCCTGTTCTTAGATGTCACGGTCTTCTTGGGCTTATTGATGGTACTCTTACTAAGCCAACTACGTCTCCCGATGCTATTGCAAAATGGGTAAGACTTGATCAAATGGTACTTGGCTGGATTTTAGTCTCTCTCTCGGACCTTGTTCTTTCTCAAGTGGTGGACAAACATACTTCTCATGACGTTTGGCTCACTTTGGAATTGATGTATAGATCACAATCTCGTGCCCGAATCCAACAATTGAAGACGGAGCTTCAATCCCTTGTCAAAGGCTCACTGTCCGTTCATGCCTACATTCAACATGCAAAGGCTTTATCGCTTGCACTCGCGTGTGCCGACAAACCTATTGATGATGATGATCTCGTGGTCGTGCTGGTCGCGGGACTGCCTGTGGCCGTGGTCGTTCGACATCGTCTACATCTCTTGTGGTTAGTTATAGGTGTGGGTATCCTTGTCATAACGCCAACAACTGTTGGGCTCCTAATGAGGCTGTCGAAGCTTCTACCAAAGCACTCAATGCTGTCACTATCAACGACCCAGCTGATCAAAATTGGTACTTAGACACTGGCGCGACACACTATGACCCCAGATAGTAATCAAGTTTCAAGTAAGCTTTTGTATTTTGACACTAATACTGTTATGGTAGGTAATGGAAATGCCCTCCCTATTTCTCACACTGGTCAGACATCTCTTAAATTATCTGAAGGCTCTAATTTACAATGTCAAGTCTTGCATGTCCCTTCGCTCACTAAGCTCCTTATATTTGTTGCCCAAATTACTAGATATCATAACTATTTTTTTGTCTTTACATCTTCTGGTTACTTGATCAAGGACGTGAAGACGGCACATTTACTGCACCAGGGGATGCTTAGTAATGGACTTTATTCTCTTCCTCAGCCTTCCAAGCAATCACTCTTCGCTAATAAAGCAGGTTCTGATGTCTGGCATGCGCGGTTGGGTCATCCTTCTGCCCGTATTCTTCAACAACTTAATAAAGTCATTTCCATATCTCCTACTATATCTGATAATAGCTTATGTGATATAGTTGTCAACTGGGCAAAAGTCACCGTCTTCCTTTTGAGAATAAATTGCAGCGCTCTAGTTATTTATTGCACATTATACACTGCAATGTATGGGGATCTGCCCCTACGCCTTCTTCTGATGGGTTTCAATTTTATCTTGTATTAGTGGACGATTATAGTTGTTTTACTTGGATTTATCCACTTACTCGGAAATGTGATGTTGCTACCATTTTTCCTAGTTTCATTAATATGGTTTAAACTTTGTGCAATACAAGAACTAAATGTGTGCAGTATTGTTCATCGCCTCTCTTGTCCAGGTACACCAGAACAGAGTGGGGTAGCTGAAAAAAAGCATCGCCACATTGTCGAACAGGACTAACATTATTGGCCCATAGTCGCTTGCCTTCTGCATTCTGGGTGCATGCATTTTCTATCGTTGTTTATTTGATAAATCGTTTGCCCACATCTTTACTTGCCAACAAGTCTCTTTATGAACTGCTATATTGGGTACTACCTGACTATTCCACACTCAAGGTTTTCGGGTCACTCTGTTACCCATGTCTTAGTCCTTTTGGACGTCACAAACTGGCTTTCAAAAGTTGTTAGTATATCTTTATTGGTTAATAAATGTGGTATCCAAAGGCTACAATCAATAACCTGGTCGAGATTATGGGGACACATTTGGTCTGGTTGTTCACCCTGCCACTATTTGAGTTATTCTGATTCTGGAAATTTCTAATAAATGTGCCTTTGAGACAATTAGATGTGAAAAATGCCTTCCTCCATGGGAATTTAGCAGAAACTGTTTACATGCACCAACCACAAAGATTTATTGACTCTGTTCATCCCGCCTATGTTTGCAAGCTCCATAAATCACTCTATGGGTTAAAACAGGCTCCGCGTACATGGTATCAGAAATTCAGTAATTTTCTTCTCTCCTGTGATTTTAGTCATCCTCACTATGATGTTTCTCTTTTTTGTGCGACACTCAACTGGGCATACTATTATTCTTCTTATCTACGTTGATGATATTATTGTCACAGGAGATTCTATTACTCACATTTCTAATTTTTTGGCACTGTTGTCTAACCAATTTGATATAAAGGACTTAGGCAGTGATTGGTACGTGAGAATGAGTTAGGAATGGAATGACATTTCTAATTCTATTTTAATTCCTATGTTTGGTATGAGGGAATGAACTTGGAAATGTCATTTCCACATACATGAGAATAGTCATTCCAGACCAAATACATGGGAATGACCCATTCTCACGTGTTTGAGAATCAACTTGACTACCATACCCTTATGTAACATAACTTTTATAAATAATTTATTTTACAATAATAATTTTTATTATGAAAATTATAATGAAAATAAAAAAAATAAAAAAAAAATAAAAAATAATAATAGGGATAAAATAAAAATAATAATAATTAAAAAAATAATAATATTATTATTAAAATAATAATGATAATAATAAATAAATAAATAATAATAAAAATAAAAATAATAATAAAATAATAATAATAGTGATTAAAATAATAATAATAATAAAGTAAAATAATAATGATAAAAAAAACAAATAATAATAATAATAATACCAATTTAATAATGATAATAATAATAATAATAACAATAATAATGATAATAATAATAATAATAATAATAATAATAATTGTTGCTGTTATTATTATTGTTATTATTATTTTTATTTTGTTATTAATATTAATAATAATAATAATAAAAATAAAAATAAAAATGATAATAATAATTATAAAAAAATAAATAAATAAAAAAAAAATAATAAAATTAATTAAAATAATAATAATAAAAAATACTAATAATAATAATAAAGTAAAATAATAATGATAAAAATAAAAACAAAAAAAAATAATAATAATAATACCAATTTAATAATAATAATAATAATAATAATAAATAAATAAATAATAATAACAACAACAACAATAAATAATAATAATAATAATAATAATAATAATAATAATAATAATAATAATTATTATTATTATTATTATTATTATTATTATTATTATTATTATTATTGTTTACGGTTATGTTTATATTTATTCTTATTTTTAATACTATAATAATAAAAAGACAATTATGTCATATTATACAAATATTCACAATACTACTCTTAATTCCTATAGTATACCAAATATGTCATTCTCATTCCCAAGTTCATTCAATTCCCAATTTCATTCCAATCATTGGCTCATTCCATTCCTGCCCAAATCCATTCCAGTATACCAATCGCTACCTTAGAGCCTTTACACTACTTTCTTGGTATGGAGGTCAAGTTCTATGATACCGCTCTCGCTCTCACTCTCACACAAACGAAGTATTCTATACAGCATCTACAACAATTTGGTCTTGATGGTGCAAAACTAGTGTCCACACCAATGTCTGGAGATCGCGTGACTAGTGATGATGGCAAGCCCTTATCTGATCCTACATATTTTCGGAAATTAGTGGGTGCCTTACAGTATTTGCCTATAATCCCAGGCCCGCAAGTAATACTACTAGTGTTGTAGGTATAAGAAATGACCACTTAAGTCTTTAATCAACTCGCAAAAAATGATTAGTCTAAATTATTCCTTACGACCACAGGAATGATCAATATGAGATCGCTGGAGTTGCCGAGAATGATCGTCACATATATCTTTACATTGTAAGATAGATGAGTGACGGCAATATTGTTTGAAGCCGCCATAAGTGTTACCTTGTGGATAGGCCCTGTGTTGGATTGAAGTGGAGAAAGTTTGTGGTGTGTTTAGCAACGGCTAGTGCAATTTTTGACACTTCTATTCCTATTGTCTATTTTTTTATATGCTATAAAGTGTACATACAGTGGTGGAGCTAGATACCCAAGACAAAGTGTTGTTGGAATTGGAATTTTATACCGTTATGAATATGCTATTTCAACTTATATTTTAAGTGGATTCTACACATTTATGTAAAATGGACCAATATATTCACATTCCTCTTTCTGAGTAGATGAACGCAGCATATTCATGTGCTAAAAATAATCAAGTACTGAATAACAAATTGGGCAAATCTTACTACTAGCCCCCATTATTTCACTTTGTCCCAAACTAGTCCACATTGTTTCAATTGTTCCAAACTAGTCCCTAATGTTTCAAAAAAAATCTCAAGTTAGTCATTTCTGTTAAAAATCTAACTGAAAATCAATTAAATGACTAAAATACCCTTAAAACCTAATTAAAATTACTCAACCCCCCTCCCCACACCTATCCCACTGCCCCTAAAATATTTTAACTCATCACACTGCCCCCTTCCCACGCCCTAGGTTCCCACCCCCTTCCCCACCCTGCTGCCCCACCCCTACCCCCCAGCTCCCCATCCCGTTGCACCCACCCCACTGCCCCTACCCCGTTTCCCCTACCTCGTTGCCCCATCCCCATCTGACCAAAAAATGAGAAACAACAAAAAAATTGGTATGTGTATTGTTAGTGTTTTATATGTGTATATATGTGTGATTTGTGTGTATGTTGGTGGGCGGTGATAGTGTGTGTTTTATGTGTATATGTGTGTGTTGTGTATGTGGTTTGTGGCGGCAGTGGTTGGTGGCAACGGTGGTTGGTGGCGGCAGTGGTTGGCGGTGACAGTGGTTGGTGGCGGAAGTGGTTAGTGGCGGCAGTAGTATGTGTTGTGCGTGTATTGTGTGTGTGTTGTGTATATGGTTTATGTGTGTATGTGATTTGTATGTATGAGTGTATGATTTATGTGTGTTTTATTTGTTGGTGGTGGCAGCGACGATGGTTTGTGGTGGTAGTGGCGGTGGTTGGTAGTGGTAGTGGCGGTGGTTGGTGGTGGTAGCAGCGGTGTATGGATGTGATTTGTGTGTATGAGTGTGTTTTATTTGTTGGTGGTGGCAGGGGCGGTGGATGGTGGTGGCAGCGGGGGGAGTTGGTGGTGGTAGCGACGGTGGTTGGGGGTGGTAGCAGTGGTGGTTGGTGGTGGCAGCAGCGATGTATGGTGGTGGCGGTGGTGGTGGCAGTGTGTGTAAGAGGGAGATGGATGCTTTTACTATTTTACCCCTTTATTACTATTCATTTCTGTTAAATTTAACATTAAAGGACTAACTTGAGACTTTTTTTGAAACATTGGGGACTAGTTTGGGACAGTTGAAATAAGGGGGACTAATTTGGGACAAAGTGAAACAATGGGGACTTGTAGTGAGATTTGCCCTAACAAATTTTATGATAAAAGTTGAAGCTTTTTATTCGGAGAAATATTGAAATATTGAGCCAAGACAACCTTCAGCCTCCTCTTATAAAAACTATGGTCCTAGGCTTGGATTTGAGACGTCAAAATTTTATAAACATCTCTTCCAAACTTTAGCATTCTAATCTCCTCTGAGAGAGAGTTGTCTTGTTTGGTTTGCAATTTCTTGTAGTTTGGAGTGCTCCTATTACAAGAAGAAGATATTGTGATATTCTGAGAGACTTGCGTTGTGAGCTATCAATATCATAGCAGGGCGCTAAAGTTTTAAGGACATTAGAGTCAAACTCAAGCTTCGGTCTAAGTATATATATTTTTTAATTAGCATTAGTTTTCTTTCTATCATATTTTAATTTAGTCTATAAGATATTTTTTTTTTATTGTGCTTTCTAATTAGGTATTTACTGCTTATAATATTATTTTTATATATATTTTATTGTTTATAATATTATGCTTATTTACTGTCTTTCCATACGAGTTATATATGTTGCTATAGTAGCAGGTGTGCACTATAACAAGTGAATTAAAACCACTATAACTAAAATAAAAATAAACTACAAAAACAACTATAACTAATAACTACAAATGAAACGACAATTAAAAATAAAAAGTAAAATTAAAAAAAAACTACGACTAAAATGAAAATCAATAACTACAAATAAAACTAATACTAAGACTATTAGTAACGCCTAACACTAATAATGAACCTTCACAAAAGAAAAATTAATAATAAACAAACTACTAAAAGTTTACATAAACATTAGACATAAATAAAAGTAAGTTTCTGCTTAGCCAAAAAAAAAAAAAAGTAAGTTCCTCATTTTTTTGCTCAACAGTTGTAGCCGCATCGAGGAAGGGGATCGGTTGAGGTTACTGGTACATGAGGTGGGGTGTAAGGTGTTGGTGACTTAGGCTCTGTTTGATTTAACTGTGAAATTTTAGCTTTTAAACTTTAGAGCTTTTAGCAGTAGACTTTTGGTTAGAAGTGTTGTTGAAGCAGTTGACGTTTGGCCTGCGTTGGTCAATATTGAGCTTTTAGAAATTTTAAGGGTATTATTGGATTTTAAAAAATATAGAGGTGTGTATTTGAGAAAGAAAAAGAAAAACAATTTCCTGCATTATATAAAACCATTTCTCATAAACCTTTTTTTAAAGAGCTCTAATTTGGATCTTCTTCTTTTTTAACTTTTTTCACCTTCAACTTTTACCTAAAAATTCTTTAAAAAATGAACTAAACCAATTAGTTCAATTTCTAAACTCACACAAAATGTTTTTGAACATCTTAAAACTAGGGGAAGCAGAGCCTTAGTATCGATGATCATTTGATTGGATAAGAGTTCTTTTTAGAAAAAGTGGATGTGATTTTTGTTGGGGTTAGTGGGTTGAGTTGGTGCAGAGCAGGCTGCCTTTTTTTTTTTTTTTTTTTTTCTCTAAAATGCAAAATTACTAAAATATTTGTCCATAAGCGTGCCTTTGCCTCTGTCTAGATGCCTTTGTTTTATAGTGCAAATTGTGTATTGACGTTAAGAGTAATTGGCAGAGAGGATTAAGCTACCAATGTTATAAGAGATTTATATAAGCTAATATACAAGAAATTAGTAGCGATTCATTGTTATTATATAAGAAAGACCTCCTGTTTGGTAAATGGCTCATAACTAAAGTTATAATGCCAAAAAAGTAAGAGAAATATGAAGGAACTTACCAAAGTATTATAATCTCTTGATGCTTTCTCGTACTAGATGTCTCTAGAATATTGAAAAATCGTGCAAGAAACAAAGACTTATCTGACAATTCATATTCATCCCTCCCTTCAGCTTGTTGGTGTAGACTGCACAAAAATAATTTTTAATAAAAATTCTCGTATCCGGCAATATCCGGCATATACATGGGTGATCAGTATCACATTCCTGTGAAGTCTACCTTCCACACTAAGCCGAACACCACTGGATGCCAAAATGAAGAATACTCCAAATCTTAGAAGCCCTGTAGTAGAAATAAAAAATACAGGAGCTTACCAGAGTAATATGAACTCTGATTCTCTCTCGAGTTAGATGCCTCCAGATTATTGAAAAATTGTGCAAGAAACAAGATTGATCTGATCACAAGTCATATGCATCTCTCCTATTAGCTGTGATGCTTTGACTGGTCGTCCTAATGACTAAGAGCTGCTGAACCGGGTATGCATGAAATCAATATTAGCTACTAATGTATACATCTCAAAATAATGACTTCACACTTATCCAAAACATAAAAGAAGAAGAAAACAAAGGCTTGACAATTAAGTCTTGGTATTCTAAGTTTTTTTAGTACATAATTGTTGGAGACAGTGGTCCAAACCCACCTCTGCAAAGATGACTTAATTAATTTTATAATAGCTAGTATTGTAATGCACTTAAAAATAATAATTGTTTTCAGTAGACATTTGCTCCCGTGGTATGCTTTTTGCTTTATTTGTTAGAGGTTTTAAGATCAATTTTTTATAAATATAATATGCTTTATATATGATGTAATATTAATTTAAACCTCATTTTAAATAAAAATAATAATCATAATAATGACTATTGACGTTGAACCAAAAATAAAAAACAAAAAAGAAAACGACTTGACAAATAAGTCCCCATATTATAAGCATTAATAATAATACATTAATATAGTTTGGTTTCTCCTTCACACATCAGCTTGACCATCAATCATTTTCGAGGTGAATTGTTTATACCGTATAATTTTTGACGTTATAAATTATATATATTGCTGATTTCATAATGTTAGGTGTGAGATTATGACTTTAACGTGTTAACCTTGCAAAGAATAACAAAAAATATTAATATGAACCTTAATTCATATATTTGTTAAAATTCAACATCTCCATTTTTTATTTTAATATAAGTGGGACTTTAACCAATGTCAGCTAAATGAAATGTAAGCCAGCATATTAGTTCATCAACTTGCTTTTAATTTACGCACTCGTACTATAAGGTCTAAACTTGCGCACTATATTTCTTGTTTGTCAAAATTTAACGTCTTCATTTTTTAATTGCATTCACACCAACCTACTTAAGGTACAAGTTTACCTTCTTTTTTTTTTGGATTCAAAGGGAGGCCTAAGGCCATACATACACACAGATATAATCAGCGAAATTCGAGTTCGCAAACACTGTAACTGTCATGTTGCTAGACGAAAGGGTCTTTGGCAAGGTACAAGTCTAGTTGTAGGCACAATATCTTGCTTAAGAAAATAGATCATCATTCAGAAGGTCACGTTAAATCAAAACAAGTAAAAAAAAAAATTGTCTACAACTTGATATATTTTTTAGGTTAATGTCACAAAAATAAAATGAACAAACAAAAGCACCATGTTATAGAAACCATGCTCAGCAAGCAAGAGTATCTTGGCAAATAACCAAGGTGAGTAAATAAAATATGGGTTAATACCTGCAGAGGTCCGTGGACTATGGGACAGAAGATGCTTTAGACTTTAGTCCATTAACTTTAAAATGCATCATATACTCCATGTGTTTATCAAAGCTGCGTATAAAACCCTGTATTTTTAGAAGTGGCGAGAAATCTCATATTATCTATCTATAATGTTACACTCTCACCCCAATTTAAATTTGTGTTAACTTTGAGGATTAAAAGTTTTGAAAGATGAAATTACCCCATTAAAAAAATTGTATTTTATCTAACTTTTTGAATTTCCTTTATTATTATTTAATCACATTAACAAAATTTTGATAAACAAAACTCCATATAATGTTTATTTTTCCTTACTCTTCTTGAAATTACGAATCCAATACTTCAAGTTTTATGCAATTTGAATAAGAAATGAAAAAGATATGAATTTTTGAAAAATAAAATAAAATTCAAGGACAAAAAATCTGTAGAGTTTAAGGTTGAGTCGACTCAAAATTCATCGTTTTGATTTTGAATTATGACCAAGGACTCTAACTCATGTACTTTCACATATGACCAAATTAACCACATATCCAATATGCTACATGTGCCTTCAGTCCATGGGACACGAAATAATTTAATACGTTTTCCTGTTTGACAACAGCCACCACTACTAACCAGCTTCTCCACTTCAACCAATTCCACCAACCACCTCCGCCACTTCCTTCAACCACCCCCACCACTTCCACCAACCACCAACCTTAAGAAATCCATCAACATGAAGATCCATCTTACTAATACACAACAATAAACATTTTAACATCATGAAATTTTGCAAAAAATAGAGTTTAATTTAAAACCCAATCTCAAGGTTAATTTTCTATAGCAAAATGATCTATAGGCTATAAGGGTTCTCAAAAGATTATTGATGATGAGCTTCAAAAATAATTTATGGTGCAAGAATGTAGTAGCGGTAGGATGTGTTAAAGGTGAGGAAGAAGAAGGGTGAAAAAGCAAAATAATAATAGTAATAATAATAATAATAATAAATCAAAGAAAGAAAATTGAGAAACAAAGGGTATGTTGGTCAACAAAAATGTGTTTTGAGGCTTTGTGCTATTCTTACTTGCATCATAAGCGCGTGTAAGTCACTCATTGTTAAATTTGACAGAAGGGTTATAGTGCAACCTTATAGATAGCCAAAAGATTTTACGCCACTTTTGAAACTACAGAGTTTTATATGCAATTTTGATAAAATACAGAGGTATGGTGCATTTTACTCTAATCCTTTTGATACCTCAACTTTTATTAGTGGAATATATACTCTTTCTCTCTATATATATATATATATGTGTTGCGTTCTCAATATGGCTAACAGTTAATTGGCCATGTTTTGTCAAAACAATTTGAGTTTGCAATATTTGTATTGTTTACTTTTTAAAGGTACAGGTACACTAAAATGGTAACTTACCATAAAAAGAGAAAATCCTGCGATTGCATTGATTGCCCGTCTTGCTAAAGGCAAGTAGGGTTTTCGTGAGAAGATTGGTTTCTTGATTACCAAGGCATGACAAGTATTTATATGCAGTACAGGCCAAGAAGCAGTGGTATGGGAAAATAAGAAAATAGTGCATGGTCAGGTTGCTAGAGTTCGAATAGAATTTTATTGTACCATGTCATGTTGCAACACTAGTTGTGTCTTGTGTTTTGATTGTCAAAGTGTTGCAACCTAGTTGTTCTTACATTATATTATGAGCATTCAAATTGAGTATTAGTGTTTAGATTCTTGGTTCGTGTATTCATTCTTTGGGAAAAGAAGGTGTGGTTCTCGGGAGAGAACAAGTCAAAGTCGAGGGGAGCTCGCCAAATCGGAGTTTGTTAAGGAGTTCATCATTGAGGCGTCAGAGATCAAGAATGAGTCTCGTCTTGTGTAAGTCCATTGATATTGTAACTTATCATATTACTTAATGAACAGGTTTGTTGGACCAGTGGAGGTCCCGTGGATGTAGACCGCACGGTTGAACCACATTAAATCTTGGTGTTATTTATTTCGGTTATAGCTTTTTATTTTCCGCTGCTAGTTACTGTTACTGCTTATGTTGGAACATTAAGTGGAACAATCATTGATTGTCTAAGCAACGAGAAACAGACTGTGAATAAACTAAGATTGAAGTGTAGTTCCAGTTAATGTTGCAACATCATCTGTGACAGTTTTTCACTTTTCACCAAGTTATTGCATCTGTTCTAGTTCTTTTATCACAAAGTTTCCTCAAGTAAGGAAATTTGATATCGTGCTGCGAAAATTGATCCATAAGTATACTGCACAACTTTTTACAAATGGCATCAAGAGCTGGTTACGAACTAATTCGGTTAAATTCTTGGGAGTTTTGAGTTGTTGTCTTGCAAGAATAGGTATGGACACCTTGCGTGAAAAAGGCTCAATTTCTAAACCACCGCTGTTGGATGGTGTGAACTACTCTTATTGGAAGGCTTGAATGAAGGGATTCATCAAGTCGATTGATGAGAAGGCCTGGAAAGTGATTTTGACTGGTTGGGATACTTCTACCAAAACGGATGCTCAGGGCAATGTTGCAACTAAACCTGAAATAGAATGGACCAAGGATGAAGACCTTCTGTCAAGTTGGAATTCGAAGGCAATGAATGCAATATTCAATGTTGTTGACTTGAATCAATTCAAGTTAATCTCAACATGTGAATTTGCAAAAGAAACTTGGGAGATATTGCAAACAACATATGAAGGTACAACGTAAGTCAGAAGATCTAAGTTGCAAATGCTTACCACCAGATTCGAGGAATTAAGGATGCAGGAGGATGAAACTATTGCAGATTTCAATGCCAAATTATGCGATATTACGAATGAATCTTTTTCTTTGGGAGAAAAATATTCGGATGCTAAGCTTGTGAGGAAAACTCTGCGATCTCTCCCAGATAGGTTTGGAATCAAGGTGGCTGCCATAGAAGAATCGAAAAACGTTGATGAAATCAAGATTGATGAACTCATGGGGTCACTTCAAACTTTTGAAATGAAGTTCAAGCAAAGGAAGAAGGAGAAAGGCATTGCTCTGGTGGCTGATGTTGAAAGGAATAAGATGCTAAGTTCTTCGGATGATGAGGAATCTGAAATCTTTGAATCCTTAGCATTGCTTACCAAGAATTTCAACAGAGAAATGGGACAAATGGAGAAAAGGTTTTAGGCAGTCAAATTTTGACAAAAAACCTCAAGTTGCAACAGTGGTTGATGCTTCCAAGAAGCAAAAATTCAAACCAACCGATGAGAAGAAAAAAGGTAAAGGCATACAATGCCGAGAATGCGAAGGGTTTGGTCACATTCAGGCAGAATGTGCAAACACTTTGAAGAAGAAGAAAAAGGCCATGAAGGTTACCTGGAGTGATAAGGAATCAGAAGACACTTCAGATAGTGATGAGGAGCACACAAGTAACTTTGTTGCATTTACTGTTGCAACAGTACCGCAAGAGATCAGTCTTGATGAAGAAGCTGATATAGCTGTTACGACACCAGGCAATACAGATAAAATAAGTGAATCTGAGTGTATTGATTCTGACAGTGATGGTGATTTGGACAATGAAGAAGTTATGAAAACATACAGAGATATGTATGAAAAATGGGTATTTGTGTGCAAGAAAAACCAGGGACTGGAACTAAAGACCCTTGACTTGGAGAAACAAAAATATGAACTAAAGAACCTGGCTGAAGAAAGATTGATGGAAGTGTAGATGCTGCAACATGACTTAAAACAGATGCAGCGAAATATAAAGATGCTAAATTCTGGAACTGAAAAATTGGATTACATGTTATCCATTCAAAAATCAAGCAGTGATCATACTGGACTGGGTTTTTGTGAAGGAGAATCTTCTAGAAAAACTATTTTTGTTAAAAGTGCAAAGAATCTAGAATTTGAGGTTAAGGATGCAACTGCACATAATAATGGAAAAGATGTCCTTGTTATAGATGTTACGACAATAGCTACAACATCACAGAGGCAACATAGGAAAAAGAAGAACAAGTTCATTCCTATCTGTCACTATTGCCTTGCACCATGACACATCAAACCTCACTGCTTCAGACTTCGAAGGATACAGGAAATAGGTAAGTCTTTCAGTCAGCAAAAGAGATTTTCACATATGGGTCTACAACGGTAAGACAAATTTGGGTAAAGAAATCAGACTTGGATTGTTTTGTTGCTTATACCTTTATGCAATCATGTACTGTTAACTCTTGGTATTTTGATAGTGGGTGTTCTAGACATATGATAGGTATGCGTGAAGCTTTGAGCAGTTACAAAGAGTGCAATGAAGGCTAGGTCACTTTCGGTGATGGTGTCAAAGGAAACATACTTGGAAAGGAAACTTTGGATATTGAAGGATTCCCGAGGCTTAAGAAAGTGTTGCATGTGGATGGCTTAAAGGCTAATCTCATCAGTATTAATCAATTATGTGATCAAGGCTTACATGTAAAATTCACTAGAAAGGGTTGTCATGTATTAGACACTACTAATAATTGTGTGCTAACAGGAAAAAAATCATCTGACAACTGTTATATGTTCACATCATCTTAGGAACAACCATTGCCATGTTACAACAGTACCTGTGATAAAGCTGAAATTTGACACCAGAGATTGGGATACTTAAATTATGATTTGCTGACCAAAATTGTAAATGCAGGTGTAGTTTGAGGAGTGCCAAAGTTGAAAAATAGGCTATCAGGTGTGTGTGGTTCTTGTCAAATAGGTAAACAGGTAAGAGCATCTCACAAGATGTTGCAACATGTGTCAACCAAGGAAATCTTGGAACTTTTGCACATGGATCTTATGGGTCCAATGCAAACCGAGAGCATTGGAGGTAAAAGATATGTGTTTGTGTGTGTGGGTGATTTTTCAAGATACACATTTGTGGATTTCCTTAGAGAAAAATTTGAAACATTTGAACTGTTTAAAAAATTGTGCCTAAAATTGAAAACTGAAAAGGGTTGCAACATCCAGAGAATCATTAGGATAAAGAGCGATCATGGTAGAGAATTTGAGAATTATTTGTTCACCGAGTTTTGCAATTCACACGGAATAATTGATGGGTTCTCTGCTCCAAAGACTCCTCAACAGAATGGTGTGGTTGAAAGGAAGAACAGGACGATTCAAGAAATGGCTCGTGTGATGAATGATAAGCATCTCTCTCACAGATATTGGGCAGAAGCAGTTAACACTGCATGTTACATCATAAATCGAGTACACTTGCGACCAGGTACCATCAAAACTCCGTATGAAATCTGGAAAGGTAAGAAACCCTCACTAGGTTATTTTCATGTATTTGGTAGCATGTGTTACATTTTAAATGATAGGGAACAAAGAGGTAAATTTGATTCTAAAAGCGATAAAAGTATTTTTCTTGGATATGCAACAAGTAGTCGTGCTTTTCGAGTCTTTAGAATAACCACCAAAACTATAATGGAATCAATTAATGTAGTGGTTGACGATTTGCAAAAATGTGCAGGAGAAACAATGGAAAAAACCAGCACCAGCAAACTGATAACTGATGTAGATGAGGTTGGAACACTGAAAGAAGAAGGAATAGAGAAACCTATCGTGACTAAGTCAGATGAAACATCAGGCAAAATGGATGAGCAGAGAGACAATGATTCACACGATGTTGCAACAAGCGGTGAAACAACAGATGAAACCACTGAAGAAACACAAACTGAACTACCACAGGTTCACAAGATTTATGATCCAACAGTTGTAATTGGCTCAATACATGATGGAATTTGAACCAAAGGTAAACCCAAGATGAACTATAGAGATATGGTAAGGTTTGTGTGTTTCACATCTTTTGTTGAACCCAAAAATGTGACTGAACCTTTGAAGGATGAATTTTGGGTTAATGCCATGCAAGAGGAATTGAACCAATTTGTGAGAAATGATGTATAGACTCTAGTTCCTAGACCAAATGATGTCAATATCATTGGAACCAAATGGATTTTTAAAAACAAGACAGATGAAAATGGGAACATAACTAGGAATAAGGCTAGACCTGTGGTACAAGGATATACCCAAATTGAAGGTGTGGATTTTGATGAGACCTTTGCCCCAATTTCTAGGCTTGAATATATTAGGCTATTATTATCCATTGCATGTGTGTTAAAGGTTAAGTTGTTTCAAATGGATGTGAAAAGTGCATTCTTGAATGGAATTTTAAATGAAGAAGCTTATGTTGAGCAACCTAAAGGGTTCGAGGACCTACATTATCCTACCCATGTGTACAAATTGAAAAAGGCCTTGTATGGATTGAAACAAGCTCCACGAGTTTGGTATGATAGGTTGACAAAGTTCTTGCTTGATAAAGGCTACCAAAGAGGAGGAATAGACAAAACTTTGTTCATCAAAAGGTTTGGATCAGGTATTCTCATTGCTCAAATTTATGTTGATGACATTGTATTTGGTGCAACTTCAAAGAATAAGGTTGATGAGTTTGTTAGGCATATGAAGCTTGAGTTTGAAATGAGCATGGTTGGAGAGCTAACCTACTTTCTAGGATTGCAGGTTAAGCAGTGTAAGGATGGGATCTTTATATCTCAAGAGAAGTATGCTATAAATCTTGTCAAAAGGTTTGGTCTAGAATCTACTAAGTCTTCAAGAACCCCCATGAGTGTGACCACTAGATTGATAAAAAGTGAAAATGTGAAATCTGTTAACCCTAGCTTGTATAGGAGTATGATTGGAAGCCTGTTGTACCTCACAACTAGTCGACCTGACCTTTGTTTTAGTGTTGGAGTATGTGCCAGATATCAAGCAGATCCAAAAGAATCTCACTTACTTGCAGTAAAAAGAATTATCAAATATGTGAGTGGGACAATAGGTCTTGGAATCTAGTTTACCAATGATACTAACACTAATCTTGTCGGATTTAGTGATGCTGATTGGGCAGGAAATGCTGATGATAGGAAGAGCACAACATGAGGATGTTTTTACATTGAAAACAACATGGTGTCTTGGTACAGCAAAAAACAAAGCTCAATCTCCTTATCTACAGCAGAAGCTGAGTACATAGCTGCAGGAAGTTGTTGTGCACAACTCCTATGGATGAAACAGATGCTGGATGATTATGGTATTGAAAATCAGGTTTTGACTATTTATTGTGATAATATGAGTGCAATTAACATATCAAAGAATCATGTTCAGCATTCTCGCACTAAGCATATTGACATTAGACATCATTTTATTCGTGAACTTGTTGAAACAAAAGTCATTGTTCTGGAACATGTTGCAGTAGAAAAACAATTAGCAAACATTTTCACTAAAGCTTTAGATCCTCTAAGATTCGAAACTCTATGAAAAACAATAGGAATTTGTAGTATATAATGTTGCATTATGGCTTTCATCAGGAACTTGAAAAAGCTTGAGGAATCTGAAAATCAGACATTCTACCACTTTGAGTGCTGAATTGGGTAGAATACTGTATTCAGTGGGAACAGGGATAAACTTCAATTTAGGACAGGTTATCTTTGATCACATCAATGTGGAAGGGGCCAAAGAGTTTGCGAGCCAATACTTGTCATATCCCTCACTAATTCATGGTTTTCTCATGTCACAACATCCGGTCCTTCATAAGCAAGAAGAGATACATCGCCTGCCCTCTCCTTTGTATTTTTCTCAGAATTTTTGCAGGGAAACCATAAGAATGATCTACAGGGAGAGCCCGCAGGACATGCAAGTTCATTTGTTGCTCAGTCTGAAGTGTTATAACATGTCCAGCAACTTCGTGAGGCCATCGAGGAACTGCGCGAAGCGCAAGGGAATATCCAGGCCAATCAGGACAAATATACTCAGACTCTTACTCAACTCCTCTAAGGGCAGAATGCCATTATGATGCATTTGATGGGATCTTCCTCGAGTTGATTGCTGTTGTTCTTCTTACTATGTTACTCTGCTATTTTTGCTACTCTGTGTTTCCTCTGTTTTTCTTTCTTTGCCTCGTTTGCCTTTGATTTGGCAAAAATGGGAGTATCTTATCTTACATTCTTCTGTTTCTTTGTCTTAGGTTCTTTATCTGTGTTGGATTCTCGCTCTGTTCTTATCCCTTATTAATGATGTTTATACTTGGTATATGTTTTTGTCTTGGTTCTCCTGCTGTTGCAACAGGGTTGGACGGATCATTTATACCCTTAATTTTTTTTGTGCTGCTATGAGTCTTCGTTTGTATTACTCTGTGTGTGGGTTTAGCCAAAACGAAGCCAAAGGGGGAGATTGTTGTGCTTTCAATATGGCTAATAGTTAATTGGCCATGTTTTTTCAAAACAATTTGAGTTTGCCTTATTTGTATTGTTTACTTTTTAAAGGTACAGGTACACTAAAATGGTAACTTACCATAAAAAGAGAAAATCATGCGATTGCATTGATTGCCTGTCTTGCTAAAGACAAGTAGGGTTTTCGTGAGAAGATTGGTTTCTTGATTACCAAGGCATGACAAGTATTTATATGCAGTACAGGCCAAGAATGGTACGGGAAAATAAGAAAAAAGTGCATGGTCAGGCTGCTAGAGTTCGAGTAGAATTCATTGTACCATGTCATGTTGCAACACTAGTTGTGTCTTGTGTTTTGATTGTCAAAGTGTTGCAACCTAGTTGTTCTTACATTATATTATGAGCATTCAAATTGAGTATTTGAGTGTTTAGATTCTTGGTTCGTGTATTCATTCTTCGGGAGAAGAAGGTATGGTTCTCGGGATAGAACAAGTCAAAGTCAAGGGGAGCTCGCCAAATCGGAGTTCGTTAAGGAGTTCATCATTGAGGCGTCAAAGATCAAGAAGGAGTCTTGTCTTGTCTAAGTCCATTGATGTTATAACTTATCATATTACTTAATGAATAGGTTTGTTGGACCAGTGGAGGTCCCGTGGATGTAGACCGCACAGTTAAACCACATTAAATCTTGGTGTTCTTTATTTCGGTTATAACTTTTTATTTTTCGCTGATAGTTACTGTTACTGCTTGTGTTGGAACATTAAGTGGAACAATCATTGACTGTCTAAGCAACGAGAAACAGACTGTGAATAAACTAAGATTGAAGTGTAGTTTCAGTTAAAGTTGCAACATCACCTGTGACAGTTTTTCACTTTTCACCAAGTTATTGCATATGTTCTAGTTCTTTTATCACAAAGTTTCCTCAAGTAAGGAAATTTGATAACGTGCTGCGAAAATTGATCCATGCGTATACTGCACAACTTTTTACAATATGTGTGTGTGTGTGTGTGTGTGTGTCTATATATATATATATATATATATATATATTTATATGTTTTATGTTAGTTATTTTAATTTCATCTTTTATTTATTTTTCATTATATATATATATATATATATATATATATATATATATATATATATATATATATAAGTGTATGCGTTTATATTGTAATATATAGCCTATACCAGTTATTTGAATTTTGGTTTTTTTTTTGTTTTCTTTTCTTTTCATTTTTGGTTTTGTAGTTTTTTTGTTTTTTTAGTTTGTTTACTTTATTTTTTTAATGTATTGTATATATATATATATATATATATATGTGTGTGTGTGTGTGTGTGTGTGTGTGTGTGTGTGTGTGTGGGTGTGTAGGTGTTTATATAGATATATATATTAGTTTTTTAATTTTTGAATTTTCAGTTTTTATTTTTTTTAGTTTGTTTTCTTTATTGTTTGTTTATGTATTGTGTGTGTGTGTATATATATATATTTATATATATGTATATGTGTGTGTGTGTATATGTGTGTTTGTGTTTATATAGGTAACAATTTTTTAGAGACATAATGTCACTAGAATGAAATATACCGTTAATACAACTTAGATAATAAATGTAGGAGTAGATGTAATCAGAGGTATAATCCACACTAACCAAAATATCTTATTATATACAAGTGTAAAGGTATTTTTAATAGAGACACACACACATAGAATTCAAAGGAAAACTAACGTGATTATCTATATAAATCACCTTTGTAGTAAATTTGTGCAGATTGGCTACGAAGGGCAACAAAACTAAGTATTTCATCAACCCTTAGTAGCTAAACTGCGCGACAATACTCCTCTCTCACCAAAAAAAGGGCCACAGAAATAGCATAAAATTACACATATTTTGATGCCCCTTTTATTATAACTTGCGACAAAGGGGCCACGAAAGTACCTCTTTGTCGCCCTTTTGTTGCAATTTGTGACATAGGGACCATGAAAGCTTGAAAAAATTGAAAAATGAGGGTAGCACCATGGACACTCTATATACTGTGTTGCTGCCCCCCTAATATATATATATATATATATTTTTTTTCTCTAAGCTTTTTTTTCTCTCTCTCTCTCTAAATCTCTCTCTTTCTTCATTACTTCACCACCACCACCTCCACCCATCTTTACACAGGGTAATTGTTTTTTTTTTTAATGTAAATTTCATTTTTCTAATTTTGTTTGTCTTATATATATATGATTGTGTGCATGTGTGTATGTGTATGTGTGAGTGTGAGTTTGTGAGTGTATGTGTTTACATTTCTCTTTTTATTATTTTTTGGTTTTTTTGTATAATAAATGGTATGTAAATATATGTATATAGTAGATATATATAGTATAGAGTATATATATGTGTATGTATTTTGTTTTTTATTTCGTTTTTCAATTTTTTTTATTGTTTATTGGTTTTTGTTGTTGTTTAATAAATAATATGTATATATATGTAGATGTGTATGTACATTTTAGTATATAGTATATAATATATATATGTGTGTGTGTGTTTTGCTTTTTATGGTCATGTTTTGGGTTGTTTGCACAATAAATTATATTTATATGTGTATGTATAGTATATAGTATATTGTACATATATTTGGTTTTTTTGTTTTTTTGTTCATTATTTTTTTCGGTTTTTTATTTTATATTTTCAGTTTTTGTTGTGTAATATTCCAAACTATATATATATATATATATTATTTAGATTTTTTCAATTTTTATTACATATAGTATATGCAATTTTTTTTCCTGTTTTTTATTTTTTATTTTATTAGTAGATTTTAGATTTTTTTTGTAATTTTCTAAAGCTAATTTTATATTGTATTTTGTAAATGTTCAAAATATTAATATATGTATATATTAAATTTAATTGTTTTTCTAAATCTTAATTTTTATTTTAATATTTTTTTTCTCAAAAAAGAGCATGGTGACAAATAGGCGACAAATTATTGGCTACGCCATTGCGATGAAATCATGGCCACCAAGTACTGATGATTGATTAGCTACAAACCAGTGACGCAAGATTAGCTACAAAATGGCGACGAAACAAAATTAATAATAAAAAAACATATATTTGATTAACAAATTTCACAAAGAACAAAAAAAATATGGCTACGAAATGACGACGGAATATTGGCCACGACACAACGACAAAATATATAAATAATAAAAAATATTGTATATTTAATTAATAAATTTTAAGAACTAAAAATATTTGGCTACGATTTATTAAGCTGTAGGGCTGATCTAATTGCTCCTCTGATGAAAGAAATTGAAAACTTCGAAGAGAAGCTAACACTTCTGCAAGCTTTGTTTACATATCTAGCTAGCAAAGAGGTATACATTTCGTGGGAAAATGAAGAGCTTTTGACTCATCTTGCTTCTTTGCTACACAAAGCAACATGTCTCATTTACTTTTGCTTCGTCGACCAAATGGATAAAGAGATAGCACTAGCAATGAAGCAAGAGCTCTCTGATCTAGTAGAGAAGACTAATGTCGGGGAGATCTATATGGTGGCCTTAAGAGCTTCAAGGTCAGCTGAATCAACATCCGGGCATTATCTCCTTGACAATCTGATAAAGCTACTAGATTGTAATGAGAAATTTGTGATTTGTCTAAGTGATCCAAGTAAGAATCTCTTTGAGAAGCTGAAATTCCTTCAAACTTTTATCAAAAATTTGCCAGATGAATTGAGATTAGAACAATTCAATTATCACTTTACATCCATTGAAGCTATTATTTGGAAGTTAGTACCTATCCTCTCCTCGTGTTATGACAGGGACATAAACGAAGACATGGCTAGGGAAGTGAATATAGCAGTTTCTGAGGTGCTTTACAAAATAAAGCAGATTCAAGAAGACTCCAGAGAGCTTAACTTGTATAACTATCCCAAAGTTGATGGAGTGGGCTTTTTGGATCTTTTTTTGGGACATTTGGAGGAGTTGCTAAAATGTCGGCCAGAATCAATTGAGATTCTAAAGAATCAAATTGAAACACTGCATATGGAATTCAAATTTCTGAGATCTTCTCTTATGGAAACCAAGGGGCAACGTAATGAGCATGAAGAATTAGGAGATCTTCGGACGCGTTTCATAGGCTTGGCATACCAGGCAGAATATGTTATCGACTTGTACCTGGTAAAAAATACTCATGATTCTCGCATCATAATATCACTTTCCAAAATCATAGAGCAAACTGAGGTTATAAAAACAGAGGTGTCAATGATCAATACCAAGAAGAAGTATCATACACAAGCCCATGATGTTGCAAAGACTCCCATTCATGTTTCATCAAAAGCTACTGACATAGCAACTGATGAAATAGTGGGTTTCGAAGATGAGGCAAAGAAGATAAAGGGGTATCTTTTTGAAGACCAAGAGAAATTAGATATTATCTCAATTGTCGGCATGCCAGGAGTTGGCAAGACTACTTTAGCTAAAAAAGTGTATGAGGACCCTTCAATCCGTGAGTTCTTTCATGTTCAAGCATGGTGCACTGTTTCTCAAACATATCAAAAGAGACAATTGTTGCTTACCATTTTAGGTGATGTTACTGGGACCACGAATAATAAAGAAATGAATGATGAAGATCTAGCTGCAATGCTTTTCCGAAGCTTGAAGGGACGTAGATATCTCATCGTCATTGATGATTTGTGGGACATCAAGGATTGGGATGATTTCAAAAGATCTTTTCCAGATGACAGATTGCGTAGCCGTATTCTCATAACTAGTAGATACCAGAATCTGGCTTCGCAAATTAAAGATGGCAATAAGGTTCATACTCTTCGTGAATTCTCTAAGGTTAAGAGTTGGGAGTTATTTGATAAGAAGCTATTTCAAAAAGGAAGCTTCTCTCAGGAATTTCTGGATGTTGGAGAACAAATTGTAGAGAGTTGCAAGGGACTTCCTCTCACAATTGTTGTAATGTCTGGAGTTCTTGCAAGGGTAGACAAGAGTGTACATAAGTGGAAACAAATTGCACAAGAATTAAGCTCACACATTTTTAATGACTCAGAAAGTCAGTGCAAAGCCATATTAGAATTGAGTTACAATCATTTGCTAGATCATTTGAAATCGTGCTTTCTGTACTTTGCAGCATTTCCAGAGGATGAAGAAATTCCTCTTTGGAAATTGAAATTGTTATGGATTGCTGAAGGATTTGTACGATATACTGAGGGAGAAAAATTGGAGGATGTAGCAGAGAAATATTTTGTGGATCTTATCAATAGAAGCCTTGTAATACCTACCAAAGAAAGTTCCCATGGAGGGGTCAAAGCATGTTGTGTTCATGATCTATTACATGACTTTTGCTTGCAAAAAGCTAAAGAAGGGAGTTTCTTGCAGGTGATACTTGTGCATGACTGGTCTGATATTTCGAGAGTTTATGAAGAGCGCCGACTTAGCATTGATTTCAAAAAATTTGCATCTATAAAGGCAAAGCCTTCTCACTACAATGTCCGTTCTCTACTATATACTAGTGCATCTGGCTTTTCTGTTCTCTCGTCTAATTTCTCATTCATTATTAAGAATTGTATGCTTCTTAGAGTGTTGGATTTAGCTGATAGATACATTTCCATGTCTGATAGCGGAATAGAATTGCTGATTCATTTGAGGTATTTAGCCGTTAAAACAGGATATATGCCAATATCAATAGCCAACCTTTGGAACCTCCAATCTCTACTTGTTGAAGTTAATTCCTCTGTACCAAATTCACTCTGGGACATGGTCAACTTGCGCCATGTACGCATAAATCACCATCGTTCTTTTACCGATGGACTTGAGAATTCCTTCTGGACCAATGGACTTGAGAATTCCTTATTGGATAATGTGCAAACATTATCAACACCATATTTTGTTTCCAAAGAAGTAGCAGAGAATTTTCTGAGAAGGGTACCAAACCTTCGGAAATTGAAATGCGAATTTGAGAACTGTGGGCAATATAACGGCTTTGACCATTTGGGGGGAGTTTCATATAGATTTCCAGATTTGAGGTTTCTCGATCAGCTTGTGTCACTAAAGCTGCGTATCAAGGGTTCATGGGAGTGGAGAAAGAATTGTGAGTTTGACTTCCCTCCAGATCTACAGAAGTTGTCTTTGTCAGGAAATCTGCCAAAATGGAAGGATATTACAGAATTTGGGAGGAACCTAAAGGTTCTCAAACTAAGTGGAATGTGTTACGATGCAGAATGGATCGTGAATGATGGGGACTTCCCAAATATGGAATATTTGAAATTAAGTGGTCTAGCGATTCGCAAGTGGATTGCTTCAGAAGATTCTTTTCCCAAGCTTGCGCAATTAGTGATGGACAGTTGCCGGCATCTGGATGAGATCCCTCCTTGCTTTGGAGAACTTTACACACTACAGGTGATTAAAATAAGAAATTGCAATCCTTCTATCAATGATTCAGCCAGAGAGATTCAAAAGGTGCAACAGGAGGAACTACAAAATGAAGAACTCAAAGTCTATATCACTGGAGGGGACAAAAGTACAAGTAAGTCAACATGAACACAATTGAATTTCTTTCTTTGAAGTGCAATTACTTTAATAATTACTCAAGTGTTTCTAGTTGTTTGTCTTTACTTTGGTGACCCTTGGATGCGACGTGGATATTTGTTGCACAAATTTTATGTGTTTGATGAGTTAAAATGATTTGTACTATTAAGACATTAGTATTTCTATTTAGGCTGCAAATTAGAACTGAGGTTTGTGATATAAATCCATATTATAAGAATGTAAATGCTGGTTATAAGGTTTCGAGTTTGAGTAATGTTCTTGGGTTTTGAAACTAAACAATATGTATTTCCCTTTTGTACTAGTGTTGTTTGTTAGTTAACATTTCATCTAAAATTTTAACATGTTAGAGAGAGATTTGTTATATTTATTTATTGTATAGTTTTCGATTAAACCTTACGCCTGACATAATTTTAAAAATGGGTCTAACTTTTTAATTTATTGTGTAGTTTTTGATCGAGCCTTACACGTCGACATAATTTTACAAATGAGTGGCGATGAGCTTTGAATCAAGGACCTTTTCATATCTATAATTTGATACCATGTTAAGTTAGGGAGGAGTTTGTTTATTTATTTGTTTAACATTGTTCTTTAACTTGTAAGTCAAGTTTATTCTCGTTTTTTAATTAGTGATAACTCTTAAAAATTGTGTATTTGTTCTATACCATTTTCCTATTTCAATTCCTAAAATTTGAGTTTCGTTGTGGATCTTATAATCCGTTCATTTGCTAATCAGGTTGATGTCTCATGCTTCTTTGTGGTTCACAGCATTGTTGCTGCGTGTAAGTTGAACATCCATTTGTTTTTAAATTTGTAGATTATTTATGAAACTTGCTTTACATCATGTTCGATTACTCGTTTGGAAGCTTATCTTTGACCTTTTTTTTTTAGAGCATACCACTATTTGAAATAATAAAAAAGATTGAAAATGCATGCACATGTGTTGTTTTTAGTCATCCATACTGCCTTCAAGCTCGTTAAAAATTTAGTTTATGGAAAGTTTTGTTTTGAGGATATATATTGAGTTTGTAGAAAATCCTCGTCTCTGCAGATGATCCTGTGTGCACATTACTTTGCCAAAAATGGGCGAAGAAATTTTCTTTTAAAACCAAAATGCATGCTACTTCACTTACATAAGTCTTAAGATATTAAAACATGGTTTTTACTTTTATCTTTATTTCCAAAGTTTATTATTTTAGAGACTTTTATTGTACTTTAACACTGTGCCTAATTGGAGGATAAATAAATACTAGACACCAATATTAATCGATAAGGTCAACAATTAACATATTGTACTATAATATTGATCCACTGTTTGATTTGAATACTTTATACACCTAGTAGAAGCCTTGAATCCTTTTACTCACTACTGACCAAATTGTAGCCACAGATCATCTACGACGTTGAAAAAGACAAATAGATATTATTTTCGTAATCAATAGGATTGTTCCAATATTGATATGAATCAGTAAATGTTATTTGGAATGCTTACTGATGGCACATTGAAAATGATTTATTGGTTATTGTTATTCTTCAACTTTCATTATGTCTTTTATCTGTGTCTAAGTTTACCCGCGACAATAACGTCTCACTCGAGTTTTTTCCTTCGCATTGTGTTGTCAAGGACTTCTGCATAGGGACCCCTTTTCCAAGGCAACGTTGAATCTAGTTTCTACCGTATCTCAGTTCCACTTTTTGCGTCCAGTCCGCTCCTTCCCTTTTTTGTTTCTCATGAGTCTTCCAGTCTTTGGCACAGCCGTCTTGGCCACACATCAAAGCAAGTGTTGTTGTCTTTACAAACTCAACAAACATTAAATTTTTCTTATTTACGTTCTTTGAATAAAGTTTGTACTGCCTGTATGATGGGCAAGAGTCATAAGTTAGCTTTTCCTTTGTCATCATGTATATCTAAGTTTCCTTTAAAAGTTGTACACTGCGATGTTTGGGGTCCAGCCCCTACAACTTCATGTTTTGGCTTTCATTACTTTGTGTTGTTTATTAATGACTATAGCCGTTACACTTAGCTATATCCTTTGCATAATAAAAGTGACTGTCTTTCTTCTTTTGTTTGCTTCAAAAGTCTAGTGGAAAATTTTTCTCAACTCACATTAAACATTGGTTTTTTATATCTTGTTTTGATGAAAAGACAATGGTATTGTTAATTTAATATTTTTATTATGTCGGATGAGAATGGTACATGCATGTTATTATGGTACTCTTAAATAGGTTTGTTAATGTTGGTTTTACGGATTATGCAATGCTCCGCATTTTGGGCCTTAGCTTAATTATTGTACTTTAATTAGAGTGGGTTTCAAATTTTGAATCTATGGTGGATTATACCACTTAATAACTCATTAACCCAACTCCATTAGATTTTATCTAAACATAGAAGGGGAATATAAAATCTCCACTTTCTTTATTGCCTTCCCGTAAATAAAATGTTAAAATTCTGATATAGCACTCGAGCCTAGAGCGTGTGGTTCAGCCCTTATCAGGTTGTTATTAGAAAGAGACCAGTCACAGGCATGCAGTTGTATCTTGAGGGCATAAAATGCAACAGGTAAATTTCACTTGTATTGATAAGAATAAACTTCGAAAGCCTTCTACAAACAGTATTTCTTTTTGTTTTTTTTAAAAAAATTTTTTACAGTAAAAGTCGAAGCTGTAATTTAAATTTAACTTTGTGAATAGTAATTTACATATTCAGAAAGTGACTCGAAAGCCCTTACAATTTCAGTTCTTTTATAAAAATCAATACATACTTATAGGTCAGTGAAAATAGAAATCATGACTTATAAGTATTGGAGTTTGCATTTATACTTGGAAAGTATTCAGCAAATGCCAATTACACTTTTACAAAGTTGACATGATGTGTCACATTCGGCGCTCAGAATTCCAAATCCGCAAGTGAGACTAATATTGTAAGTAAAAGAAATAACTATTTAGGACTCAAATCAACGAGAGTTAAACATTTTGAGTTTGTCGATTTGAGGTCTAAATAGTTAGGATTAATCATTTTAGATCAGTTAATTTAAGACTCAAGTCATTATTATTATTATTATTTTTATTTTTATGCTTACCAAACTACTATGACTGGCGAGCCTAAAGTTGTGAGCTCAGAACGTGAAATGACAGCCCTTACCTCTTTAGTTGTTTTATAAGACTCAATATGTAATGATAGATAGATCCGAGAATAGAAGTCATGACTTAAAAGTATTGAAGTTTGGTTTTATACTTGAAAAGTATTATGCAAATGGTAATTTACACATTCAGGAAGTTGACATGAAGTATATATCACTTTTCAGACTCAGAATTTCAAAAACCCACAAATGAAACTAGTATTGTAACATTAAGGAATAACTATTTAAACCTTAAATCAACAAGAGTTAATCATTTTGAGTGAGTTGATTGAGACTCAAACAATTATTTCTTATGGTTACAAACTACTTTGACTCACAAGCCTAAAGTTATGAGATCGGAACGTGACATGAAGCCCTTTACCTATTTAGTTGTTTTATAAGAGTCAATACGTAATGATAGGTCACTGAGAATAGAAGTCATGTCTTATAATTAGTATTGCAGTTTGCGTTTAACATGCTATATAAGTTATTTTTCTTTTTTTGCAATAAGAACATGCATCAACCACCAATTACCGTATATGAAAAAGTGAAAAGAAAAGGTTAAAAAAATGTAAAAAAAAGAAAAAAGGGAAAGGCCTCGAACAACAGAAGTTTGGCGAAAATAAAGTCATACCACTTTTCAGTATAGGCATTTGTAAGTCTTTTAGGAATTTTTTTCATTCATTGTAATTTAACATTGGATGGTCTACCAGAGAAGATGTTGTCTTCATTGTTGCTGCAGCTCAGCTTCATATAACGAAGCACGGCACGAAGAAAGTTCTACATCTTCGGCTCTTGTTCTCTAAGGTCTCAAATTTCAGTATCACACAATCTCATTGGATGCAGAGTCCGTCTGAACAATCCCTAAAGTCGGGTATTTTCTAAGCAATTAGTACATCGATATGTTGAGGAGAAAAAACAAGTGATTGTGGTGGATTCTTGCGTGTTCATGAGATTAAAGAATTAGAAAGAAGAACGAGACAACCTGATCTGAAATTACTTATTTTCTTCTGTACATAGCTAGATTGCAATCAACATGATGACCTGCAAGAATGGATTATTTGTACAGACTCAATCAACTCAAAGATTTTATAGGCCATGTCTAATTTTTTGTGTCATGGAAAGAACAATCGATATATCCATCAGGCTTCTGCATTACATGAAAAGTTTCATAATGTAAATAGAGAATTTTGATCAACAATGTCTTGATTCCTTTTTCCAGTGGCTTCTACAAGGTAATTGGTACTATTGGTTCCGAAGTTTCATCTACTAGAGCAGAAGTTTGTCACATTTTGGTACCGTTGATTTTTAATTGGATTTAGCAAAGCTCTCAAAATATGGAACAAGTTTTAATATCGTTTGTCGAGTTCAATAATTATTGATAACAGCTCTTACTACATCACATTTGTGTATGGTTGTAATGGTGCTTTCCTCAAAAAGCCTCCTTAGGCCAACATTTTGGAATGGAGCTCTTCTTGCTCTCATCTGGCCCTATGCATCATTCGAGATTTTAACGAAATTATATATTGATGTGGAGAATCAATTTGATGCTTCCTCTATTCCTTATAGCACTTTGGATCAAGGTATGCATATCTCTCTGGCTAATCTTATAGAGCATCCAAGTTTTGGCTCTCTCTATACTTGGACAAATAAAGGAAGACCTCACTTTTGGGCGAGGAAACTTGACTGATTTCTTATGAATGTTGCTTGGCTGGATTTCTTTTTGTATTCCTCTCTTCAAGTTGAGATGTTGGGCCCTTCAGATTTTTGTCCTCTTGTTCTCAATACTTATCTCCTTCTGCTACGGGTTCAAGCCTTTTAAATTCTTTAATGCTTGGACTACTCGTCATCTTTTTCTTGACATTGTGTAACATAATTGAGATATATTATTACGTTCATGGTACTCCTATATTTTGTCATGTGCAAAAGCAAAAGGGACTCAAAGTTTCCCTTTAGAAGTTCAATACCTATCATCAATTCTCAAATATCCCCAACAAGGATCAAGGCCATTCGGGATGATATTGATGCTATCCACTTTGATATGCTCAATGGTTACTCAAGTGATGATGCCATTAATTCTAAAGCTAATGATGTTGTACTCAAACATGACTTACTTTCATAGAGTCATTTGTTTGATACATGCTCAAAACTCTATCTCTAACCTTCTTGGCTCTTCTATCTCTTCAAATGATTTTTATAAGATGGATCATATTCGGATATATCCTTGGCAAGCGCATTCTTTCCAATTTTGTGCAATCGCCTATCTCTCCTATCACAGCTGAGGAAATTAAAAGTGTGATACTCGATCCCTTGATAGTATTAAGGTCCTGGCCCCCCAATAGATTTACTTTTCATTCTATAAAGTTGTTTGGCATTTGTGATAATTGTTATGAAATAATTTCCAAAAGACAATAATATAAGAGAGAAATGAGAGAAAATTAGAGAGAATTTCATTGATTTCATTATCTTTACTGAAATACAATAAAGTCATATTTATAGGAAAAATAAAGTTACCATTCATACACGGGTTACTGTTCATACACGGTTCACTATTCACATTGTTTACTATTCACACACATTTACAGTTCACGCGGTTTATGTTCATGAATATCCATAATTTCACAACACTAGCTCCCCCTTGGATATTATGGTTTAAGAATATGCCTCATTAGAACCTTTACCAAGAAAAACCCAATGGATAAAAACTTAATGGAGGAAAAAGAGTATAATATTTTTTGTATACGCTTCTTGTATTGCTTCATTAAAAGCCTTGTTAGAAACCCAGTAGAACAAAACCTGTGCGAAGGGAAAAAAAAAGTACAATTCGTATAAGGCTCCCCCTCATGTGGACATCTCAATAATGATTATAAAGTAGAATTATGACGATCCTGTAACGTAAGCTTGATTGAATTTGATGAGAACTTATGTCATGTTTGTTTTAGTTTCATGCTCAAGTAGAATTTTAATGTGACATACTTGTATTTGGTATGTCTCGTTAAAATCTTACTAGAAAAAACTCAGTGAAAAAAAACCATGATGAAAGAAAAAGAGTACAACACACAAGTACCTTCTCCCCTTCATTTCGACCTTGTCATAGCGATAGATCTTCCAAGTGTCACATTCCACATTACTAACTATATAATCACATTTGAGTGATACATGTTGCATTATCTTCATATAATATAGTAGGACTATCTTTGTTGGAGAGGAACCCACATAATTCTTGAATGTGTTGTATGACATATCTCAACTATACACACCCCAACTAGTTTCTTGATTTGCGAGAATTTCAGCATGATTTGGAGAGGATGCAGTCATTCTTTGCTTTATAAATTTCCATGATATATGTCTATTATCATAGTTAAAGTCTATAGACATATTCTGTTTCTGACCTTGCCTTTCAAGAGTCAATAATAGCCAATATATGTATAATTGACATCGATTGATTTTGATCTTTTTGAATTAATTGATCCCATATCTGATATCTCATAAAGATTATCAATATGTGTTTATTTTCTTTCTAATGCTTGCAAGTTGGAGCTACAATTTAATTGACAAACAAATAAACAAACAAAGAAAATAGTTAATCCATTTCTTGTTGTTTTTAAACAATTTAAAGGAAAGCCAATTATTATAATTAATTCCTTGAAATTTCTTATAGTGATTTAGGATTGATTTCATACAATGCTCCACCTCAATCCCATCAACAATGATACATATTTCATGGGCATTTACTTTTCTGCCTGGCTTGCATCTCCTCTATTATTTTTGGCTGATCTATCGTTTTACAATAAAAAAAATAGAGTGAAATAATTTAAAACAATTTTACCTCTGATTACCATATAGACATGGTGAGTCAAGGGTTGATCCACGAAAATTGGGGTTACAGTTTTTTTTTTGGTTTAGTGTTTAATTTAAATTCAGTTGACTTACAATCACAGTATATTTGTTTAAGTCCAAAGAGTCCAAAAGCGACGATAGAGTATAAAATTACAAAATTAAATTACAACACAATTTTAATTAAGTCCAAGAATCGAGTGTGATTCGGGATGGTAAATGGATCAAAAAATTCAAGTATAATGTTATGGATTCAAATTGAAAGATTAAATCCTTTAAAATTGGGCTAGAAGCTTCCACTTCTGAGTTGGCCTGAATACGTAAGTGACGAGATTAATGAATTATCAATCTTAAAGGTGTTGGGACAACCAAACTGTATCCATCTGAGGTGTTGAAACTATAATTAACCTTTCACTTATGTAACCTTGAGAAGTTCGTATAATCAAACTGTGTTCATACGAGGTAGTCTCATATTGTCACTGGTTTACAAAACTAGGTGCAAGTGTATTATTGATTAACGAAAAATATAACATCAAGTTTATGCATGATTAATCAAGTAATACCTGGCAAGTTAAAAATATGACACATAAATTAATCTAAATCCAAGAATTATATACAAAAAAATATTATCACCCCAAATTTCGGGTTTAATATGTCATAATAACAATTACAATATAGAAAGTCATATGAAAAGTCAAGAAATCAAAAAAATACTTATTGAGAATAGCAAATCTTGATTTTTTATAATGATTTTGACTTGGCTATTGCCTCTGAATCGAGATAACCATCCTCGATTTGGACTTTGAACTAAACTAAATTACTTCTAAACTAACAACAAGAAAAAATTTAAGAAAAGGAATATGTAAAAATAATATGAGGAATGGGGTATTTATAGGAGAAAATCGTTATTATTCACGTGTTTACTATTCATGCATTTTACTTTTTGCACAGTACTATTCACACGCTTTACACACGATTAACTGTTCATGCCAGTTATTATTCACATGTTGACCGTTGACTTTGACTTTGACCAAAAAGTTGACCAAGACTATTTATTGAGAAAAATGTCCATTTTCTTTCTTTTTACTTCTATGTAAAAAGTTACACATTCGACTCATATATTGAAATTTAAACTTAAAATCATAAATAATTAAAAAAAATTATACCTTTATTGTTTAAATGAGAAAACTTCACTCATAAAATTATTTTATTTTTCAATTAAAAACTTGATTAATTTAGAAAATTCAATTTCACATAATAAAAATTACATAAAAGAGCCATAAATAAGTGAAAAAAAATTGATATTCGTTTTTTAAATGACAAAACCTCCCTTATAAAAATTGATTTATGCTTTAATAAAAAGATTGATTAATTTAAAAAAATAAAGCTCACAAAAAAAAAAAAGAATCTTACTATATCCAAAAAATTAAATATTTGATACATAAATTATTTACCTATCATTTTATGTGTTAAATGGCAAGTAGATAATGTTGAAATGAAAACAAATTTAGGTGACATATATTATCAGTAAAATCAAATTAAGGAAATTATATTTATCTTCATATGTTATGTTTTCTTACTTATTTATGATTTTCTTTGTTATCTCTTTAGCTTCGTAGCAATGATTAGGTTTGGTCCAATGTGGAACTTTTTTTTTTTTTTTTGTCAAAAATAAAATTTGATTGAAAAAGAGATTCAACATTGAACTCGTCCTTTTTTTGGATAAAAAATAAAATTGCGTTAAAAAAAGAGATCCAAGTTGAACTTCCTTTTTCATGATAAAAAATAAAATTATATTGAAAAGAAGTCCAACGTGAAACTTTTTTTTTTGGTTAAAAATGAAACTGTATTGAAAAAGAAGTTAGGCATGATTTTTTTGTTTTGGGTAAAAAATGAAATCAGTCAAGAAAAAGTCTAATGTGAAAATTTTCTTTTCTTTTTAGTCAAAAAGGAAATTGCATGGAAAAAGTGGTCTAATGTGGAACTTCTTTTTTTGGTAAACAATAAAAATTTGTATTGAAAAGGAGGTCCAATGAGTAACATTTATTTCTTTTTTTTGGGTAAAAAATAAAACTACTTTGAAAAAAGGTCTAAGTGGATATTTTTTGGTAAAAATAAAATTACATTGAAAAGAGCTCCAACGTGGAACCTTTCATTACATTGGACCTTGCTTAAATGACTTTCAACTAAAATCATGATTTATTAAATTAGATTATGATTATATCTTGAATTTATATTCTATGTATTTTAGGACCCTATCCTATCTTCATTTAAACTCCTTTATCTCTATTTGAAAAAAAAAACATTGAAAAACAAAAAAAAAAAAACTTAGGATACACCTGAAGAAATGAGATACATACATGTATCTTTTGAAAGCTTGATCTATGTAAAAGAGTGCTTACTGTCACATTTTTTTTTAAAAATAGGTGCTTATATTTGTTTTTTTTTATTTATAATGACATAGTATTTAGAGTACCTATACATCATAGTATCTCAATAATGTAATTAAAAAATTGAATTAATTAATTGTATCTTCCATATTTTAGAATATTTACATTACACCCGTGCATCGCACGGGTATAAGACTAATACAATCATAAAACATTTACCAAAATTATCACGTAGTAGTCCTCAATGTGTCATTCACGTACTCATTAACGTTATTTTTTGGTAGATGTTGCTCCAAGGACTAAAAACTATCACTAAAATGAAAGATAGGGAAATTAAATATAAAAAAAAGTAAATATTTAGCACCATTTCGGTAAATTATTCTAACTAATTTTAATCTGATAAAGCTGTTTTATATTAAAATGTTGCAAAAACTAAAAAGTTTATAATTAGTGTTTTAAAAAAATTTACACAATTAATTAGATGTTGCAATGCCTAAGTAAAATTGTTGCCAAAAGTATCAGTTTTAAGTAACGGTTAAGAAACTATAGCAAAAAAGACATAGTTCACAATGGTTTTTTTATTTTTTTCAATCTAAGTGTTGCAATAGGTCCAAAATGTAGTAGTGGGTGAAATAAACTATTAGAAGAATCAACGACAAAAAATCTGATAGGTTCAAATAATTTTTTGGCTAAGCTAGGTTCAAATAATTATAGTACAAAAACAAACGTTCAAATAATTATAGTACAAAAACAAACGTTCAAATAATTATAGTACAAAAACAAACAAGATAGGCTCCCAAAGGAATATTGGGTACACGAGATAATATAGAAGAGACATGATTTGGAAGCTACATATATGGACAAGTTTCACTGTCAGTAGGAGTGCTTAAACATTCGATATACGTATGTGTTATAAGTATGTAGAGACAAAAACATGGATATATATCTCATTATAAGTGATGATTGAATACCATGTTAATGGGAATGCCAAAAACTAGCAACTGATGGTTCCCAAGATGCGGATTGTGGAAGCACAAAATTAATTTTTTTCATTGAATAGGCTAAGTTGATATAGGATGCAAATGTCCAAGGAAACAAAAGGAGAAATAAACATTATATATGCCATTTCGTTTGATCTTTTCATAAGCAAACTAAAGAAATAATTAAACAAGAGAAGGATTTAAAACGACATGCACTCTCAATCTACAAATTGAGCTAGTGAGAATTGAATAAATGTGATGTTAGTGCCAGAGTGATTATTATATCATGGTAGTGATTGAATTGGACCTTAAATAGCAAATCTGCATGATTGGACTTCAAGCTTGGCACGTACAGTACTAAATGCTTGGGCAAGAACACTTTCTAACTTCTTTTTTCATTCTCCAATAGCTAATTTTGGGTTAGGGAGTCATGACTCATGGTAAACAACTTCGTAAAGTATGGGATCGTAAAAAAACAAAAAAGAAAAAAAAAAGAAATAGGATTATCCCTTCAACTAGGTAGAGCAGGTTAACAAGAGTAAAGATATGAATCCAATATTAACTTATTAAAGGAGTGCTGAAAGAACACATAAAGCGCAGTTGACGTAGGAATGTATGTGAAAGGAGACTGAATTTGATATCGAGGTGCAATAGGCAACACACTAGACACTAGATGGTTGGAATCAAAGAACCTTATATTCTTCGGCACTAGAATGAAGGGGATGATGCAATCAAGTACATTGACACAACTTCTAATTACCCATGGAGTGAATAGAACTCCAAACGAAGCACAAGAAAAGGACGAATCAATATGGCTTGACTAATCATGATAGATTTAAAGAAGTTGTGGAGCGTGCTTGGAGCTGCAATGTGAGAGATATTCCAATGTTTTGTCTTTTATCAAAAATAAAGAGCTCTTGAACTGGTTCTTGAGAAATTTAATGAAGAGTTCTTTTCAAACCCTTTCAAAAGAATTGTTGATATTTCTGATAAGGTTCGCAGGGTCCAGATTTGCAGTCTTAATGGTGACTCTAGTACGGTTCGTAAAGAGGAGGAGAAAATCTTGTTGAATCAACTTGAGTTTTATTATAAGGCTGAGGAAGATATTCTTAAGCAAAAATCTCGGGTTCTTTGGCTTAAAACGGTGACACTTATTCATCATAGTTCTACAAAATGGTGAAAGGTAGAATTGCTAGGAATTCTATTGCTAAGTTGCAACTGGAGGATGGTAGCTGGACCTCTAATGATTTAGAGATCAAAAATACTATTGTTTCTTATTTCTCTAATCTTTTGGGCACTCTAGTGAAGCAGCGGAACGGTATTTCGGCAAATTATTAATATATCGATAAATTGATATCTCGCTAAATTAATAGAATTTAGTGGTCCCAACACTATTAATTTAAAGAGGTTATACTGTAAAATGACTGCTTAGTTGTGGTCTACATATTTTGACCGGATGCACATGCATATTACACATTTTTTCCCCATTATTGCACCATTAGATAAAGGTCCGCGCTCTTACACATTCTTTTTAGAGATAGAGATTACAAGAAGAGAGTTTAACATTATCACTGTTGATGAGTGTTGATTTATCTGTAATCAAGAGACGATACAGCGTAGCATTACCTTTTCTGTATTGATAGCTATGCACATATTAATTAGATAAACGACTTACAATACTAGTTCATGTTTATGTAGTTTTCTTTTTCTTTTTCACCTAAGCCATAAAGATCATCGGGAAAGGGAAAAAAGGAAACCTTAGATCTTGATTAATATCATTTGGTCAGCATCAGCTTAGGAATGATTCAAAGCATTCATGACATTGCTATCAGTAAGATGGCCACGGCAGACCAAAACCTTAACTGGACTTTCCAACCCTGGCTGATTAAAAATGATCTAAACGAACCATTGTGCTTCTCTCCCATATTCAAATTTGTCCACTAGCCATGTGTATCCTATGCTCCTTTCTGAAAACCGACCCTTTCTTCCAATATACCTCCGAAGAAGATTATCCAAAAAGAGTTTTTACCCCGTTACCTAAGGAGGAGCATAGTTTTCTTATCTATGTCCTTGTGCCACATAAATCTCATAAATTATAGTTTTCAGGGCATAATCGAGGGGTATATTTTCCAAACTAACAAACAACATGATTTCCCAACCCTGGCTGATTAAAAATGATCTAAACAAGATGTAGAAAAGATTAATGTTTACTTTTTACGGCCTCCTCTGCTACTGTCTCCAGACCTTCCAGATTTCCCATTATTATCGATTGATGGAGCAGGAGATCCAGTTCCACCTGCATTATCTCTTTCTGCCACTAGTGAAAAAATAAAAGTTAGAGGATGACTAAAATGTCAGCGTAAATCATCTTATCCATTCCAACCAACTCCGCACAAGACAGAAGCAAAATATGAACTGTCAAATATTTGGAACTCAATGAAGCCTACCGCGCCGGAGGTCTTCATCAAACTTTTTCAGATATTGATCAAAGCATCTACATGTTGCGAGAATTGCAAATGCCACTAAGTTAAAAGAATATAACAATTTCAAAATTCAATTCCACTAACATAAAAGCAGAGACATTTAGCATTAAAAACAAGGACTCGCAAAATGATCACAAAAGTGAAGACCTCGGGGACACTAACATCCTAAGTGATGTATATTAAAAACTTAATTCTAGATTAACTAAAATCTTGTAAAGAAGGGACATCATGAATGTGAAATTAGAAGAGTATAATAGTCTTGTTTCCTCAAGTCATTTGTTAAAAGGTTACTATGCATATAACCACTGTAATGAATGTCCAGTTAGAAACATGACCTGACCACAATTTTCTATGGGATCAAGCAATAGGAGTAGAGGAGTCACGGCCCAAACCCAGCCTTAGGGAAAGCAATTCGGGACCATTTAAAGATGTTAACATTGGGGATTAAAAGAATCAATTTTAAAATAATATGGATGAATGAAAAAAGGTGCAAATATGGGGGACCATTTGTGAAATTTACACCTAGTGGAAGCCTTAGAGGCCTTTTTTACTCACTACTGACTAACAAGACTTGCTAGGAAAATTGTAGCCGCAGATTAATGACATTGAAAGAAACAAAATAGATATTATTTTCGTAATCTAATGGCATTGTTTAAATATTGATATGAACAAGTAAATGTTATTTGGAATGCTTAATGATAGCGCCTTGAAATGATTTATTGGATTATTGTTATTTGTTCAATTTTCGTTGTATATCGGTTATGATCTGCAATTTGTACTCATTCCTCCTTTATTAATCCTTTTGCAGATTTTGACCAAGAAAAAGAAAGTGAAGAAAGTCCTTTTACCGATGATGAGGATTTTCTTATGGATTAATAGCTTGGGATTTATAGCTGCCCTACTAGTATTCAGAAAGGACTTTGGCTTTTACAATCTTCTTTGGATGAAAAGACAATGGTATTGTTAATTTAACATTTTTATCATGTTGGATAAGAATGGTACGTGTTATTATGGTACTTTTACAATCATGTTTGGATGAAAAGACAATGGTATTGTTGATTATTTGATTTTAGTTAGAGTGGGTTTTAAAAATTAGAATTTATGTTGGATTATCAGCTTAGTAACTCATTAACCCCAATCCCATTAAACTCAACAAATACATACAAAATAACAAATACCCAATCACATTAGATCAGTTAGGTGTTGTCGAGATTCTAGGCTCTAGAAAGTTGAAGATTAATACAAGATCTCCTATATTTACGTTCTAATCTAATTTTGTGTCTAATAACATAATTGATCTTGGGCAAAATAACTTCTTCAGAATCACTCGTCTGATCATGAATTCTTCTATTCCTTTCACACCAAAGAGAATAGATAGCTGCTGTGAAAAATAATTTCAGCACATGGGATTGAAGCCCATCAAATTTTGTATTGTAGATCATCCAAACTGGCACATCATCCCACGTTGACATAGGGCCAATAGCTATAGACATTTTCATCCCTTACAGCCAAATCCTTTTAGAGAAAGAGTACTCAAAAAATAAGTAATCTCTTGACACTAAAATCACACCATAGAATACATACTTACAATCAACTTGCACTTACAATCCCATTAGCTTTTATCTTATAAACATAGAAGGGGAATATGAAATCTCTAATTTCTTTGTAGCTTTCATGTACATGAAAGGTAGAAATTATGATATAACACTCGAGCCTAGAGCGTGTGGTTCAACCCTTATCATGCTTGGC
Source organism: Ehretia macrophylla (assembly GCA_037974665.1). Taxonomy (NCBI): domain Eukaryota; kingdom Viridiplantae; phylum Streptophyta; class Magnoliopsida; order Boraginales; family Ehretiaceae; genus Ehretia; species Ehretia macrophylla. The sequence goes on along the minus strand of CM075767.1, from coordinate 15,473,438 downwards.
TTGAGATATATATTGCACACAATTAAATTAAGTTTTACTTGCAAATACACAAGTTGTTGCAGCGTGGGGTACGGAGGTGTGAAAGTGTAGCCAAAGGGAAGTAAAGCTCATGACTTATGCTTGCATTTGGGTTTTCTAATCTGATGCAAAGGTTGAATTACAAGCCTAACCTTGTTGATTACCTAATTCAATTGATTATTGTTATTAAGTCCTTTTTAAAGGTGCAATTCTTTCTCTGACTCTATTATTGAGATTCATGGTGCCACCAATAGATTTGCAATTAGAGCATAAACATATATATGGAACACATTTATTCGATCATAATATCAACTATTGTTATAAAATAATGGACAGAATATAAGAGATAACTACAGGAAACTAGAGAGAATTCTATTACTTTCACTATATATATTCTGAATTACAATAAATCCCTATGTACTAATCACACGTCATTATTTGCACAATACTCGATGGCTTCACTATTCATGATACTATTTAACATATGCGGGATTGGGTCACTATTTATTACTGTGTATTATTATTTGTCACTGTGCAATGGTAGCTGAATATACATTGAATCTTAACAACTACAACTATAATGTGATAATTGGGAATTGTAAATGCATAAACACAAAATCATATATTGGATCAAAGTAGACTATTCAAATACAAGACCTTAAATCTAAAGACCATTACCATTAATCTTACCCTAGACAAGTAATTTACTCACACACGTTCAATAAATATAGATCCCAAATATGAAAAATAGTAACGTACATATATTGAATATGGATTTTGTAACGCCCCGAACCCAACCCCACGCTAAGTCAGGCTCGGACCCGTCACTCGGACAGAGTCTCCTCTGTACCAAGGACAAAACTGATACCTGTAAACATTCAATCAAGACATCCGAACTAAAAACAACAACTTATCCACGATAACTCCGAAGCCAAAACACAATCACAAGGCCATCCGAGCCTTGGAGCAACAATTTTCTACTAAGCACACAAGCATGCGAGATAAGTTGATTTTAGTTATAAGTAGTTAATTACAATAAACTTCTAAGTTCCATATGAAGGTCTACAAACACTCCAAGCATGCAAGAGAAAAATAAAGTCTAGAATTCATTATTACAATCCAACAACTTTCTTAAACTCTTAATACACATTTACTAGACATATATATACAAGACTCTATGGTCTCAAAATACATTAACACCAAGAACTCCACATAAGAAGCACATAAAATCCACCTCAGCACACAAGATCACTGATTCTGATCTACTTGAACTTCTTCCTCTTCTTCTACCTCTAATAGCTGGGGATTCACCTCAGCTTCTCCTGAAACATTTTAGATGAGGAGTGAGCAACAAAGTTGCCCAGCGAGGGAGGTGATGCAGCATGTAAACGTGCAATATGATATGCAACACAAGTAAACATATATACAAGACACATAACCATCAAGACAATAAATCAAACTATTAATCACTTTAAAAAGGATACGGTTCCACTTCCAAGTCTTCGATCACGAGCCACGAACCACGAGTATCACGATTATGCCGGCAAAACCCAAACACCACACTTGGGATACTCCGGATGTATCCCGATCCTACGACCCTTTCTCCCGAGGTAGGTCCATGCCCAGCAGGTGAACCACGCCTCTGGGGTAGTGGAGTATGCCTCAGCGAGAAGGGAATAGGCACCATGGTAGTCGAGGGAGCACGGCAAGCCCGATGCCGCCCGTGTTTCTCGACGCTACCATGTCCGATATAGGTTGCGCAACCCAAAACAAGTCACAAGCAAACAATAATATCACATAACACGTAAGAGGGACGACAAAGTAGGCCGCCCTCACATATGTGCACGATAAAAGCTCATATATGCAAGATATTAACTAATAGATGCCAAAAGAAAACCATCAACATAATTAATTCCAATAATCTACTCAAATAACTTAAATACATCCTAAATATTCTATGCAAGGCACTACTAGCACACAACAAGTTCCAATTGCAACTAAAATGGCTAAAAGCTACTTTTCCCCTTTCTTTAATCGGGCTTTCTTTCTCCTAAGCATAGTTCGAGATTCTCAATCCTTCCTTAGTCTTTCTATATTCCTAATTAAGCTTAAAAGTACCCTTTAAAGTCATAAAAACTCATTTTTGAAGCAAAAGTTCGGGAAGGCCCCGAACGGGTTTGAACTATAGCCATACTAACCGAACCCCAATTTCGTGAAACGAAAGCACCAAAGGTACTTCCTTAGCTCAAGGATACCCAAATCGATGCCCAAATTTGCCCGGATTGCCTAACGTGCAAAACCCCCTTTTTAAAGTAAGCTATTTATGCACTAAAGTTCGAATTCGGGTGATTCAACCTAACGTGGTTTTTCAATTACCTTCCCTAGGGTCTAGAGCACCTAATTGAGGCATCAATTCAAGTCAATTATCAAATTTTCTCAAAACCCTAGTTTTAGGCACTATTCATCGTCTCTTTGATCAATCTCAACATTCAACCGTTTAATTTGTTATCACACCACAAAAGTTAGCTCTAGAGGCTTTAAATAACTCATAGGAAGCATTCAACACAAGATATATAGCTATAATTGACAATTCAATAAATTTGAACATATGCAAACAAACTTTAAACTCAAAACAAGTAAGACTCCCTCACAATTTTGAAGATGTAGAAGCTTGGTTGAAGGTCCTAAGTTGCTCAATAACCTCCCAAGATCAAACTAAGAGCTCAAAGTGCATGGTTGATGAAGCAAAAATCTCTCTTTTCTCTCTTGAAGTGGACGGCCAGCAGCTAGGGACAAGGGTGGAATTTCTGAATTTGTTTTGATGACTAATGTGCTAGCTTCTATTTTATTTCATGAGGTAGTTTTATTATATGTAGTATAAGTTTAATATTCTAAGCTAATTAAATCTCAAAACTTAATCAATTAAAGCTAATTGCAATTACAATTGCTCCTTAATTAAATACTATCACTATTCTAACGTAACACTATTCAAGACTCACGGAAATTATTTTTCAAACGCATACTCCTAAGCTCGAAAGTTCAAAACGAAAATTTCTTGGCTCCTCTTAAATGTCGAGTGACTTAGGAAAAATTTAAAATCAAGCTTTCGGAACAGTCAAAAATTTTATGAATAGTGATCCACAATAAAAACAATTAAGCAAGAAAAATGATGCACGTAGAAATGCGCACATAAGTATGCAACGATTATAATAAATTTAAAGTGAAATCCTCGGGTGTCACACCCTCTCCCCCTTAAACTAATTGCGTCCTCGCAATTCTTACATGATTCGGCAAAGAGCTCCGGATACTTCTCTCTGATCTGATCTTCTCGCTCCCAAGTGGCATCCTCAACCCCATGATGATCCCAGAGAACTTTTACCATAGGAATATTTTTAGTCCTAAGTTCCTGAATCTTTCGGTCAACCACTCGAAGAGGCTTCTCAACATAAGCTAAGGACTCATCAATTTCTAACGGCTCCGGCTCAATGATATGCGACGGATCAGGATTATACTTTCTCAACAGTGACACATGAAAAACATCATGAATCCGACCCAAACTCGGAGGTAAGGCCAATCTGTAAGCTAAATCTCCAACCTTCTCAGTGATTTCAAATGGTCCCACGTATCTAGGACTAAGTTTGCCTCCTTTGCCGTGCCGAATCAAACCTTTTCGCGGAGAGACTTTCAAGAAAACATGATCACCCTTAGAAAATACTAAGTCCCGTCGACGTCTATCAGCATAATTCTTCTGTCGACTCTGAGCTGTAAGCATCCTTTTCTTTATAAGTCTCACATTATCCACCATTTTAATCATCTCCGGAAGAATAGCTGGATCAACTGATTTCATCTCACCTACCTCATCCCAATACAACGGAGACCGACATTTTCGCCCATAAAGTGCCTCGTAGGGTGCCATACCAATAGTGGCCTGATAACTGTTATTGTAAGCAAACTCTGCTAGAGGCAAATATTTCTCCCAATTCTTGCCAAAATCCAGAACACAGGCTCTCAACATATCCTCCAGTATCCTGATAGTTCTCTCCGACTGACCATCCGTCTGCGGGTGATAAGCAGTACTAAAACTCAAATTAGTCCCCAAAGCCTTTTGTAGCTTCTGCCAGAACTGTGATGTAAACCTGGGATCCCTGTCTGACACTATCTGAGATGGAACTCCATGCAGTCTCACAATATTTTCAACATAAAGCTCAGCCAATTTATCGAGAGAATCTGTTTTCTTTGTAGCAATAAAATGCGAACTCTTCGTCAACCTGTCTACTACAACCCACACCGAATCATTACCTCGTGGTGATCTCGGTAAATCCGACACAAGATCCATAGTAACCTGATCCCATTTCCAAACCGGAATCTCCAACGGTTGCAACAATCCCGCAGGCCTCTGATGTTCTGCCTTAACTTTCTGACAAGTCAAACATTTAGCTACATACTCAGCTATCTCTCTCTTCATGTTGTTCCACCAGAAATTCTGTTTCAAATCTCTATACATTTTTGTGCTTCCAGGATGAATTGTATATTTAGAAGCATGAGCCTCAGCAAGAATCTCATCTTTCACAGTCGAGTTACTAGGAATGCACATTCTGTTCCTGTACCTGAGAAGCCCATCATCATGCATCCTAAAGTCGGACTCTCCCCCTTTTGACTTCTCTAAAAGCTTCAACAGCTGAGAATCTGATTGCTGCGCTTCTCTGATTCTAGATAGCAATAAAGATTTGATTTGTAAACTAGCAAATTGAATACCTGATTTAGAAGCTTTCGGTTTCCATAAACACAGTTCTTGCACAATCTCCCAATCTTTGATTATCAAACTAGAAACAGAAGCTTTCCGGCTCAGTGCATCTGCAACAGTATTAGCTTTTCCCGGCAAATAGCTAATGGTACAGTTATAATCATTCAACAATTCTAGCCAACGCCTTTGCCTCATATTCAAATCTTTTTGAGAAAACAAATATTTCAAACTTTTATGGTCAGTAAATATTTCAAACTTGTTGCCCCACAAATAGTGCCGCCATTTCTTCAAAGCAAAGACAACAGCTGCAAGCTCTAAATCATGTGTAGGATAATTGAGTTCATATGGTTTCAATTTCCTAGAGGCATATGCTATGACTTTACCATTTTGCATCAAAACACAACCTAACCCTTCTTTCGAAGCGTCACTATAAATCACCAAGTTCTCGGTTCCTTCAGGCAAGGCAAGGATAGGTGCAGTGGTAAGTCGCTTTTTCAACTCCTGGAAACTGGCTTCACATTTATCATCCCAATTAAACACAGTTTTCTTCTGAGTTAAAGTAGTCAAAGGCCCTGCAATCTTTGAAAAATCTTTAACAAATCGCCTATAATAACCCGCTAATCCCAAGAAACTACGGACTTCCGTGACAGTTTCAGGTCTTTTCCACGACATGACTACATCAATTTTAGCAGGATCAACAGATATTCCCTCCTGGGAAATGATATGACCTAAAAAGGCAACCTGTTTCAACCAGAATTCGCATTTGCTAAATTTGGCAAACAACTTGTGTTCTTGCAGGGTTTTAAGTACAATCCTCAAATGCTCTTCATGCTCTGACTCAGATTTGGAGTACACTAATATGTCATCAATAAAAATCACCACAAATTGATCAAGATAGGGTCGAAATACTCTCTGCATCAAATCCATAAAAGCGGCTGGAGCATTTGTCAACCCGAATGGTAAAACAACAAACTCATAATGGCCGTACCTAGTTCTAAATGCAGTCTTAGGTACATCCTCTTTCCTGATCCTCAACTGGTAATAACCCTGCCTCAAATCAAATTTCGAAAACACAACAGCACCCTGTAGCTGATCAAACAACTCCTCAATTAAAGGCAAAGGATATTTGTTTTTCACCGTTACCTGATTCAGACCCCGATAATCTATACACAAACGTAGTGTACCGTCTTTCTTTTTCACAAATAACACGGGAGCACCCCACGGTGACGAACTAGGCTGAATGAAACCTTTCTCAAGCAAACCCTGAAGCTGAATTTTCAATTCTTGTAACTCAGGGGAAGACATTCTATACGGGGTTCTCGAGATAGGACTAGTTCCCGGCAACAGGTCAATCACAAATTCAATCTCCCTATCAGGTGGTAACCCAGGCAACTCTTCAGGGAAAACCCCCGGAAACTCTTTTATAACAGGTACTTCATTCAATTTCAATTTATCTCCAGGCTGATTAATTAAATAAGCTAAGTATGCATCATAGCCTTTACTCAACATTTTAGTAGCTTTAATGGATGATATAATACGTGTCCCAGTAGACTTTCGACTCCCGGTTATTTTAATAATAGGTCGGTTAGGCACTTCTAGAGTCAAAACTTTCCTCCTACAGTCCAAACATGCATAATACCGCCCCAACCAATCCATCCCTAAGATAACCTCAAAGTCCCGAAATGGCATGATAATCAAATCAATAGGATACATGCAACCCTCAATGCAAATATTACAATCCTTACACACAGACTCCGTAACAAATTTAGTTCCCATAGGATTACCTACTTCAATCACATACGGCAGTTTATCAACTTTTAATGTAGCAGACTGTGCACATGCAGGTGTAATGAATGAATGTGTAGCCCCGGTGTCAATCAAAACTACTACCGGCTGACTATTAATAAGAAAAGTACCTTCCACCACCACTGTCGTCTCTGGAAGCTCCTCCTGGTCAAGTGCAAATACCCGTGCCTGACCTCGTGGTACGGTAGCTGCTCCTGAAGCTCTCGTCTGGGCACCCTGGCCTGAAGTCTGACCCTGACCACCTCTAAACTTGGGACAATCCCTAACTCTGTGCTGATCACTGCCACAGCCCGTGCAACGGCCTAGTTTCCTCCAACACTCAGCCTCTGTGTGACCCTTACGATTGCAATGAGTACATTGTAAATTCTTCCTAGCAGCAGCTCCTCCTGTAGGGGTCCTATAAGTAGATGTGGCAGAACTGCCCTGCTGAGATCTAGCAGTCACTGGTCGGGTCTGTGACTGTCCCTGTGGCTGGCTCTGAGCTGGTCTCGGCTGTGACTGTACCTGAACTGGTCCTGGGTAGCTCTGGGTCTGCCTAGGCTGCTGAGTCTGCCTCTGATAACCCTGACTCTGAGACTGAAACTGCCGTTTGCTTGACTGACTAGACTGAGCTAACACATCTGCCTTACGTTTCTCATATCTCGATGCAGCCCGAACTACTGCAGCATAGCTCGGATAATCTTGTGAGGACAAGTTAAGCATGATGTCACTCCTCAACCCTGTAATAAATCTCTGAATTTTCACATCCTCGGGCTGAACTAAAGCAGGCACATATCAAGATAGTCTCGTAAAGGTAGCCTCATACTGGTCTACAGTCATGTTCCCCTGTTTCAAAGCTATAAACTCATCCTGATGCCTCTCACGGGCTACAACCGAAACATATTTATCCCGAAACTCACGAACAAAATCAGCCCATACATGCTGAACCCTCTCAGCATCCCATTTTTCTCTAATAGTGCGCCACCAAGCCTCGGCATCACCCTCCATTAAAAATGTAGCACAGTTGATCTTTCTTTCATCGTTACACTCAAGTATTGCAGCAACTTTCTCAAATTTACTCAGCCACAACTCTGCTTTCATATCATCTGGTTCACCATAAAAACTGTATGCTCCATGATGCAGAAATTTATCAAATAAGTTACCTCCCGCAGTACCACTGCCCTCTGCTCTGGCAGTCTGATTACCTCCGCCGGTACCTGCTGTACCCTGCTGAACCACAAACTGTGCTATGGTATTCATCGCAGTAGCCATAGTAGCTAAAATCTGGGCAGTGCTCGGCTCCTGACCCTGCTGTACATTCCCGGCTGCCCCAGCATTCTGCCCTGGTACATTCTGTCTAGGAGCCTCATCCGGCTCACCCCGTGGTCTACCCCGTCTCCTCATCACAATGCTAGAAGAACATCATATTATAATAGGCAAATAAACTATGCAAGATAATTTACACATTGTTTTCAAACATTTTACTCACATTGGAACACATAAAACACTTAACAACAATCAATACTAACTTTTCATATTCTTGTCATATTAAGCTTTATCCTTCTTTTTCATGCTAGCATGTCTTATATCTAAGTACTTAAACAATTAAACATTTACATATTCACATAATTCACTTTCACATATAGACCTCTACCCACATGCCAAGGAATTTAACCCGGCTTCAAGCATTCTAGTAGCTCTGATACCACTTAAGGTGTAACGCCCCGAACCCAACCCCACGCTAAGTCAGGCTCGGACCCGTCACTCGGACAGAGTCTCCTCTGTACCAAGGACAAAACTGATACCTGTAAACATTCAATCAAGACATCCGAACTAAAAACAACAACTTATCCACGATAACTCCGAAGCCAAAACACAATCACAAGGCCATCCGAGCCTTGGAGCAACAATTTTCTACTAAGCACACAAGCATGCGAGATAAGTTGATTTTAGTTATAAGTAGTTAATTACAATAAACTTCTAAGTTCCATATGAAGGTCTACAAACACTCCAAGCATGCAAGAGAAAAATAAAGTCTAGAATTCATTATTACAATCCAACAACTTTCTTAAACTCTTAATACACATTTACTAGACATATATATACAAGACTCTATGGTCTCAAAATACATTAACACCAAGAACTCCACATAAGAAGCACATAAAATCCACCTCAGCACACAAGATCACTGATTCTGATCTACTTGAACTTCTTCCTCTTCTTCTACCTCTAATAGCTGGGGATTCACCTCAGCTTCTCCTGAAACATTTTAGATGAGGAGTGAGCAACAAAGTTGCCCAGCGAGGGAGGTGATGCAGCATGTAAACGTGCAATATGATATGCAACACAAGTAAACATATATACAAGACACATAACCATCAAGACAATAAATCAAACTATTAATCACTTTAAAAAGGATACGGTTCCACTTCCAAGTCTTCGATCACGAGCCACGAACCACGAGTATCACGATTATGCCGGCAAAACCCAAACACCACACTTGGGATACTCCGGATGTATCCCGATCCTACGACCCTTTCTCCCGAGGTAGGTCCATGCCCAGCAGGTGAACCACGCCTCTGGGGTAGTGGAGTATGCCTCAGCGAGAAGGGAATAGGCACCATGGTAGTCGAGGGAGCACGGCAAGCCCGATGCCGCCCGTGTTTCTCGACGCTACCATGTCCGATATAGGTTGCGCAACCCAAAACAAGTCACAAGCAAACAATAATATCACATAACACGTAAGAGGGACGACAAAGTAGGCCGCCCTCACATATGTGCACGATAAAAGCTCATATATGCAAGATATTAACTAATAGATGCCAAAAGAAAACCATCAACATAATTAATTCCAATAATCTACTCAAATAACTTAAATACATCCTAAATATTCTATGCAAGGCACTACTAGCACACAACAAGTTCCAATTGCAACTAAAATGGCTAAAAGCTACTTTTCCCCTTTCTTTAATCGGGCTTTCTTTCTCCTAAGCATAGTTCGAGATTCTCAATCCTTCCTTAGTCTTTCTATATTCCTAATTAAGCTTAAAAGTACCCTTTAAAGTCATAAAAACTCATTTTTGAAGCAAAAGTTCGGGAAGGCCCCGAACGGGTTTGAACTATAGCCATACTAACCGAACCCCAATTTCGCGAAACGAAAGCACCAAAGGTACTTCCTTAGCTCAAGGATACCCAAATCGATGCCCAAATTTGCCCGGATTGCCTAACGTGCAAAACCCCCTTTTTAAAGTAAGCTATTTATGCACTAAAGTTCGAATTCGGGTGATTCAACCTAACGTGGTTTTTCAATTACCTTCCCTAGGGTCTAGAGCACCTAATTGAGGCATCAATTCAAGTCAATTATCAAATTTTCTCAAAACCCTAGTTTTAGGCACTATTCATCGTCTCTTTGATCAATCTCAACATTCAACCGTTTAATTTGTTATCACACCACAAAAGTTAGCTCTAGAGGCTTTAAATAACTCATAGGAAGCATTCAACACAAGATATATAGCTATAATTGACAATTCAATAAATTTGAACATATGCAAACAAACTTTAAACTCAAAACAAGTAAGACTCCCTCACAATTTTGAAGATGTAGAAGCTTGGTTGAAGGTCCTAAGTTGCTCAATAACCTCCCAAGATCAAACTAAGAGCTCAAAGTGCATGGTTGATGAAGCAAAAATCTCTCTTTTCTCTCTTGAAGTGGACGGCCAGCAGCTAGGGACAAGGGTGGAATTTCTGAATTTGTTTTGATGACTAATGTGCTAGCTTCTATTTTATTTCATGAGGTAGTTTTATTATATGTAGTATAAGTTTAATATTCTAAGCTAATTAAATCTCAAAACTTAATCAATTAAAGCTAATTGCAATTACAATTGCTCCTTAATTAAATACTATCACTATTCTAACGTAACACTATTCAAGACTCACGGAAATTATTTTTCAAACGCATACTCCTAAGCTCGAAAGTTCAAAACGAAAATTTCTTGGCTCCTCTTAAATGTCGAGTGACTTAGGAAAAATTTAAAATCAAGCTTTCGGAACAGTCAAAAATTTTATGAATAGTGATCCACAATAAAAACAATTAAGCAAGAAAAATGATGCACGTAGAAATGCGCACATAAGTATGCAACGATTATAATAAATTTAAAGTGAAATCCTCGGGTGTCACAGATTTCGTCATTTCGACCCTTGTGTTACATCGTATATGGTGTACATTTGCTTATATTTTTAGAATAAATGACTATGTAGCCTACCCCAACTATGATTTGCGCTTTCGTACGGTATGATAGAGATTCATTTGGATGTACTAAGCGGCTAAAGTATCATATATGGTTAATGGTGAGAAAAATACTGTATACAATCTTTTTTTTTTGTTGTATACGGTATACAGTATTTTTCTTACCAATAACCATATATGATACTTTACATATAGTACATTCCTCATCACATGTAGTACGTTCCTCATCAAAGCAATTTTAAACTTGGCAAATTAGACAAATAGTCCTCATTGTTTACACGTTTTGTACTAAGAGTTCTTCTTGTCTCAAAGGTCACACGGTTAGTCTCTATTATTTGCAAAAATCACACCATTAGTCCCTATTATTTTCAAAGTCACGCAGTTACTCTCTGTTGTTGGTAAAAAGTTTCACCAATAAGGCTATATATTAGTATGTATCAATGAAAAATCTACATTCATATTCATATATACCTACTTTGGTTATTTGTAGATACCATTCAATTTTTAATTTCATTTAAGTTCATTATCTTTTCTATCATGTCTTCTGTTTAAGTGTTAACTAATTGTTAAAAACTTAATAGATTTTAGTGGTATAATAGTCATTTTATAAAATAAAAAAAATTAATTTTTTTTTGGATAATGTATCATTTATTTGTATGTTTTGTGCTATGTGTGTTGTGTTTGTGCGTGTCCTGTGTCGATGGCAAAAGGTAGTGGAAGGTAAAGGAGGAAGAAGAAGGAAAAATATAAAAATAAAAAAGAATTTCATTAAATAATAAGGATAATTAAGTAATTTTTGTCATTAAATCAAGAGCAATAATGTCATTTAACACCAATAATGTTTTTTTTATTAAGTTTTAACGGTTAATTGACGGGAGGGACTAATGGTAAGATATTTGCAAACAATAGGGATTAATAATGAGACTATTGCAAATAATATGGACTAATGGTAAGATTTTTACAAATAATGAAAACTAACTGCGTGACATTTTAAACAATACAGACTAGTTGTCTAAACCGTGTAAACAATAGGGATTATTTGTCCAATTTTTCCTAATTATTTACTTTAATTACGCATTTTTCTAATTTACAAGAGATATTCAATTTTTTACTTTGTTATATGTTACAGTGTAATCATGCATGCTCATGCTCTTTGGTCGCACTTATGGGTTTATAATTTTCAATTTTGACATAATGTATGATTTTTATATAGGGTAATTTCATTACCTTTAAATTTAAACAAAATAATAAACAAAAATGATACTTCACTTGTAATATGTTCTTTCGATTTCACTTTGTTAATTTTTTACGTTACTATTTGCTCTCATTTTGCCTATCTTTTTTTTTTTTTTGGGCTAATCTAATTTTGCCTATCTTTTGTCTTCAGTCATTTATCCATTTTGATCATTGTACATTTCTTCTTTTTATTTATCTGTCCTTTTTCATATTTTGGCCATTACTTTGCCTTTACTCATCTATATTTTAAAATATATACTGCGAGAGCATAATGTATATTTCCTCTAAAATATGAGGGCATAATTAATAGATATTTGACCTTGCCATCATATCCCACCAATGTGTACACATTAAATACCGTGGGCCCCACATCCACATGTGCAAGGGTATAATAGATTTTTTCATAACTCTTTTGTCTTAATTAATACACATTAAATGCCGCAGGTCCCACATCCACGTGTCGCGTTCTCGTTTGTCCCCGCATCCCACATCCCGCATCCCGGATATTATAATTTTCCAAAAAACTTAGAATACAAAGAATTAATTGTCAAGTCTTTGTTTTCTTTTTATTTTATCGTTTGGATCAGTGTGAAGTCATAACCTCACGCCTAACGTTATGAAATCAGAAATATATATAATTTGATTACGTCAAGTCATTTTCTTTTTTGTTTTTCAATTTTTGGCTCAACGTCAAAAGTCATTATTATGATTATTTTTTTTTATTTAAAAAAAGGTGTAAATTGATATTATGTCATATATAAAAAATATTATATCTTTTATAAATAAAGCTAGAACCATACAACTAGAATAAATATCCTGTTAAGATAATTGTTATTTTTAAGTGCATACAATACCGGCTATTATAAAATTGACAAGTCAACTTTGCCGACGGGTGTTTGGACCACTGTCTCCAACAATTATGTACCAAAAAAAATTAGAATACAAAGACTTGAGGAAATTTCATCTACGCCACGATTTTGTGTCGGCCAATAAATGTCTCATAGAAGACTTACTCAAGACTTAATTGTCAAGTCTTTGTTTTCTTCTTCCTTTATCTTTTGGATCAGTGTGAAGTCATTATTTTGAAATGCATAGATTAGTAGCTGATATTCATTTCATGGATCCATCTTTCTACGTGCGTGTATATATTACACAGATGAGCTAACCGGAGGGATGCATATGACTTGTGATCAGATCAATCTTGTTTCTTGCACAATTTTTCAATAATCTGGAGGCATCTACCTCGAGAGAGAATCAGAGTTCATATTACTCTGGTAAGCTCCTGTATCTTTTTTTTTTCTACTACAGGGCTTCTAAGATTTGGAGTATTCTTCCCTTTGGCACCCGGCGGTTTCCGGCTTAGTGCGGAACGTGAGACTCAGCTATGTATTTGCCGGATACGAGAATTTTTCTTAAGACAATTTTTCTCTGTGCAGTCTAGACTGAGGAGCTAACAGGAGGGATGAATATGAATTGTCAGATCAATCTTGTTCCTTGCACGATTTTTCAATATTCTGGAGGCATCTAGTTCGAGAAAGAATCAGAAATTATAGTACTTTGGTAAGTTCCTTCACATTTCTCTACTTTTGTTTTTGGCATTCTGTAATGTAAGTCAAGGAAATGATTATAACTTTAGTTACGAAGTCTCTTTCCACCATCCCTTAGTGATAACAAAGTCTCTGCTTCTGTGACATTTCCTTGTAGGATTTTCTTTTTGAAGTTCCTTTAGTCTTTTTTTTGACAATCTTTGGCTCTCTATTCAGTTAGTCTCAAAGATTGGGAATTTTTGAGTTGCTTTCTCTTTTACTTTAAATGACGGGCTTGCAATTCTACAACATAACTTTGACTTGCATCAATTGTACCACTAATTTCTTTTAAGAATAGATATTTTCTTCATCGATTAACAATTTCATAATTAGATTATCAAGTTTCATCTCATTCACTTGTGTTTGAGATAATGCTTAAAATCCTCGCAGGTGGCAACTTTTGATTATGGATGGCACTTGAAATGACTTGCTAATTGACATTCTTAATTTCAACGCGAATATCATTGTTGAGGATCATGTAACATTATTTGAATGTATACCATTTAACTGGTCATAAGACTCTATTCATTATTGTTGAGGATCATATAACAAGAGGGTTAAACTTAGTGGGAGTAACCATTACTTGATACTTAAATGGTCTCAAGTTAGAATCACTTAGGGGTAGGAGAGAAACCACTATTGATTCCCTTTTAAAAAATAAAAATAACAAAAAAATAATAAAAAAATAGAAAAAGAACTGATCATAAAACTCAAATCACCATTTTTCAATCAAAGAATTTGCCAACTACGATCCTTTTAGCTGGCATCCTAGGTTTTATATTTTCTTCCAAGGATTCCTTACAGTCACAGAGAAAGTCAAGATGCTTCCATGCTTCCATCATTTCAACTATATGTGCATCCATCTTATAAATTTTGAGAGTGAGAAATCTTCATGGCCATAAACTTTTCCAATTTAAGGATTTGTAAGATAGAATATCATTTTAAGCTACCATCTTATGAAGTCGATTTTCATTGAACGTATATGGATTTTCCCATGTCCAACAAATGGGATAAGATCCCATATTGATAATGTTATTCATTTGATCTACAACATATTGGTAAAGAATAATAAATATTTGCGTAAGATATTCGATAAAATAATGTTTTATAATCCTTATAATTTTATTTTTAATCAAGTCAACTTTAGAATTAATTCCTAGAAACTATAAATGCAATATGTTACACACACTTACCAGTTCAGCATGTAAAAGCAAAAGTAATGTAGTGAAGTGTATTCTTCTTGCAGGATTCCAGGTTTAAGTTCTCTTGTTAGAAAAATAAGCGAGGAAGAATGGCTAACAAGGAAAGATCTTCCTCTCATAATTCTCGTGCTTCCTTGATAGATCGTATCATGTCCCATAACTTTGTTTTCCATTTTATAAACTATCTGTCAAAATGGAAAGCCACTGCTCTCATATTTCTAAATCGTTGTCCCTTCTCGAGGAGCAAGAAGAAAAGTATCAGAGCTTTATGGATACTGTCCACTTGAGGGATCATATCCTATCCCTCAAACTTGGGCTTCACTTTCTAGAAATGTTTCTCAGCTTCTCAGACGATGAGGGTCTTGTTTTGCTTATTGAAGATGAGCTTTATGATGTGAGGTTGGAACTTCACTCACTTTCTAAGAGACCAATTAAAGGAAGTCACATCCTAGACTTGGACCGTGTATATTCTAATTTGCGAGAAAAGATGAAGGATCTTCTAATCAGGCAAAATTTCGAAAGGATACTTGTAAGTGATGCATGGGTGTTTCGAAGGAAAGAGTTTCTTGTGAGGATTTCTAGATATTTATTAAGCTGTAGGGTTGATCAAATTGTTCCTCTGATGAAAGAAATTGAAAACTTCAAAGGGAAGCTAACACTTCTGCAAAGAGGTATACGTTCCTCGACAGCGTTTGACTCCTCTTGCTTCTTTGTTACACAAAGCAACATGTCTCGTTTACTTTTGCTTCGTTGACCAAATGGATAAAGAGATAGCACTAGTAATGAAGCAAGAGCTCTCTGATCTAGTAGAGAAGACTAATGTCGAGGAGATCTATATGGTGGTCTTAAGAGCTTCAAGGTCAGCTGAATCAACATCCGAGCATTATCAACTTGACAATCTGATAAAGCTACTAGATTGTAATGAGAAATTTGTGATTTATCTAAGTGATCCAAGTAAGAATCACTTTGAGAAGCTGAAATTCCTTCAAACTTTTATCAGAAATTTGCCACATGAATTGAGATTAGAACGGTTCAATTATCACTTTACATCCATTGAAGCTATTATTTGGAAGTTGGTACCTATCCTCTGCTCGTGTTATGACAGGGACATAAACGAAGACATGGCTAGGGAAGTGTCTATAACAGTTTCTGAGGTGCTTTACAATTTTGACATAATGTATGATTTTATATAGGGTAATTTCATTACCTTTAAATTTAAACAAAATAATAAACACAGATGATACTTCACTTGTAATATGTTTTTTTGATTTCACTTTGTTAATTTTCTATGTTACTATTTGTTCTCATTTTGCCTATCTTTTGTCTTCATTCATTTATCAATTTTGGTCATTGCACATTTCTTCTTTTTTATTTATCTGTCATTTTTTGTATTTTGGCCATTAATTTGCCTTTACTCATATATATTTTAAAATATATACTGCGAGGGCATAATGTATATTTTCTCTAAAATATGAGGGGATAATAGATATTTGGCCTTGCCATATGTCATGTCCCACCAATCTGTACATATTAAATGCTGCGGCCCCACATCCATATGTGCAAGGGTATAATAGACATTTTCATAACTCTTTTGTCTTTATATGAATTAATACACATTAAATGTCGCAGGCCCAACATCCACATATCGCGTTCTCATTTGTTCCTGCATCCCAAATAGTATAATTTTCCAAAAAACTTAGAATACAAAGACTTAATTGTCAAGTCTTTTTTTTTTCTTTTATCTTTTGGATCGGTGTGAAGTCATAACCTCACGCCTAATGTTATGGAATCATAAATATATACAATTTGATAACGTCAAGTCATTTTCTTTTTTGTTTTTTAATTTTTGGCTCAACGTCAATAGTCATTATTATGATTTTTTTTTATTTAAAAAGAGGTCTAGATCGATATTATATCATATACAAAATGTAACGACCCACATTTTTTTTGGTTATTCGAGTAGTCCAAATATAATTAAATTCGAAGGATAAAGTGGACTAATTTTATTTGGCAAATCAAATTCTAGTTGGTCTTTAGATATTGTTATTATTGCTATTTTTCCCTAAGATGTTTAATTAAGGGCCCAACCCTGTTACCTAATTCATAAACCTAAGATTATCACATAAATACTTTTCGTCTCTTGTCATATCCAGAAGGATAATAGAAAGTGATAGTAATGCAGGCTCGTGCCTTAGCCAATCGCTCCAACATCTTCATCATAGAGTATTCACGCACCTAGGATTGTGATTAGCTCTAGGGATTTGTGAATTTTAAAGCATTGGAACACACTTTGGAAAGAGGTAAGTAGATGGACCCCTTTCTTCCTACTTAAACCCCTTTTTTTTTAAGTTTTATGAATGATAGCCTATATCATGCAAAATCAAATTTTGAATCTATTAGAAGAGTTACGATTTTTTTTTGACATTGTATTCTTATAATACATTCTATCTTTATATTTAAGTTGATCTCTTGAGACTGTTTTTCATATATGAATACTTAGTATTCATGTTTCTGATTATAAAGCACACGACATACTTCACAAGTAAAATATTATTTGATTGCTAAAACGTTTTATGTTAATTCAGTGAATGTGACATCAAGTCACTATTATTTTTTTATGCTATAACACAAATACTAGTATATTAATTTGCATATTTAAGAAAACTTGTTCACTGTTCTCCAATGAACCGTGACTAATCCACTATTTTAATGATAATAGAATAACTCGTTTAAATAGAAGTGTTTCTTTAATCACATTTATTTTCCTATAATTATTTGATGTCATTTAAACTATTCTTGATTTATTACTAAATGATTTTATATGTTGGAAAGTTTGAAACAAATTTGGGACCCAAAGGTTTTAGCATCTATGCATTAAAGAACTCATGAACGGTTTTTTCTCTATTTGTATGAGCATGATTTTGACATAACGAATAAGAACCCTTGTGCCATTTATTTTTGAGGCCGTGCTTTCGGGCCCTTTATTGGTGGGGATTGTACACCATATTTTGGGGGTAGTGCACTATCATTTCGTCGGGACTCCCAATTGTTTTTGGTAGTATGTGCAACAACAAACTACTTTTTGGATTGTGCTACCAGGAGTATAGCCTCGGCCATCCTATTGTTGGATTCATTATTGATACTATGGGGTTCGTTTTTGTTATGGGGCTACTTTGGTTATTTTCTCACCTTTGCTATTCTCATTATTGACAATTATTATTGTGTAAGTGATGTATGCCATTTTACTACATTTTTGAAATTTTTGATATTTTTTTTGGCATTCATTTCGCATATGTAGTTATTTAATGTCTTATTATTTATTGCATTAAGTATTATGTATTTTCGTATTGTATGGTCCCATGGTATTTTTGGAGGTTTTACTACTTACTGAGATTTTTATTTCACTTTGTCGTTTTGCCTTTTTCTTGAAAATTATATTTTCGCAGGTGTTAGATGTATACCTTGCTTGGGACTTTCAGACTAGATGACCCTTTTTGTGGCACAGATCTCTTTAGTACCTTTGGAGTATTTAGATTCAATTGATTTAAAATTTATTTATTTATAGTTCCCTTCGTATTGGTTAGAATTTTTTTATTGAGTTATTTAACTCTTGAAGTTATACTTTAATGGTATTTAGTGACTTGAAATATTACATTTTTTTATGTTTTGCATTAGATGCTCGGAGGCTTCCCGCCTTATTTTGGGTTTTTAGTTTATTTTGTTCAATGCTTTGCAAGATTAAGAAATTGATTTTCTTAAGTTTGTGACAGTCTCGTTCTCAAAATTCATATCTTCAAATTTTAGGATATGACACAAAAAATATTATATCTTTCACAAATAAAGTGAGAGCCATATAACTAGAATAAATATCCTGTTAAGATAATTGTCATTTTTAAGTGCATACAATACCAGCTATTATAAAATTGACAAGTCAACTTTGCCGACGGGTGTTTGGACCACTGTCTCCAACAATTATGTACCAAAAAAAACTAGAATACAAAAACTTAAGGAAATTTCTTCTACGCCACAATTTTGTGTCGGCCAATAATTGTCTCATAGAAGATATACTCAAGACTTAATTGTCAAGTCTTTGTTTTCTTGTTCCTGTATCTTTTGGATCAGTGTGAAGTCATTATTTTGAAATGCATACATTAGTAGCTGATATTCATTTCATGGATCCATCTTTCTAGTGCGTGTATATATTACACAGATGAGCTAACCGGAGGGATGCATATGACTTGTGATCAAATCAATCTTGTTTCTTGCACAATTTTTCAATAATTTGGAGGCATCTAGCTCGAGAGAGAATCAGAGTTCATATTACTCTGGTAAGCTCCTGTATCTTCTTTTTTTTTTCCTACTACAGGGCTTCTAAGATTTGGAGTATTCTTCCCTTTGGCATCCGGCAGTTTCCGGCTTAGTGCGGAACGTGAGGCTCAACTATGTATTTGCCGGATATGAGAATTTTTCTTAAGACAATTTATCTCTGTGCAGTCTAGACTGACGAGCTAATAGGAGGGATGAATATGAATTGTCAGATCAATCTTTTTTCTTGCTCGATTTTTCAATATTCTGGAGGCATCTAGTTCAAGAAAGAATCAGAGATTGTAGTACTTTGGTAAGTTCCTTCACATTTCTCTACTTTCGTTTTTGGCATTCTGTGATCTAAGTCAAGGAAAGGATTACAACTTTAGTTACGAAGTCTCTTTCCACCCATCCCTTAGTGATAACAAAGTCTCTTTCCTTGTGTTTGTGGGATTTCCTTTTTGAAGTTCGTTTAGTTTTCTTCTTGTGACAATCTTTGACTCTCTATTCAGTTTAGTCTCAAATATAACACTGAAAGCTTTCTCTTTTAGTTTAAATGACGGGCTTGTAGTTCCACAACATAACTTTGACTTGCATATTGTACCACCAATTTCTTTTAAGAATAGATATTTTCTTCATCGATCAACAATTTCATAATTAGATTATCAAGTTTCATCTCATTCACTTGTTTTTGAGATAATGCTTAAAATCCTCGCAGGGTGGCAACTTTTGATTATGGATGGCACTTGAAATGACTTGCTAATTGACATTCTTAATTTCAACTTGAATATCATTGTTGAGGATTATGTAACATTATTTGAATGTCTACCACTTAGCTGGTCATAAAACTCAAATCACTATTGTTGAAGATCATATAACAAGAGGGTTAAACTTAATGGGAGTAACCCTTACTTCAAACTTAAATGGTCTCGAGTTTGAATCACTTAGGGGTAAGTAGAAAATCACTATTGTCCCCTTTTTAAAAAAATAAAAGATAACAAAAAAAGAAAAGAAAAAGAACTGATCATAAAACTCGAATCACCATTTTTCAATCAAAGAATTTGCCAACTACGATCCTTTTAGCTGGCATCCTAGGTTTTATATTTTGTTCCAAGGATTCCTATAACCTGAAGGCAATAAATACTACACACATTCTATAACGTGTTGTCCAATCTATTAGATCTATAGTCCTTACAGTCACAGAGAAAGTCAAGATGCTTCCATGCTTCCATCATTTCTACTATATGTGCATCTATCTTACAAATTTTGAGAATGAGAAATCTCCATGGCCATAAACTTTTCCAATTTAAGGATTTGTAAGATAGAATATCATTTTAAGCTACCATCTTATGAAGTCGATTTTCATTGAACGTATATGGATTTTCCCATGTCCAACAAATGGGATAAGATCCCAGATTGATAATGTTATTCATTTGATCTACACCATATTGATAAAGAATAATAAATATTTGCGTAAGATATTCGATAAAATAATGTTTTATAATTCTTATAATCAGGGGCGGAGGCACTATGGTACAACCCCCACTAACTTCGCGAATTTTGTCATACATATATGGAATTTTGGATAAAAAATAAATTAGCCCCCATTGAATATTTAATTAATTTTACTTTTTAAAATTATTTAACTTTTACAAATTTTAGGAATTTAATTTACTTATTTTGGGTACAAAATTTTACGAATCAAAAATAAAAATAGAAACAAAAAAGTTAAAACTAACAAAAAAAAATTAAAGCCAATCACATGAAACAACTTACCTCTTTCTTTTTTGAACTAATATTTAATATATCACTTATTATTTATCAACTTCAACCTAACAATCCATTACTATTTACCCATAGGCCATATTTTTTTACTTCTTTCTTACCAAAACTGTCGGACGTAAATCATCAGGTGCTAGTTTGCTTTTTTTTTTTTTTTAGATGCTAGTTTGGCTCAAATTTATTAAAACTTCATGTAATCTACATTTTAGCCAAAAGAAATAAGATTCAAGAGCAAATGCCTAAGTGAGATAGGTGCTTCCAGTAGTAGAGCCACTCTTAAGATTGTGGGGCTACAATCCCCTTTCAACTCAAATTTTATTAAAAAAATATGTGTATTTTTAAGTTAAAAATTAATTCAGTCCCACTAAAAAATATTTATTTATATAAATCTTTAATTGTATAATTTTAGTACTCACTGAAAAAAAATTATGGCCCTACCCCTGCTTATAATTTTGTTTTTAATCAAGTCAACTTTAGAATTAATTCCTAGAAACTATAAATGCAATATGTTACACACACATACCAGTTCAGCATGTAAAAGCAAAAGTAATGTTAAGTTCTTCTTGCAGGAATCCAGGTTTAAGTTCTCTTGTTAGAAAAATAAGCGAGGAAGAATGGCTCACCAGGAAAGATCTTCCTCTCATAATTCCCGTGCCTCCTTGTTAGATCGTATCATGTCCCTTAAACTTTGTTTTCCATTTTATAAACTATTTGTCAAAATGGAAAGCCCCACCTCTCGTATTTCTAAATCGTTGTCCCTTCTCGACGAGCAAGAAGGAAAATATCAGAGCTTTATGGATACTGCCCACTTGAAGGATCATATCCTATTCCTCAAACTTGGGCTTCACTTTCTAGAAATGTTTCTCAGCTTCTCAGACGATGAGGGTCTTGTTTTGCTTATTCAAGATGAGCTTTATGATGTGAGGTTGAAACTTCACTCACTTTCTAAGAGACCAATGAAAGGAAGTCTCATCTGGGACTTGGACCGTGTATATTCTAATTTGCGAGAAAAGATGAAGGATTTTCTATTCAGGCAAAATTTCGAAATGAGACTTGTAAATAATGAACAGATGTTTCGAAGGAAAGAGTCTCTTCTGAGGGTTTCTAGATATTTATTAAGCTGTAAGGCTGATCTAATTGCTCCTCTGACGAAAGAAATTGAAAACATCATAGAGAAGCTAATACTTCTGCAACCTCTGTTTCTGTATCTGGCAGGCAAAGAGGTATATATTTCGTGGGAAAATGAAGGGCTTTTGACTCATGTTTCTTCTTTGTTACACAAAGCAACATGTCTAATTTACTTTTGCTTGGTTGACAAAATGGATGAAGAGGTAACACTTGAAATGAAGCAAGAGCTCTCTGATCTAGTAGAGAAGACTAATGTCAAGGAAATCTATATGGTGGTCTTAAGAGCTTCAAGATCAACTGAATCAACATCCGAGCATTATCTCCTTGACAATCTGATAAAGCTACTAGATTGTAATGAGAAATTTGTGATTTATCTAAGTGATCCAAATAAGAATCTCTTTGAGGAGCTGAAATTCCTTCAAACTTTTATCAGAAATTTGCCAGATGAATTGAGATTAGAACGATTCAATTTTCACTTTACATCCATTGAAGCTATTATTTGGAAGTTCGTACCTATCCTCTGCTCGTGTTATGACAGGGACATAAACGAAGACATGGCTATGGAAGTGAATATAGCAGTTTCTGAGGTGCTTTACAAAATCAAGCAGATTCAGGAAGACTCCAGAGAGGTTAAGTTGTATAACTATCCCAAAGTTGATGGAGTGGGCTTTCTGGATCTTTTTCTGGGACATTTGGAGAAGTTGCTAGAATGTCGGCCAGAATCAATTGAGATTCTAAAGAATCAAATTAAAACACTGCACACGGAATTTAAATTTCTGAGATCTTCTCTTATGGAAACCAAGGGACAACGTAATGAGCACGAAGAATTGGGAGATCTTCGGACGTGCGTCATAGGCTTGGCATACCAGGCAGAATATGTTATCGACTTTTACCTGGTAAAAAATGCTCTTGATTCTCGCATTAAGATGTCACTTTCCAAAATCATAGAGCAAACCAAGCTTATAAAAACAGAGGTGACAAAGATCAATATCGAGAAGAAGTATCATACACCAGCCCATGATGTTGCAAAGATTCCCATCCATGTTTCATCAAAAGCTACTCATATAGCAATTGATGAAATAGTGGGTTTCGAAGATGAGGCAAAGAAGATAAAGGAGTATCTTTTTGAAGACCAAAAGAAATTAGATATTATCTCAATTGTCGGCATGCCAGGAGTTGGCAAGACTTCTCTAGCTAAAAAGGTGTATGAGGCCCCCTCGATCCGTGAGTCCTTTCATGTTCAAGCATGGTGCACTGTTTCTCAAACATATCAAAAGAGACAATTGTTGCTTACCATTTTAGGTGATGTTATTGGTACCCCGGATAATAAAGAAATGAATGATGAAGATCTCGCTGCAATGCTTTTTCGAAGCTTGAAGGGACGTAGATATCTTATCGTCATTGATGATTTGTGGGACATCAAGGATTGGAATGATTTCAAAAGATCTTTTCCAGATGACAAATTGCATAGCTGTATTCTCATAACTAGCAGACACCAAAATATGGCTTTGCAAATTAACAATGGCAATAAGGTGCATAATCTTCATGAGCTCTCTAAGGTTAAGAGTTGGGAGTTATTTGATAAGAAGCTATTTGAAAAAGGAAGCTTCTCTCGAGAATTTTTGGATGTTGGACGACAGATTGTAGAGAGTTGCAAGGGACTTCCTCTCACAATTGTTGTCATGGCTGGAGTTCTTGCAAGGGTGGAGAAGAGTGTACCTAAGTGGAAACGAATTGCAGGAGAATTAAGCTCACACATTCTTAGTGACTCAGAAAGTCATCAGTGCAAAGCCGTATTAGAATTGAGTTACAATCATTTACCAGATCATTTGAAATCATGCTTTCTGTATTTCGCAGCATTTCCAGAGGACGAAGAAGTTCCTCTCTTGAAATTGAAGATGTTATGGATCGCGGAAGGATTTGTACAATATGCTGAGGAAAAGAAATTGGAGGATGTAGCAGAGGAATATTTCCTGGATCTTATCAATAGAAGCCTTGTAATACCTACCAAAGAAAGTTCCCATGGAGGAGTCAAAGCATGTCGTGTTCATGATCTATTACATGACTTTTGCTTGCAAAAAGCTAAAGAAGGGAGTTTCTTGCAGGTGATACATGTGCCTCACTGGTCAGAAATTGCGAGATTTTATGAAGAGCGTCGACTTATTTTTGATTTCAGGAAGTTTGCATCTATGGAAGAGGTGAAGCCTTCTCAGTACAATGTCCGTTCTCTACTATATACTAGACGATCTTGCGGTTATGTTGCCTCATCTGATTTCTCATTCATTATTAAGAATTTTATGCTTCTTAGAGTGTTGGATTTAGCTGATATAGACATTTCCATGTCTAAGAGCGGAATAGAATTGCTGATTCATTTGAGGTATTTAGCCGTTGCAACAGGAGATATGCCCTCATCAATAGCCAACCTTTGGTACCTGCAATCTCTACTTGTCGAAGGTCCTTCGCGAGACTTTGTACCAAATTCACTCTTGAACATGGTTAACTTGCGCCATGTACACATAAATCACCTTACTTCTTTTACTATCTCGACCGATGGACTTGAGAATTCCTCCTTATTGGATAATGTGCAAACATTATCGACACCAAAATTTTCTTCTAGAAGAGAAGCAGAGAATTTTTTGAGAAGGGTACCAAACCTTCAGAAATTGAAATGCGAATTTGAGAACTGTTGGCAATATAACGGCTTTGACCATTTGGGGAGAGTTTCATATAGATTTCCAGATTTGAGCTTTCTCGATCAGCTTGTGTCACTAAAGTTGCGTATCACGGGTTCACGGCACTGGAGAAAGAATTGTGAGTTTGACTTCCCTCCAAATCTACAGAAGTTGTCTTTGACATCAGTATATCTGCCAAAATGGGAGGATATTGCAGAATTTGGGAGGAACTTAAAGGTTCTCAAACTAAGTGGAGAGCCAAGTCTGGAATGTTATGATGCAGAATGGATCGTGAATGATGGGGACTTCCCAAATCTGGAATATTTGAAATTAAGCGGTCTACTGATTCGCAAGTGGATTGCTTCAGATGATTCTTTTCCCAAGCTTGTGCTATTAGTGATGGACAGTTGCTGGTATCTTGATGAGATCCCTCCTTGCTTTGGAGAACTTCCCACACTACAACTGATTAGAATAACAAATTTCAATCCTTCTATCAATGATTCAACTAGGAATATTGAAATAGTACAAAAGGAGGAACTACAAAATGAAGAACTCAAAGTCTATATCACTGGAGGTACAAGTAAGTCAACATGAACATAATTCAATTTCTTTCTTTGAGGTGCAATTACTTTTTGATGTGGCAAGGCGTGTGAAAGTTAAAATGATTTTGTACTATTAAGACACTAATATTTCTATTTACGCTACAAATTAGAACTAAGGTTTGTGATATAATTAAATCCATATTATAAGAATGGAACGTTGGTTTTAAGGTTTGGAGTTTGAGTAATTTTCTTGGGTTTTAAAAATCAATTCAAGCTAAGTAAACATATTTTCTTCTTTTTGCTTATCCGATTATGAACTAAAAAAGTATGTAGCCTTACACGTGGACGTAATTTTACAAATCGGTGGCAGTGAGTTTTGAACACATGATCTTTTAGTAGTCAGGTTCTGATACCATGTTAAGCTACTACTTTATCTAAAAGTTTAATCTATTATAAAAGGATTTATGTTGTCTTTAATATCGTTCTCTAATTTGTAAGTCAAGTTTATTCTCATTTTTGAATTATTGATAACTCTGCAAGATTGTGTATTTGTTCTATCCTAATTTCCTATTTGAATTCGTAAAATTTGAGCTCTTATTTTGTTGTGGAGCTTATAATTTGTTCATTTGCTAATCAGGGTAATGTCTCATGCTTTTTTGTGGTTCACAACATTGTTGCCGCATGTAAGTTGAACATCCATTTGTTTTTAAATTTGCAAATTATTTATGCAACTTGCGTTATATCATGTTCAATTACTAGTTTGGAAGCTTATCCTTTAACTTTTTTATTTTTATTTTTAAATAGCATATCACTATTTGAAATAATTAAAAAAAGTTGATAATGCATGCCTATGTGTTGTTTTTAGTCATCCATACTGCCTTCAAGCTCGTTAAACATTTAGTTTATGGAAAGTTTTGTTTTGCAGACAAAGTTTACAGAATATCCTCTTCACTACATATGATCCAGAGTGCACATTACTTTGCAACAAATTGTCAAATTTTCTTTTAAAATCAAAATGCTACTTCACTTACATAACTTAAAGTCTTAAAGATTTTAAAACATGGTTTTTAGTTTTATCTTTACTTCCAAAGTTTATTATTTTAGAGACTTTTATTGTACTTTAACTTTGTGCCTAATAGTGGGATAAAGGGTAAATTTCACACTTAGTCCTTATTGTTTACACTTTTTTTCAAGTTGATCTTTAATATTTTAAAAAAATCATATTAGTTCCTAATGTTTACAAAGTGATTCATAATTATCCCTATTGTTCAAAAGTAGCCAATTTAGTTCTTATTGTTTTTCATAAATTTTAATTTAGTCCCCAAATAGGGGTCATGTGCAAAGATTGAATTCAATTGATTTTTTTTAAAAAAATTAATAGGGACTAGATTGAATTTTTTGAAAACTAATAAGGACCAAATTGACTAAGTTTAAATAATAAGGACCATTATGAATCTTTTAAAACACAAAAAACTATATTGAAAAAGTATGTAAACAATAGGATAGTGTGTGAAATTTATCCAATAAATAAATACTAGACATCAATATTTATCGACAAGGTCAATAGTTTGCAGAATATCCACTGTCTGATTTGGATACTTAATACACCTAGTGGAAGCCTTGAAGCCATTTACTCACTACGTAATGACATTGGGAAAAACGAATATATATTATTTGGTATGCTTACTGATTGGCACATTGAAAATCTATCGTTGAGTAGGGCTCTATGATCTTAAGCTTTGGTAGCTCTTCAGCTATGCTTTTATTCTTTTCTGGTATAAGCCCTACCTTTGTTTATTCTACAATTTGTATTCATTCCTCTTTTGTTAACACTTTTGCAGATAATTGTTATGAATTACTAGCTTGGGATTTATTGCTGCCCTACTATTATTTAGAAAGACAATGGTATTTGTTAATTTAACAATTTTATTATGTTGGATGAGAATGCTACATGTTATTATGGTACTCTTAAATTAATAGTTTTGTTAATGTTGGTTTTATGAATTATGTAATGCTCCGTATTTTGGGCCTTAACTTAATTATTTTACTTCAACTAGAGTGGGTTTCAAAATTAGAATCTATGTTGGGTTATACCGCTTAATAATTCATAAACCTAACCCCATTTGTTTTTATCTAAACATAGAAGGGGAATATAGAATCTCCACTTTCTTTGTAGCCTTCCTGTACATAAACGGTAGAAAATGCTGATATAACACTCGAGCCTAGAGCATGTGGTTCAGCCCTTCTCAGATTGTTGTTGGAAAGAGACCAGACCCAGGCACCCGATTGTATCCTGAGGGCATAAAATGCAACATGTAAATTTTAGCTGTAATGATAAGAAATAAACTTGGAAAGCATTCTACACACAATATTTTTAATTTTAAAATTTTTACAATGAAGGTTGGAGATATGATTTAAACTTAAAACCTTTGCAAATAATAATTTACACATTCAGAAAGTCAGTTTTTTATAAAAATCAATACGTACTAATAATAGGTCAGTGAGAATAGAAGTCACGACTTACAAATATTGGAGTTTGCATTTATACTTGGAAAGTATTCTGCAAGTGGTAATTTCCACATTCAGGAAGTTGACAGAGTATCACGTCCTGGACTCATAATTTACATATTTTCCTAAAGGCAACATACATCATTGTAAAGGCAATATAGATCATCCCAAAGGTAATATATATCATCCATAAAAAATAAAAAGAAAAAAGAAAAACTACAATTATATTAATCAATTCCAAACATAAACAACGTAAAATTTATCCCAAAAAAGTCACAAAAAAATAAAATGTCATAATTTGTAACAAAAAAAATTATAATTTGTCTCAAAAAATAAAAAATCATGATTTTTCGCAAAATATTTGGCCAATCATTTATTTATCAACAATCATGAATGGACTTCAATTCAAGATCATTGATTTCTTTCATAAAATCAATAGTTACTGTATTTTCCAAAATTTGATCATGATCAATTTCTCTTTTCGGTTCTACTATCTTCCAGGAGTAATTTAACTGAGAGAGATTTATGTATTCTCAATACTTTCAATATTCACATCATATTCAAGTACCTGATACTCTCTTGGAGTAATATTTCTCAATTATATTTTCGACTCCTCGTCCTGACATCTTTAGGATATTAAACAATTCAATAATGCCAACTCACTTATTTTTCTCTTTTATCTTTGGAAGTGATATGTCTACCACACTTTTGGCGTGCAGTAGACTCTATTTCTTTATTTATTTTTCAATTGAAACATCAATTCTCTTAGGAGCATTTAAAGCTAGTATATGTGACTTAGTAACTATCTTTGCATCCGGGAATGCTTTTGATTATCGATTTGCAATATTTTGCAAATGAATAATTTGTTGAACTTCCTGTTCAAATTAATTTATACGATGATCAATATGATAATTCTTTTCATAAATTTCTTATTTTTTCAGCTTTTATTTCCTCCCCCTCTCCCCCCCTACTTAATATTGAAAATATCATTTCATTAATTAGCCAAACATACTATTGAAACATATTCCATCAATGGTCAAATATATATATATATTAAGGGGAGAAAAATAAAAGCTGAAATATATTAATACCATAAAATATCAAAATGATCTACATGATGTAATAATAAACCCACATATATCCCCTTGAATCCTTTCAAAGAATTCAAGAGTTTCAATATCAATTTTATTAGAGGATAATCTTTTAATCATTTTTCCTCGTACACAAAAGGTTCATGATTTCATCATCATTGTGTTTGGATGTCAAAGGCGATCATGTCAAAGTATAAAACTTTTTGGATCAAGTATCTTCTGGTTCGTTAGTGGGTGTTCATAGGAATTTTTTGATAATTCCTCTTTCATTTTCGCTACACCCATATTATATAAGAGATCACTTTAGTGCATGAAAATGCTTAGATCACTATATATTTATTCAATTGCTCATATAATTGTATGACAAAATCTAGAAGATAAAGCAGTATCATAATGATAGCTCTTCGAGAGCATTCAATAAGATTTGTAGTAGTAGAATATGTCATAAACAAACATAACAAGAAAATGTTCACTACAAGAAAAACTATTTTTAGCGACGATCCGTTGCCAATTCGTCTCCAAATTGGTGATGGAAATTGGACAAAAATTTTTGTTGCCAAGAATTGTGACAAATTGGAGACGACATAGCTAAGTCGTCTTCAAACCATCTCCAAACGACGACTATTTGGAGACGACATTATAATCCGTCTCTAAAAGTGACCAATTGGCGACTACTCGAAGACGATATAGATATACTGTCTCCAAACTGTTTCCAAACCGTCTCCAATTGGAAACGATGTAGATAAGTCATTTTCAAACCGTCTTCAAAGGTTTGGAATTGGCGAATACATAGCTAAGTCATCCGTAATTTGGCTTGAGTTCTAAATACAAATTATTCATCATTACATAAAACATAAAATATATTCAGTTCAAATAAACACTAATATTTATTATTTTGGATTAAGCAGACAAAATAATTATTTTGAATAAAATTTTAACAAATATAAGTTGGTGCAAAACTACTAACATAGAGTATTTAACGTAATGCAAAATATGAACAATTAGTTATTTCAAAAACAAGGCTAGAGAATTCAAATAAAAATATTTTATTATAAAAGTTAATGCATATCAAACATTAACTAAATATTACATTCATAATTAAGGATTACATATGATCCTTACGAAATACATCAACATAAGTACATAATACCTAACAACGTACATCATCACAAGTACATAAAGAGTGGATAAAATACATCATCACAATTATATAATAGTTTTATCATGTCTAATAACTAAGTTGAACTAATGCCTCACCTGCAAAATGATGTTCTTAATAGAAATATTCGGGGAAAAATTTGGGTAAATAAATTTTCAACATTTGAGATTCAACAAGTTGACCTACTTGGGCTTCAAAAATATATCAGTCGTCTTTTGGCGGAGCATTTAAATCAAGCTCGTGTCTCACGGCTTTGCTCGAATTTTGATAATTTTTCATTATTATGTTCTCTTCATCTTTACTAAGATGAAGAGAATGTGAATGGTATTGTTCTTCCTTTCTCATGGTTGAAACAAAGAAGATGAAAGCTAAAACTGAGAATTGAAGACGGTATGTCAAACGCAGTTCTGAGTTCTATATATAGACACCAAATCATTGAAAAAAATTCAACAGCTTGGAGACTGTCGGTTGACAACTCTTTTTTTTTTTTTTAAGCTGTGGACCAATGGTCCGTTGCAACGTGGCTGCGTACCATTGGTTTGTCGATGTGTCCAATCACTAGGGACATGGCATGCACACTACGTCCATTCAAAGGTTGATCACGCCATGTCCTTTGAAAAGAGGGACCTGATAGTCCATTGGTCCTTCGCCACGTTGTAGTGGACCACTGGACATATACATTAGTAGGTCTCATAGAGCAATAGTCCGTCTGACAACCCGTGACAAACAATAGTGGTGACGGGACTTGACGACATTGAAAAAAGTGTTATACAAAAACGTAATTAGTTTAATTAAAAAAGTATTATTAAGATTATAACTTATATTATTTATTTACAACCAAATTAGTTAATTATTTGTTTAATTTAATACTTTTATTCATTTAATAACTATTTAAATTAAATATTTATCTGATTAATTAAATAATATTTCCAGATTATTAAAAAATGTTGAAATTCAATAATTTAAATATTAAATATGTTCATTTAATGATTAATATATTATATAAATTGAGAACTAATTAAAATATAATTAATATTAATTATATAACACCTTATTAGTTAAACTATTTAATAAAAAAATATTTTTGATCATATAATATATATTAATTATTTAGTTATATAATTTTATTTATTAGTACGTAGTCATAAATTTTTTGTTTATAATTAATGCTTAATGTCACACCCAAAATCCAGTCTATCGGGAACCAAACTCAAGATGCAACGACACACTTGAAACACGAACAACTCACGAGACACAACAAAACTCAACATTCATTCTCAAAGGTTCACGTCATTCATATACAACAACTTTTCTCATTCTCTTGCGGAATACACTAAACTTACATTCATCCATTCGTTTGGCAAAAAGTAGACAACACTTTCATAAATTTAGCATTCTTGAAATATAACCATATGTTAGTTGTGATTACGATCCAATGTGACCAACCATATATGTACAACCAAAACAACTAGACTTAAAGAAAGTTAACTATCAAGTATTTGGTACATAAGCTTCAAAACTACTACAACAAGTAAAATATAGTTTTCAAAGTTAAAACACAACAACTACTCATGATACACATGATCAAGCTCTTTATTGTCGTCCTCACGCACATAATCCACATCATGAACTCCTGTAACATGCATTAAAGATGTGTGAGCTAAACAGGCTCAGTGAGGGAGGGATAAAGAGAAGTTTGTAAACTTTAACTCGAAAATCTTTTGCAGCACATTAGAAACAATATATCACATTTGCAACCACATATTCACACACGCTTAATAACCTTGAAATATTCATGCTAAACAACACCTCAAGAAGTTACCGCTTTAAACATTCGTTGAAATCGACACCATATAACTCTGCCACAAACTCAACACTTATCTCGCCCGCGTGTGTACTCATAATGTACATGATCCTACGACCCATCTTACAATGGCCTTAATCGACCACACGAGAGAAATGACTAGTACATGGCAGTCATGTAATTACCGACAAGCCCTATACCGGCCAGGACGCACGCCTACCATGACTGACTAGGGTTGCAACCTGACACATCACATCATATCGCATAACACATTCATACATCCGCATCACGTAGAGAGTTCAAGAAGATAGGTTATCCAACCAATTACAACATATTTTAACATCTTATTCATTTCAATCAATCGATCCCCAAAAGAACATGTACTCAACACATTAACATCTCTTTTAACATTTCATATAACACACGCATCATGACTTGTTCAAAACCATTTATACGCATGAAAACACTTGGACATTCATTAATCACATTTACAATGAAAAGTGTAGGGCAATACATAAACAAAATGTCATCCGATCGAGTCATCCAGTCGAGTCACTCGACCGAATCCACTCGCCCGGATAGGCACCAGTGATTTCTAGACGAGTCATCCGGTCGAGCCACTCGACCAGATCCTCTCGTCGGGACCATCAACAAAGATATCCAAACGAGTCATCCGATCGAGCCACTTAACCGGTACCACTCGTCCGGTTATGCATGCCCTCGATTGTTAGGTTTGAAACATGCACTTAAGCTCTTGATTTTCCATGTAACACATATGAGCCCTAGTAGAAGACCAACACATGATTCAATTCCATGGAAACATTCTATGAGCATTTACATAGCAACAACATCTCTTACTCTATATAAACCATAAAACCAAGCACTAGAATAACAGTCTTGCATTATAAGTAACTTCCAATCATATCACAAGCTTACTAGCACATATAACATGAACTTCACATAGAGTACAAGAAATCCTTCACGTTAGATGTTTATGGATGCTAGAAGATGCAAGGAACAAGAAAAGTAGAAAGAAGCTTTGTGAAAAACCAACACTAGATGCTCCTAAATGCTAACTTATCCCTCAAAATGCCAAGTCTCAAAATAGTAAAATATCATCTCTTCCTTTCTCTTCTTGGCCGCCTTTTTCTTCTTTCCCTTGAAATTGTTTAATTTTGATTATAAATGAATCAAAAGGGTCATTTGTTCAGTCAAAGTTGAGTCAAAATATTCTACAAGCTAAAAGACTAAGTTGCCTTTACTATTTTGTTTTAATTGCAATTATACCAAGTTAGGAGATATTCAATAGTGTAAAGACCACATTACCCCTCAATTCATGCATAATTTACAAGTTAACAATCCTAAGCAAAAATAGATGAAATGCAATTCAAATAGAGTTTAAATGCAATTTGAAATGCACAAGTAGATTCAAATGATAGAATAAGTTATTAAATGCACATATTAGTTCAAAAACCAATTAAGATAGATAAATGCACATTGTGACATACTCGGGTCTCACATCATCCCTTCCTTAAGACAATTTTGCCCTCAAAATTATTACAATCTCAGCTAAACAAGTCCGTATACTGCTTCTCAATTTGATCCCGCATTTCCTAAGTAGCCTCCTCAATCCCATGATGAAGCCACAAGACTTTATCCATTGGAATCACTTTCGAACGCAACTCCCAAATTGATTGATCTAGAATACGAATAGGCCGCTCCTCATAAGTCATATCCCCACTAAGCTGCGACAACTCTGCCTCAAGAACATGTGAAGGATCTGGATGATACTTCCGTAGCATAGACACATGAAAGATATCGTAGACCTTGGACAAACTCGGCGGTAAAGCCTACCGATAAGCCAACTTGCCAACTCTGGCAAGGATCTCAAACGGCCTCACGTACCTTAGACTCAGCTTCCCACCTTTACCATACCGAACAATACTATTGCGAGGAGAGATCTTCAAGAAAACCCGATCACAGACCTCAATTCCAAATCTTGCTTTCTCTTATCAGCATAACTCTTTTGCCTATTCTGAGCTATAAGCATCCTCTGACGAATAAGATGGACATTCTCAATGGTATTCACAAACTCTGGCATTAAGGTCGGATATTACCTTCATCTCCTCAACCACATTCCAATACAACGGAGACTTACATTTACGACCATACAATGCCTCGTATTGAGCCATCCCAATAGTTGATTGATAACTATTGTTATAAGCAAACTTCGCCAATGGCTGGCGTTTCTCCTAACTCTTCCCGAAGTCCATAACACAAGCCCTCAACATATCTTTGAGAATCTGAATCGTCCTCTCTAACTGCCCATTTGATTAAGGATTATAAGTTGTGCTGAAGTTCAAATTGGTACCCAATGCTGCCTGTAGACGCTACCATAATTTGAAAGTAAACCATGGATCTCTATCTGATATAATGCTGAATGGAATCCCATGAAGTCTCACGATGTTAGCAACATACAAATCTGCCAACTTA
Organism: Ehretia macrophylla; assembly: GCA_037974665.1. Taxonomy (NCBI): domain Eukaryota; kingdom Viridiplantae; phylum Streptophyta; class Magnoliopsida; order Boraginales; family Ehretiaceae; genus Ehretia; species Ehretia macrophylla. The sequence continues at coordinate 15,439,137 of CM075767.1, read as the reverse complement.
TTAAGACCATCGTACTTATTTATCGGAATGAAGTGAGTAGTCTTGGTTAACCAATCAACCACAACCCACACTGCATCGTAACTCCTTGGTGATCTCGGCAAGTCTGTGACAAAGTCCATAGTCACATGTTCCTATTTCCACTGAGGAATCATCAACGGTTGAAGCAAACCCGCTAGTCGCTGATGCTTTGCTTTGACCCTTTAGCAAGTCAAACACTGAGATACAAACTCTGCTACATCCCTTCTCATGTTGTTCCACCAATAATATTGTTTCAAGTCTTGGTACATCTTGTTTCTACCTGGATGGATAGTGTACTTAGAGTTATGAGCTTCTCCTAAAACCTCTCTCCTTAAATTCGAATCATCTGGAACACAAACCCGGTCATGAAACCGCAACACACCATTCTTATGTAACTTGAAATCAAGCTTACTCTCAGAAATCTTATGAAGCTGTTGATCCAACTGTTGAGCTTCTCAAATCCATGACAACAATAACGGCTGAATCTGCAAGTTTGCAAACAAAATACTCACTTGAGTCAACTCTAGCTTCTACATACTAGTCTTCTTTAGTAACTCCCACTCCTAGACCGTCATACAAGCAATACTAGCCTTCCAGCTAAGGGCGTCTGCCACCACATTTGCCTTTCCTGACACATAGTTGATTGAACAATTGTAATCATCAAGTAGCTTCATCCACTGTCTTTGCCTCATGTTCAATTTCTTTTGAGAAAACAAGTATTTTAAACTCTTATGGTCTGTAAAGTTTTTGAACCTGCTTCCCTAAAGATAATGGCGCCACTTTTCAAAGCAAACACAATAGCCGCCAATTCTAAATCATGAGTTGGATAATTGCCATCGTATTGCTTTAACTTCCGAAAGGCATAAGCAATCACCCAACCATTCTGCATTAGAACACAACCCAAACCTTCCATAGAAGCATCACTGTAGATAACAAAATTATGACTCCCTTCTGGCAATGCAAGAACTGGGACTGAAGTCAAACTCTTCTTAAATCCCTAGAAACTGTCTTCACAATTTTCATTCCAATCAAAACTAGTACTCTTCTGGGTTAGCTTCGTGAGAGGTCCAACAATATTTGAAAAGTTTTTAACGAACTTGCGGTAATAACCCACCAAACCGAGAAAGCTACGAACCTTTGTTACATTCTCCAGCCTCTTCCAGGATGAAACAACCTCAACCTTAACAGGATCCACCAAGATCCATATTACCAGCGTGACCTCTACTACTTCCAGTACCATCCCTAGCATAGTCACCATGCTCCCTATTACCATCGTGACTCCCACTACTCCCAACACCACCACGATTGTTGTTGTGGTGTTGACGGTCATTATACTAATTTCCCCGATCAATTTCTTGCCTTTCTAAAGCTACTACAACCCTGTTCATAATCTGAGCTAACTGCCCAAAACCTTGATCCCTTGTCAGAACTGGCGGAACTGGTGGAACTGGCCCAGCCTCTCTGGGGGGTTCACAATGAGGTCTATCTCTTGGTGCCATCTTGGGACATGAAGAGTTATGAACAACTATAGCACATATAAACAATTTATATCATAAGAAAGTTAGTATCAATTAGTATAAACTGGACAAATTATTAACACTCACTTCATTTCATTCCATTCACACACGTCTTGAACACATTCTTATGCATATAAACACATAATCACATAACATATAACTATGCCACAACACTTCATCTTGGGTCACATAACACACAGACCGAAGGTCTTATCCTGGCATACACTTAGACAAGCTAAGCTATGATACGACAAATGTCACGCCCAAAATCTGGTCCATCGGGAACCAAACTCAAGACGCAACGACACACATACATTATAACGCTTGAAACACAAACAACTCACGAGACACAACAAAACTCATCATTCATCCTCAAAGGTTCACGTCATTCATATACAACAACTTTTCTCATTCTCTTGTGGAATACACTAAACTTACATTCATCCATTCGTTTGGCAAAAAATAGACAACACTTTCATAACTTTAGCATTCTTGAAATATAACCATATGCTAGTTGTGACACAATCCAATGTGACCAACTATATATATACAACCAAAACAACTAGACTTAAAGAAAGTTAACTATCAAGTATTTGGTACCTAAGCTTCCAAACTACTACATCAAGTAAAACATAGTTTTCACAGTTAAACAACATAACAACTACTCATAATACACATGATCAAGCTCATTATTGCCTTCCTTATGCACGTAATCCACATCATGAACTCCTGTAACATGCAATAAAGAGGTGTAAGCTAAACAGGCTTAGTGAGATAGGGATAAAATGAAGTTTGAAAGCTTTAACTCGAAAACCTTTTGCAGCACATTAGAAACAACATATCACATTAGTAACCACATATTCACACACACTTAACAACCTTGAAACATTCACGCTAAACAACACCTCAAGAAGATACCGCTTTAAACATTCGTTGAAGCCGACACCTTATAACTGAGCCATGAACTCAACACTTCTCTTGCCAGCGTGTGTACTCATGATGTACACAATCCTATGACCCATCTCACCTTGGCCTTCATTGACCACAAGAGAGAAATGACTAGTACATGGAAGTCATGTAATTACTAGCAAGCCCTATACCGCCTAGCATGACATGTAGCACCCCGAACCCAATCCCACGCTATAGGTCAAGCCCGGACCCGTTACTCGGATAGAGTCTCCTCTGTACTAAAGACTAAACTGGTATTTGCAAATAGTCACATGTAATTCCAGAGCTACAATCAAGCACTTAATACAACCCAACTTCCAAGATTAATATAGTCAACCAGTTTTACAAGGTCATCCGAGTCTTGGAATAACAAAATAGATATCATGCAAGCATGCAGGTTATAACTCTAACTTTAATTCAAGTAGTACATCTTAGCTATAAGCCAAGCTTAACAAGCTAACTATTTAACACCCAAGCATGCAACAAAAGAAATAAGTACACTATCGGTTATTACATGCCATCTACATTTACTAACCAACATACAAGATTTAAGTTAGTTACAACCACCGAATACATGTCTCAAAAAACACAACAACCAACATCTTCATTACAAACCACACATAATAGTCAACCATATCACACAAGAAATTCACGGAAATTGATCTACTTGCACTTCCTTTTTTTCCTCTACTACTACTAGTTGGGGATTCACCTCAGCTTCTCCTGAAACATATTAAATGAGGAGAGAGCAACAATGTTGCCTAGCGAGGGAGGTGATGCAGCATACCGGGGCGTGCAACATGATATGCAAAAGGATGTACAACAAGGTAATAACATGTTCAACATCAAATATCACAACTAGTTAGACAAGTAATTAACCACATATAAAAAGGATACAATCCGCTTCTTGTCCTCAATCTCGAACCACAAGCCACGATCGTCAAACAAGTGTCAACAAACCCTTATTCCTCCAAAGTGGGGTACTCCAGATGTACCCCAATCCTACGACCTTTTCTCCTGAGGTAGGTCCATATGCCCGGCATGTGAACCACGCCTCTGGGGTAGTGGAGTATATTCAGCGAGAGAAAGGGAATAGGCGCCATGGTAGTTAAGGGAGCACGACAAACCCGATGCCGCTCGTGTTTCTCGATGCTACCATGTCTGAAAAGGTTGTGCAACCCCGAAACAAGTCCACAAGAACCAAGATCATCAAATATCACACAAGAGAACGACAAAGTAGGCCGCTCTGGCAAATAGTCACAATGAGCACATAATTACGATAATAAGAACATAATTACGATATAACATAAAAGAGACAATAATATATTTTCTTCTACAACCTCTTCAAATAGCTCAATTATACTTTGGACAAGCGTATAAATACATAATAACACATCTACAAGCACTTAGAAGCATGAAGGTAACCAATTACTACTTTTCCCCTTTCTTTAGCCAAGTAATTTTTCTCCTATATGCCTTTCGAAGCTACAAAACTACAATCCAATCATTCTACATTCCTAATTAAGCCAAAAGACACATATCAAGGCCATGAAAACCCGCTTTGGAGGCAAAAGTTCGGGAAGACCCCGAGCGAGTTTTAACTGCACCTACCATATCTGGACCCAAATTTCATGCAACGAAAGCACCAAAAGTATTTCTATACCCTAAGGATACCTAATCTAAGGCCCAAATGTGCCCAGATTGTGATTCGTGAAAAACCCCCTTTTAAAAGTTAGCCAATTTTGCCATTTAACTCATTTTCGAGAAATATAGCTACGTGTGAGTGTTTAAGTAGTTTCACTAATGTTATAAGCACCTAAATGAAGCATCAATTCAATCTAATTAGCAAATTTTAACAAACCCTAACTTTTGGTACTATTCATTATCTTCTTCGTACAATCTCAAGTTTCAACCGTGGAATCTACCAACAAGTTATATATTCTAGGTCTATATAGCATGATTAAGCAATATACAACATTATATGCGCATTACATAAGCTAACAACATCAATTCAAGAAAAGTTAGCATGTATACACAAACTTTAAACAACAATATATATTACTCCCTCACAATTTTAAAGGTGAAGACTTGTTGTAGAAGTTCTAGAGGCCTTAAAAACTCCCCAAGATCAAACCAAGAAGTCAAGCTTGCAAGAATTGTTGAAGAAGTTTTTCTCATTTCTCTCCTATAGGGCATCGGGTTTGGGGAGGACTTATAGGGCATTTCCTCAATTGTTTGTAATGTATTTTGCATATATATGAAATATAATATGTGTAGTATATATATACTAAGTCAAATGCTACTAACGTTTAGTGAAATAAGCTTAAAACACTAAGTGATTGCTAGCTAATTCTAAACTAATGTCTACTTACGTAACACTATTCATACGAATCGGAAAAATATTTTTGAAATGCATACTCCCGGCCCCCAAAGCTCAAAACTACCATTCCCCAACTCTTTTTATATGACATGTGGTCTAGGAAAAATATTAAATCGAGCATTTAAAACATTCAATTTTTTTATGAATAGTGCTCAATAGTAAATCAATTAAACAAGAAAAGTAATGCACATAAAATGCTCAAGTAATTTATGCAACAGTTATTTAAAAGAGGTGATGAAATTCCCGGGCGTTACACCCTCTCCCCATTGAACTAATTGCGTCCACGTAATTCTTACATGATTCTGCAAACAACTCTGGATACTTCTATCTTATTTGATCTTCCTATTCCCAAGTGGCATCTTCAATTCCGTGATGATCCCAAAGAACTTTTACCATATGAATACTCTTGCTTCGAAGTTCCTGAATCTTTCTATCAACCACTCGAAGAGGTTTCTCGACATATGACAACGACTCATCGATCTCTAAAGGTTCCAGCTCTATAACATGCGAATGATCGGGATTATAGTTCCTCAACAATGACACATAGAATACATCATGAATCATGCCCAAACTCGGAGGTAACGCCAATCTATAAGCCAAATCACCAACTTTCTCAACAATTTCAAATGGCCCCATATATCTAGGACTGAGTTTACCTCTCTTTTCGTGTCGAATCAAACCCTTACGCGGAGAGACTTTCAGGAACACATGATCACCCACTGAAAATACCAAGTCTCGTCGGCGTCTATCAGCATAATTCTTCTATCGACTCTGTGCTGTAAGCATTCTCTTCTTTATAAGTTTCACATTATCAACCATCTTGATCATCTCTGGTAATATAGTTGGGTCAACAATTTTCATTTCACCTACCTCATCCCAATACAATAGAGATCGACATTTTCACCCATAAAGTGTTTCTTAGGGTGCCATACTAATGGTAGCCTAATAACTGTTATTGTAAACAAATTCTGCAAGAGGTAAATACCTTTCCTAACTCTTACCGAAATCTAGAGTACAAGCTCGTAACATGTCTTCTAAAATCCTGATAGTCCTCTCAGATTGGCTATATGTATGTGGGTGATATGCAGTACTAAAACTCAATTTAGTCCCCAGAGCCTTTTGTAGTTTCTGCTAGAATTGTGATGTAAACCTGGAATCCCTATCTGACACTATTTTAGATGAAACTCCATGCAATCTCACGATGTTTTCAACATAAAGCTCAACTAACTTATCAAGAGAATCAGTTTTCTTTGTAGCAATAAAATAGGAGGTCTTTATCAACCTATCAACCACAACCCATACGGAATTATTACCTCGCGGTGATCTCGGCAAATCAGATACAAGGTCCATAGTAACCTGGTCCCATTTCTACATTGGAATCTCCAATGGTTGCAACAATCCCGTCGGTTTCTGATGCTCAGCTTTAACTTTCTGACAAGTCAAACACTTAGCTACATACTCAGCTATCTCATTTTTCATGTTGTTCCACCCGAAACTCTACTTTAAATCCCTGTATATCTTAGTGCTACCAGGATGAATCGTGTATTTAGAGCTATGAGCCTCAGCAAGAATCTCATCTTTTACAGTTGAATCACTAGGAATGCAAATTCTATTCTTATACTTGAGTAGTTCATCATCATGCAACTTGAAGTCGGACTCTCCCCCTTTGGATTTCTCTAGAATTTTCAACAACTGAGCATCTGACTGTTGGCCTTCTCTGATTCTAGATAGTAATAGAGACTGGATTTGTAAGATAGCAAATTGAATACCTGTTCTAGAAGCCTTCGGTTTCCACATACACAATTCTTCCACAGTTTCCCAGTCCTTTATTATCAAACTGGCCACAGTAGCCTTTCGACTCAATGCATCTGCAACAGTGTTAGCTTTTCCTGGCAAGTAGCTAATGGTACAATTATAATCATTCAACAATTCTAACCAATGCATTTGCCTCATATTCAAATCCTTTTGAGAAAACAGATATTTTTGACTTTTATGATCAGTAAATATCTCAAATTTATTACCCCACAAATAATGACGCCATTTCTTCAAAACAAAAACAATAGCAGTAAGATCAAGATCATGTGTAGGATAATTAAATTCATATGGTTTCAATTTCCTTGAGGCATAAGCTATTACCTTACCATTTTGCATAAGAACGCAACACAAGCCTTCTTTCGAAGCATCACTGTAAATCACCAAATTATCTCGTCCTTCAGGCAATGCAAGGATAAGGGTAGTGGTAAGTCTCTTCTTCAATTCCTAAAAACTGGCTTCGCATTTATCATCCCAGTTAAACACAATTTTCTTTTGAGTTAAGGAAGTTAATGGTCCTACAATTTTAGAAAAGTCTTTAACAAACTGCCTATAATAACCAACTAATCCCAAGAAACTACGAACTTTTGTAACAGTCTCGGGTCTCTTCCAAGACCTAACCATCTCAATTTTCGTAGCATTTTTAGATATTCCCTCCTGTGAAATGATATGGCCTAGAAAGGCTACCTGTTTCAACCAGAATTCGCATTTGCTAAATTTGGCAAAACAATTTATGTTTTTGTAATGTTCGCAATACAATTCTCAAGTATTCTTCATGCTCTGCCTCAGATTTAGAGTACACCAATATGTCATCAATGAAAATTACAACAAACTGATCAAGATAAAGTCTAAACACCCTCTGCATCAAATCTATAAAGCCGGCTGGCGCATTAGTCAACCCAAATGGCAGTACAACAAATTCATAGTGGCCATACCTGGTTCTAAAAGCAGTCTTGGGCACATCTTCCTTCCGGATTCTCAGCTAATAATAACCCTGTCTCAAATCAAATTTAGAATATACAATAGCACCCTACAACTGATCAAACAATTTCTCAATCAAAGGCAATAGACATTTATTTTTCACAGTCACCTGATTAAGACCCCGATAATCAATGCACAACCGCAAAGTACCGTCTTTCTTCTTTACAAATAATACAGGAGCACCCTAAGGCGATGAGCTAGGCTGAATAAAACCCTTTTCATGTAAACCCTATAGCTGAATTTTCAACTCTTGCAACTCAAGGGGAGCCATTCTATATGGCCTTCTAGAAATAGGATTAGTCCCTGGCAACAAGTCAATCACAAACTCTATTTCTCGGTTGGGTGGTACCCCTGGCAACTCCTCAAGAAATACCCCCAGAAAATCTTTTACAACAGGTACCTCATTCAGTTTCAATTTATCCCTAGGCTGATTAATTAAATAAGCTAAATATGCATCACAACATTTACTCAACATTTTAGTAGCTTTAATAGAAGAAATGATATGAGTCCTAGTAGATTTCCGATTCCCAGTAATTTTAATAACAAGTTGATCAGGTACTTCTAAAGTTACAATTTTCCTTCTACAATCCAGATATGCATAATACCGCCCCAACCAATTCATCCCCAAGATAACCTCAAAGTCTCGAAATAGCATGATTATCAAATCAATAGGATACATATGCCCCTCAATGCAAATACTACAATCTTTACACACAGACTCTGTAACAAATTTGGTACCCATAGGATTACCTACTTCAATTACATACGACAGTTTATCAACTTTTAAAGCAGTAGATTGTGCACACATAGGAGTGATAAATGAATGTGTAGCCCCGGTGTCAATCAAAACTACTACTGACTGACTATTAATAAGAAAAGTACCTTCCACCACCACTGTCGTGTCCGGGAGCTCCTCCTGATCAATTGCAAATACCCGTGCCTGGCCTCGTGGAATAGTAGCTACTCTTAAAGCTCTTATACGTGAAATTGCATGTTTTGACCTGTATATGTGTTATCTGAGTTAGAATGAGCTAATTCTGTGATTTATATTCCTATTACATGCTATGTGAGCATTCATGAAATTTTTATAGAAATCGGCATTAAAAATTTTATCGTTGAGTTTTATGAATAGTATTTTTGAAACACGTCTGCTATAATTTTGAAACTGGCCTTTTTAACCCTTGAAAACCTAGTTCTCGGATATTAATAGACTTGTGTTTGATTAAAACGGGTTAGGAATTTAAAAAGAATTTTACACATTCTTTTGCAAAAATTAAGTTTTATATTTATTTGTATGAATATGTATGCATATGAAATGTTGTCACCTACACTTAAACTACTAAATATAGTATATATGATAGATATATATGTAAGTAAGCAAAATAGTCTAGAAAAACAATTAAAATACTAAGAAATACAATTAAAAGACTAGAAATCAGCTTTGACCTTTTACATTTTGTTGACTTATGCCTATAAGATATCAACACACACTAAAAACAACACACAACACACTCAAAAATACTCACATAGCTGTGAGTTCCATAGGAAAAAAAGAGAGAGTTTTTTTTCAAGTTTTCAAAGCAAATTTTGCATAAAAGTTGCATTTCAAAAACAAATCTGTTCAACCAAAGCTTGATTTCACTTGTTGGGTATCCATTGCATACATTTCTAACCTTGTTTCGGATCAAAAGTGAGAGAAAAATTATAGATCTAGAAATGCTATTCTTTGTCAATTTTATATAACAGTATTTTTATCCGATACTTTGCTAAACTGTCTTTAGATTATTACTCAGTAGTTGCCAAGGATCATTTATATGTGTTTATAGCTGTTTTGATCGGTAGTAGTATTATTTCTATTTTTTGGGTATTAAAGTTGAGTTTTTGGTTCATTGTTGAATAATTGTTGTTGTAGTGGTTGAAATTGATTGATTATTGCTTCTAAAAGTTTGTTAATTATGAAGTTGTAATGCCAAATTTTTTTATTAGGATGTTTGTAGCAAAAATTCAAAAAATTCAGCCTTGAGCATTTCCAAAAATGAGATTGTTGGACTTGTTTTGGATGGCTTTTGGTTGGTTTTCGATGGGGTAAATGTAGATGTATGTGTGGTTGAGTGATAGGAAGTGGTTTGGAGATCATTGGATTAGTAAATTGTAAGTTATGAATTTTAGAAGTTCATGTAGTCTTTCTTTGAAATGTTGAACTGTTATCTTTGGTTGTTGGGTAGTGTTTGAGTTATTGATTCTTGGATTATTGTTGATTAGGTTCGGGGTTGAATGTGTGTTCAAGTGCATGTTAAGTTGGGTGACCTACTTTGTCATCTAACTTAATTATTTAGTTGTTTAATTGATGTTATGTTGATTGGAATGTTATTAACTGATTGATGATTGATGATGAGTTGGAGGACAACCTACTTTGTTATCTTTTCAGAATATGAGATGTTTATTATTATTGTCATGAGTCTTGTTAGTGTGTGCCACCTCTCGGGTAGCGTCGGGCTGTCGGGTTGATAACGGCATGACTATCATAGACTACCCCTAACTCACATGGGCGGAGATGCCATGGAGGAAGGGGCTAGATGAGGATCTTCGGCTATGTGTTATGGGAGTTATAAGAAGATGGTCGAGATCGTGATGGTGTTTGGTGCTACACAAACTAGTGTATCCTTTCACATTTGAATGGTTATTTATGTGGTTGAATTGAAATGTTGATGTTAATGAAGTTGTTGTTATTATTGCTCATAGGATGATTTCCCAAAGGATAAAGTAAATGTTTTCAAAAGATCTTTCGAATCCTCACTGAGCTTTGTTATATATAAGTTCACCCTCATTCGTTTATTGTCATCAGGTGTTACTGAGCTTGACTTAGGGTACGTCTCTCAGGAAGCTGAGTATGTGCCTTCTGTGGAGGAGTCTTATATGCCAGAGTCTTTTCTATGAGATATGTTGAAGTGCTTCGTGTTTTATCTTAGTTTTATAGTATGTTGTATTGTATAACTACTTAAAGATAATGGTTTATTTAATACTAGTTTAGTAGTCTTCCTTTTGAACATGATTAGGTTGCTAGACTAGTTTATTATCTATTTTGCAAAAGCATAATATAGCTTGTGTATGGTTGGCTTATAGTTGATGTTAGAACGGATGCGTATAACTTATGAATGAACTGTTGGATGGTTGTTTAATATATGTAAATGGTTGTGTTGTATGTTGTTGAAATAGTTGTGGAGTTGTTGTTGATCTTTGGAGTTGGTTGTATGATGTTATAAATGGTTGAATTAGAGCCCTGATGTACATGTTACAGTTGTTATACTGCCGAAATTCCGTTGCGTCCTGACTGATTGTAAGTAGGGTCGAGTTGGAGAGTGACAGTAACACTATCAACAAATGCATTTCTAAGATTTTGGTTAATCTTTTAAGGGTTGTCTTCCTCATATTATATATTCAAATCAATCGTATTTTGTGGAAAACATGCTTATTATTGAAAATATTCATATTGCTCAAGATATCATAAGAGGCTATTCTAGGAACTATACTACTCCACTGTGTGCTCTCAAGGTTAACATCACTAAGTCCTTTGGTTTTGTTGATTGGGATTTTAGCATTAACACCATGTATGCTATTGGTTTCCATATGCTTTCAATTGTAGGATTTGTGCTTGCATTTTTACCGCAAGGTTCTCTATTGCTATCAGTTGTAAGCTTGAGAGGTACTTAAAAGGTGGAAATGGTATTCTACAAGGTGACCCTTTCCCACCTTATCTCTTTGTCACTGGCATGGAAGTTCTCTCTTGCTTTCTCAACAAGCTTGCAGCTAAAAAGGATTTCTCTTTTCATCCAAATGAGTAACTACCATAACATATATATTACAATACATGTGTCGGTAAGTTGAACTTACGGGGAATTAATGAATAAATCCCTGCTTTCTCATTATGTGAGTCCTATAGGTTATTTTTTTATTAACCACCAAGTGTCCTCTGTGACCTTAGACTATGTCATAAGATAAATATCGAATGATTGTTACTTTAACATGTTACCTATAATGATGATTGATTCCGTCTAAAGAGAAATGTTTAGAAAAACAATTAGATTGGAACAAAGTGATATGAGGGCAAATAAAAGACATTTTAGTAGCACATCATTTGATGATAGATGGTATTTTTAGGGTAGAACCAAATGTTTTCTTAAAGGTTCGTTCTTAAAAAGTAAAATTTTATTTCAAAGAAATTTTTAAATGGGCTCAATACCATAGAGAATCAAGCATGTTCTAAGTTTTTGACTTTCGAGGGATTAGAGATACTTAATCTAATGTGATCAAATATGTACAGGGCACAGACGAGTTTGGTATTTTTTTGCAAGAGCGATGTTATCATGTTAATTATATGGATACCTAATATGATACTCCCAAGTCCCACCTTGGTGACTTATTGTCGCGCCCCCAAATTCACTAGGGCAAATCCTGTGATGAGACCTTCGCTCGCCTAAAAGACCTAAACCCCTCGAGAGCGTAAGACACACTCATACCACAAAATCAGCTAGGGAACTAAAATCCATTATAAGCTAAGTAAAACACTAGACTTGCAAAAAGGTATCTCAATCATTAAATCATAAAGTCATAAGCTATACATTACTCCAATATTTATTCCTCGTCATTTGACTAGATCATACCACATTCCAATAAATGGAAAATTTCACTGACATTGATAATAACTTGGTCTTTCCCTACAAATCCAGGAACAAGACTACTTCCCCCGCTTGCAATCCACAAAAATGCTACAGTATGTAAAGGAAACAGTGCAAAGATAAAAAGGGTAAACGAAACAAAGTTCAGTAAGAGGAGTCTTCTCCCCAGAAAAATGGAAACAAAAAATAATCAATAATTCCTTACACGAGGAAAAAAAGATAAAAAGTAAGTATAGGATTAACGAGACACTAATTGAGCATTAAACGAAACAAAATGGGATAAAATAACTAGTTGAAGAATACTTACAAACACAAGCATAAGTCAGTTAGAGTATGTTAACAATAGACGGAGAAATATGAGGTACATATCAGAACAATCGAATGAGCAACAAATGAAACCCCTTAAGTTGTGTCATTGTTAGTAACAATATAAAATATGGGGGTATAAACACCCTAACATATCTAGATGATGAGTATTATGCCCTCACCAAGCCCAAATAATGAGTACTATACCTTCACCGGTTAAGAGGTTTTTCCACACAAACGAATACATATTGAAATGCACAGTTCAGTTCACAACTTAAAGAAGAGGCCAATCAATAGTATACAAGTTCAAATACTTGGACGCTACACTAGAGGCATGATATAAAAAAGCAATATCACATTTGCACGACAAACTTTAGAAAGATTTTCAAAGAACTTTTGACAGAACTTTACCTTAACAAAGAGTAAAAGGATTTTTAAAACATTTGATGAATAAAATAATAATACTAATAATAATAAATATTATAATTTTAAAAATTATTATTTTATTAATAATAAAAAGAAATCAGCCATAGGATCAATTATATTATTAGATAGCTTCCAATGATTCTACGATGACATGGAACAAAAATAGGCTCTGAAATTAATATAAGATTGCACCAAATATGTAATTAATATAAGATTAAAAATAGGCTCTGAAATTAATATAAGATTAAAAATAGGCTCTGAAATTACCAAAAGGTAAAATAACTCACTCATAGGATCAATGTCACTTTACAGGATTGGCTCACATAATTATAGCATGACATGAGACAAAAATAGTCTCTCAAAAAAATATGAGTACCCCAATTAATATGGCAAAAGAGGGCAAGAACTCATAGCATCACTTAGACTTTTCTAGGTAGGTCCAAATAATTATAAGATGACAGAACAAAAATAGGCTCTCAACTGAATGTAAGAGAACATTGAAACGACAAAAAAGGCTAAAAGAAAATGTGAAGGAACTCGCTCATAGGGCCAATGACATTTTACTAGGTAGGTTTAAATAATTATAGAATGAAGTGAAATAAAACTAAGCTCTTAAATAAACAAAGAATACACAAAAACATACGATAAAAGAGGGCCAAGAGAAAAGGGTCACTACTACATTTTGAGCTTTTTGCAACATTTAAAAACTATTGTAAAAAGATTAAAAATCGTTACAACTGACTTTATGCAACAGTTTTTTAACCGTTGTTTTAAGTTTGGTTGCAAATTCCTATTGCAATAGTTTTTTTCCTAACAAATAGCATTGATGAAAAACCATTGCAATATATATTTTTAGCTAATGGTTTTCATCAAAAACTCCATAATGAACATCTTCTTATATGCAACGGTTTTAAATAACTAACGGTTTCTAAGACTTTTTGCAACAATTTTTATCATTTATTGCAACGGTTTTAAAAAATATAGGCAATAATTTTATACTTTTTGTGACAATTTTCGTAACATTTAATTTTTCCACAATATGAAATATGAGATTCATAAATTGCAAAATACAATAACATTCCATTGTAATGTTTTCACAAGAAAAACATGCAACTGTAACACAGTCAAACTCTCAACATCATTCATCATTTTAATATCTTATTCTTCTTCTGAATCTTCATAAAAAGTACTGTTGGGCATTATAGTATGTCATGCAGCCTGAAAAGGAAAAATGGAGATGGTATATTACTAAAAGCAATTAATAGACGAACGAGTGATTAAGTGAATAACGATATCATGGTTTCGAGTAATTTTTCTAGAGAGAACTACATAAAAGAAAGTTTTTTAGGCTTTCTCTTACTAAACCAATATAAAGTGGCCACAGAGTTTACGAATCTTGTAGTGTTATAGTGTCAACTTGGAGAAGTTAACGACAAATTATAAGTTTCACGGCCAAAAATAGATAGCAATTGAAATTCAGCATAATGCCTCATGCCTTGCCTTCTACTTCTCTACAACATTCATAACACTTGCAACGTTTGACAAGCTAAAAGGATGTTGACCCTCACGAAGACGCAGAGAGAACATTGTGGCTGTCAAACCACTACCATATGAGTTCTCATTGGGGATTGACATGATTGAATTCACGAAGCACCTGTGTAGCACATAAGATATGTCTATACGACACTGATGACTCTAAAATCGCTCCTGAAATCTGGAGACTATTGGCTATCCTGCTTCTATGTTTTGCATGATGAATGAAATTAGAACAAGTTAACTATAATAGGTTTTCGACAGTGGAGCTTAAAATATTTTGGGGAATCAGACTTCAGTAGAAAGATATGTTTTTAGCTCCTTTTACAGTTCATAGAAGCAATGGAATGCAAATATAAACTAATGGGGTTCACAGTACACCACTGATCAAATACTTTAATGTATTTCTGCAATCTTAAAAGAAACCAGATGCTTGGAAACATCAATATACAAATGCATCGAGTCACCAAAAGTCCATGATAAGCTCCATAGAAGTACAATCATCGGGATAATTGCATAATATTGAGAAAACTGCAGCACGATATAATATTGAGACTGAACTGTAAATAGCTTACTCTCTGATAAAAGACAGAAGCAAGCACAAAGAAGGGAAACTAGTTGAGGGGCTATGCCTCATATTTTTCTAAAAGAAACTACCACAAATAAAATTGCCCCGTCCTACTTGTGATAATAAATTAAACATTTTGAGAAAAAATATACCTTTTCATACTTTCCCTTAGCAAGCTCAAATTTTCCTTCCTTGAAAAGCCTATTACCCTGAAAATAGAACAGGTCGCAAAATCTATAAATTGAATATAGAGGACTTAAAGAGTCTATATGTGTTATGAATTTTACTACTTCGTATGCAAAGTGAATAACTTATTCAGAAGTGGAATCTTGAGCTTGCTTTAGCTCCCAGGCAAATTAGCATACTGGTCCAATTACTATCTAACCAAGAGGTTTCTAACTTAAACAAAATTTATTAGGCACATTGCAGAAAGTCATTCATGACATATTGCACACGATGACACGAATCAGATCCTTTGAGAATATTCCGATAATATATAGCAGAGAAAAATGTCAATTCTGACGATAAAAGGAGTAACTGACACACAATCAAAGCCATTATATAAGATACACGCGTGCAGTAACAAAAGCTCTATAGAAAATTTGATACTCTGAAAGTACCAACTATCCTATAGGCTCACAATCCTTCGGACAGTAGTGTTAAACATACTGTGCCTTTGATCTTCTCAACTTCTTCCATAATTTCTCTGAAGTTCATACCGGTCCCGTCCTGCAACAGAAATTCCAGTTATGCCAGGAAAAATAAATAGTTGTTGCAACAGTTGAAAAAATGGTGAACATGAAATTAGAGATTTAAAACCAGATGAGATTATAATATGAGATATCAGATTATAATATTATAATATGAACATGACTTGTGAGCCTATAAGCATTCTGATAAAAAAAATATCTATTATATATGTGTTACTTTGCGAGCTTACTTATGATCTTAACACTAGGACATTAATACCATTTAAAATAAAAACTATAGCAAAACAACCACACACTTAAGGAAAAAATGAAAAAAAAAAAAGAGTAGAGAGAACTCACGTCTATTCAGTATATAAAAAGGTGCGCCTAGGCGCAAAGTGAGGGGAGGCGCACTCTCAACGCCTAAAAAGGCTTAGGCGAGGCGAATTGACTAAGGCGCACCAAGATGTGCAAGGCGATCAGGCGTGCCTTGCTGCGCCTTTGTATATTTATTTATTTTTTCAATAATTTTTTTTTATTCGTTTGTATGTGTGCAAAGTACTTTATTATTCTTTGACTTTTAGATATTTTTAAATCAAACCCAAAAACAAGAAAAAGAAGACAGAAGAAGAAACCATAGAAGAAGAAAAAGAAGACAAAAGTGATGCTTAGATGATGAAACCGTTGCGAAATATGTCTTTTTTGCTATAGTTTCTTAACCGTTACTTAAAATTGATACTTTTGGCAATAATTTTACTTAGGCATTGCAATATCTAAATTGTGTATTTTTTTTTAAACACTAATTATAAACTTTTTAGTTTTTGCAACGTTTTAATAAGTACTTTTAATTTTTAAAACAGCTTTATCAGATTAAAATTAGTTATAACAATTTTGTCACTGACTAAAATAACACTTATCACCTTAAAAAAAAACACATTGCCAACGTTTCAATACTCACGTTCAACCTATCACGCCTCCATTGATGGAAGCTCTCGAAGCTCAAAATCTTTGTCGCCTTCTCTCTAGTTCATCAAAAACTGGTGCGTTTGAACAATTCTAGGGCTCTCATTAGAACAAGAGTTAGGAATTTTGTAATTCAGGTACGATTTCTCCATTTTAGCTGCGCAAACCCTAGAATTTATATACTTGTTTTCACATTGCCATTTAGTGCCTTTTTTTATGGAAATTAATGTATAATTGCAAATAATTTATTTGTTTTGTGTATTTTGTTTCGATATATAAATATATATGTGTATATATATGTATGTATATACATCGAAGCTCAAAATCGTTGTTTCCTTCTCTCTAATTCATCAAAAACTGGTGCGTTTGAACAATTTTAGGGCTTTCATTAGAACAAGAGTTAGGATACGATTTCTCGATTTGTAGCTTTACTAACCCTGGAATTTGTATATTTGGGTTCAAATTGTTGTTTAGTGCCTATTTTTATCGAAATTAGTATAAATTCATTACCAGATACAAAGATGTAGAGCTTTTGGGATTTTTCACAGTGACCCTATACTCCACTTGTGAAGTAGAATTCTCCTAGTGTAGTAATGTCAAATAGAGAATTTCCATCATTCATTATCAAGATTGGAACTAAAATTCTAGTTCCTTTTTCAATTGCCATGTTTGTGGGAAAGAATTCATGGCTTTATGGTTGTAGTTATTTGTTAATAGAACCAGATTATCTCTTTCCATTTCCTTAGGCATTTGTTAATATGTTTCAGTAGATATTTACGGAAGTGTTAATCAGAGCATAAAGTAGTCAGTAGGTGAATATTGATGATTCAACTTGAAAATATGTTTGCGAGCTTGTGCACAGTGATTTAATCGAATTATTCAAAGTAGATCAATTGATTTCATTTCTTACAATCCTAGTAAGCACAGTTTCAATTGAAATATGTGGAGTGGATGTAGATCCAAATTCTGGGAATCATTTGTGCAGCCTCTACTTGGTACATGGATTTTGTGATTTTGCAGAGTGAATGAAAATAGAGTTTGCTGACTAGTATTAAGGATGAATGTTAGGGGTAGGCTTCTTAAGATCACACAGCCAAACTAATTTTGAAAAACTCTCTTTGTTCAGTTTACTTTTTATGTATACATGTTTGGATGCTGGTCTCACAGCTTCTGATTATTGTGATGTAAGGGGAGACGATGTCATTATTTGCAAATGATTAAGGAGAGGCTGTAATAGCGTAATGTTTGTAAAGGAAGAGGTGGCTTTTTGGATCATATACTATGACGGGATACTGGGAAGAGAAACAAAGTTGACTGATAATTGACATATCTTGTGTCTCTTTGAGATTGGGATGCTAAAAGTTATTGTTCAACAAATTAATTTTGTTGGATGCAGGGGATTCTGCCTTAAAAGTTTTTGTTCAACAAATTCAGATTTTGTAGTTCTTGATATATCTTACATCAAATGGAGGATATAACTAGAGGGCAGCTGTGCAGGAGATTTGTTTTGGCCACTCTACATTGGTGACTTTCTATCCAGATGTTATGCTACTAATGTGTACATGCTACAGTATTTGAACACTCCAATGAATGGTTCAATGCAGATGAGTACCTGTATAAATCTTTACTCAATACTGACAAAAATGCAGATGACTTTCTTCAGGCATTATTTTATTCTTTGATTTTGAAATTTTGGGCTTTGTGTTTTCTGTTTTCTAATAAGTCTCTTTCTACATCTAGATCTAGTAAATGTACTGCACTTCTGTATGTTACAGCGCTGTTCTACTTTTATTGTTCAGTGCTACCTCAAATATTCCAAATATGTTGTTTTCATAGTTTTTCTCCTAAAATTCATCTGAGATTATGTTGTTCAGTACTTTGTCCTCTTTTGTTCCTGAAGAGCAGAAATATTAATCTGTTTTTCTCTTCCTTTTTTTTTTTTTTTGTGTTTGTGTGCTTTGTCCTATTTCCAGTTTCACCAACCTTTGTTGCTCTTCTCTTTGATAATAATTGTATTTTTTTCAGGGCTTATGATACTTATTCCTGGTTTTGGTTTGCACAGAATGATATCTCAGATGTTCTAGACCCTACCTTCAGTATTGATGCCGATGAAGAATATTTTTCGTCCTATGGTATCTGTTCTATAATTTCTTCCGGTGATGTTCCATTCCGTAGAATGAAACAAAACAAAATGAAATTGTATTTACTGATGTATTTAGCAGACTTACTGATGTAAATAGATGCAGTGTATAAAATGGCGTAAGGTACACCGAGGCCCTACGGGGTCCTAGTGCGCAAGGCGAAGTGAGGCGCATTTTATATATAATGAAAAATAAACCATTAGAAGGATCAACGACAAAAAATCTGATAGGTTCAAATAATTTTTTGGCTAAGCTAGGTTCAAATAATTATAGTACAAAAACAAACAAGATGGGCTCCCAAAGGAATATTGGGTACACGAGAAAATATAGAAGAGATGATTTGGAAGCTACATATATGGACAAGTTTCATTGTCAGTAGGAGTGCTTAAACATTCGATATGTGTATGTGTTATAAGTATGTAAAGAGGAAAGCATGGATATATATCTCATTATAAGTGATGATTGAATACCATGTTAATAGGAACGCCAAAAACTAGCAACCGATGGTTCCCAAGATGCGGATTATGGAAGCACAAAATTAATTTTTTTCATTGAATAGGCTAAGTTGATATAGGATGCAATGTCCAAGGAAACAAAAGGAGAAATAAAAATTATATATGCCATTTCGTTTGATCTTTTCATAAGAAAACTAAAGAAATAATTAAACAAGAGAAGGATTTAAAACAACATGCACTCTCAATCTACAAATTGAGCTAGTGAGAATTGAATAAATGTGATGTTTTATTTTTTGCTCAATTAGCAAATTGTTTTATTAAGTTCAACAAACTCATACAAAAGATACAAAACACCCAAATACATTAACTACGCCGTTGGGTAGTGTCGAGATTCCAAGATCTACAAATATCAATATTAATACTAGATCTCCTATATTTACTTTTTAATCTAATTTTATGTCTAATTACATAGCTGATCTTATGCAAAATAACATCATCTGAATCACATGCCTGGCCATGCACCCGTCGATTCCTTTCACACCAAAGGAAATCGATTGCAGCGTGGAAGAGCAACAAGA
The DNA here is from genome assembly GCA_037974665.1 of Ehretia macrophylla. Lineage (NCBI taxonomy): Eukaryota > Viridiplantae > Streptophyta > Magnoliopsida > Boraginales > Ehretiaceae > Ehretia > Ehretia macrophylla. The sequence continues at coordinate 15,419,146 of CM075767.1, read as the reverse complement.
TAACTTGATACTGAAGAGAAGCCAAACCAGCAAAGTTGATAAGCCATTCTCATCCCAACTAAATAGAAAGTTTGGAACTTTAGAAAATTCCAACCCTTTTAACCAAATCCTCTTAGCAAAAGGGCATTCAAAAAATAAATGTCCCCTGGACTCTAGAACCATTCCACAAAATACACACTTACAATCAATTTGCATACCCCAATTCAAAAGTCTGAGTTTAGTTGAAAGTCTATCAAGTACTGCAGTCCAAACAATAAAGATGTGGCTAGGAATGCAGTTCTTGAACCAAACAATGTGGTGCCAGGGGACCACAAGCCAACGATCGCGGATAACATCCCAAGTATGAGAAGCACTAAACTTCCCATTAGGACTAGGCAACCACAACAGCTGATCTCTACCCCTGGCATTCTCAATCAAAGACTTAGCATCAAGGATAACCTGTTTCAGCTCAAGGTTCAGGCTATCGTCATACACAGATGCACAAGCTTGTGCCATCGTGGATTTGTTGTCAATACCAGAAGCTTGCATAATATGGGATTGAAAAGCATCAATGAGAATACCACGTGAATGCCAATGATCCGACCAGAATAAAGTGTTAGTACCATTTCTCACTTTATATTTAACCAAAGGCCTCGCAACCTGTCTTGCATTTAGTAAGTTATGCCATCCCCAGGCAGCATTAGAGGGGACGACAATCTCCCATAAATTCCTCCCTCGAAGAAGGTTAGAATTAACCCATGATAACCAAACTGAGCAAGAATAAGGTTGCAAAATGTTCCAAACTTGCTTGAGAGTGAAAGTGGCATGAATCTCCTCAAGACAACGAATACCAAGACCCCCCTCCTCCAACGGTTTGGCAACCGCAATCCAAGCAACCTTCGCTTTAGCATGACCTTCAGCCTCACCATTCTAGAGAAAATTGGCAAATCTTTTCTCGATCTCTTTAAGCACACCAACTGGAAGAACAAGAGAACAAGCCCAATAAGAATGAATGCCAAAGAGAACAGACCTAATGAGCTGCAAACGCCCGGCAAAAGATAACCACTTGGAAGCCCAGTGGTTGATGCGACCGAGAATTTTGTCAACAAGACCTTTACAAGCATTGATGCTCAACCTGCCAGAGATAAGTGGGAGGCCCAAATATTTGACCAGAAAACGTCCCTCTTGAAATCTCAGAATATCAAATAACTGCAATTTAGTATCATCATTACACCCAGCCACAAACATACTACTTTTGTCAGGATTAACTTTAAGATCAGAGATACAATAAAATAGCTCGAGAGAATCTTTGATTGCCCTAATCGAAGTACAATCAGCTTTTGAGAAGATCAACAAATCATCGGCAAAGGACAAATGGTTAAGCCGCATGCGGTGGCATCTCGGATGGAAAGAGAAATCCTCCCAAAAACCAATACAATTAAGAATACAAGAGAGCACCTCCATACCAATCACAAATAGGTATGGGGACAAGAGGTCCCCTTGCCGAAGACATTTGGCACCCTTGAAAAAAACCAACGAGATCACCATGAATAGAAATTGAGAAAAAAGGGTTAGTGATACAAGCTTCAATCCAATCAAGAAAGAGATCCGGAAAACCTAAGGCTCGAAGAGATTTGAGAATAAAGCCCCATCTAACTGAGTCGTAGGCCTTCAAGATATCAACTTTAATAGTACATCTCGGGCTAACTCTTTTCCTCCCATAATTACGCACAACCTCTTGAGCAACCAGAACATTATCAGAAATCTGTCTACCTTCAACAAATGCCGATTGATTCTGAGAAATAAGCATATCCAAGTAAGGCTTCATCCTATTGACTAGGATCTTTGTAATATATTTATACATAGTATTACAACAAGAAATTGGCCTATAGTCTTTAATATTACAAGAGTCCAAAACCTTGGGAACCAAAGTGATAGAGGTAGCATTAATAGCACCAAGGAATCGACCCGAGCGAAAAAAAGAATGGATAGCATTGCAAAACTCCATACCAACCACCTCTCACATAGACTGAAAAAACAAAGCATTGAAACCATCTGTGCCTGGGCTCTTGTTTCTATCAATGGAAAAAATAGTTCTTTTAATTTTATCCATAGTAATATCCCGAGTCAAGAAAACCCCTTCTTCCGACGACAAAGACTTTCCAAGAAGCATCCTGAGTTCATCAATGGAGTAACTGGCCGAAGACAAACTAGGAGTCCCCAAGAGATCAGAATAATAATCAACAATAGACTTCTTAACCTCAACTTCATTCCTAAAAATTCTTCCTCGGGCCATTTTATGAAAATAAGAAGTATTAGCATCCCCTTCACGGAGCTAGGTAACCTGTGATTTTTGATGCAAAATGTCCTCATCCGCATTAGAGTAGAACTCCAAATCCCGCAAAAGAACCTTTTCTTCGGCCCTCAGGTCCTCGGTCACACTACCATGGAGGAAGCTAGATTGGAGGAAGTGCAGCTTCTCTTTAATCAGCGTTACTTTTTTGGAAGGGTAAATGAAATGCTCCTTGTTAAACTCTTTAAGTTTGCCTTTAGAAAATTTCAGTTTGCAAAAAAGTCTATAGATAGGTGTCCCATGCACCTCACAGTTCCAAGCCCTTTCAACAATAGCTTTGAAATCTGCATGTTTGATCCACGCATTAAAGAATCTAAATGGAGGCTTCCTCGGGGCTGCGTGAATCACTGTACAAAAGACCAAAGGAGTGTGGTCTGAAGCTCCTTGGGGAAGGATATCGAGTTGAGAATTGAGGAATTTATCCAGCCATCCCTCATTGACGAGCAAATGGTCCAACTTAGAAGCTCTTAGCCCGTCACCTGAACCCTTGTTATCCTAAGTAAAAATGAGCGCCCAAACATTTGTGCTCCTGTAGGTTAGCCTGATCCATGCACCGAATAAAATCAACAACCCCAGATGGTAAAGTCTGACATCTCAAATGGTCTTCAACCCGAACAATTTCATTAAAGGCCCCAACCATACACCATGGGTCTGTCCCGACAGAAAAAGAGATTGACTCAATCATAGACCATAAACTCCTCCTCAATGAATCTTCATTATGGCCATAAACAAACGAGGCAAAAAAACTGCCATCACCACATTTCGGCTGGACTAAGCAATGGAAGATTTGATCAGAAATCAAGATCTTAGACACCGTAACCACAGCCGGATCCCAAAAAATCCAAAGGCAACTTGACGGATAGGCCTCATAATTGTTTGCAAAAGACCAACGCAAAAAATTCTTTCTAATAATCTGAGTAGCATTGTGATTAACAAGTTTAATAAGCTCTCTCTGCTTGAAGACTTTATTCATTCCCCTAATATTCCAAAAAAGGATCTTCATAAGAGTTACGAACTAGAAGAGGGTTCTGACCCTAGAGGCTGGTCCAACTCTCCACTTCTAGAATTACTCGCAGAGACCAACCCCTTGATAGATGCACTCACATCCACCTCGCCACCATCATCCAGAATGTTCAAGATCTTGAACCCATTCCTAGAGCCTTGATTCCCCCTCTTCACAGGCTTAGGAGGCAATCTAATACTAGTAGGAGGCTTAGTATTCATAACCGCCTTACCTTTTCTTTTGGCATGGTACTCCTTCCAATCACTAGAATTTTCAGGTTGACGGTACTGATGGCTCATTTTAGAACTCGAAGGATCTAAAGCAATTGGGGCATTCCCATTAACCCCGACCATTGTTGTAGGCCTCAGCTGTGATTTAGGGCAGTGAGAGACATGGTGTTCAAACACACCACAGTTAGCACACAGTTTTGGTACCTAGGGGTACTCCATATTAATTTGCACAATTTCATCTTCCTCCTCATCTCCAACATCCAGCTCAATAACATCAGGCAGTTCCTCAGTTACATTAACTTCAACACACAATTTAGTATAGTCGAGCCTAGTCTTAGCTTCAGTAACACTATCCATTTGTAATGGAACACCAATAGCACTCCCAATATAACTAAATCCTTCCAGGGACCAGTACTCCAAGGGAACATTCCTGAGTTTAACCCAAATAGGAATATTAACAATATCAAGATTCAAGAGTTGGGCTTTAGGCTTCCACCTCCTAAGAAGGATAGGGCGACTGTTAACATGCCACAATTCTTCTAACACTGCATTAGAAGCCTGCTCATTCTCAAATTGAAAAATGTATGTACCCTCTTCAGTAGATCTAGCTCGACAATTAATAAATTTACTCCAAATAGTGTTAGCTAAGTACTCAACCATATGAAAAGGGAAGACTTATCAAGAAATTGACCAATAAGGCTGTGTTTCCAGAAAGAAATACATTCTTTAGCAACTGTAGGAGGCAGTTTCACAATTTTTCTGCCATTAATCGACGGGACAGAGCGAACACCAAGCTTCAAGCCATCTTTGATTTTACCCTCAAAGAACCCACGCTAATCATCACTCGCTCTAGTTGGTTGGGACACTAAACTAGGTTCAGAAGGTTTATCGGAATGCTTCTCCTTAGGAGACAGTGGCAGAAACGACAAGGGAGAGAGAGCAAAGGTCTCCACTGAATTTACAGCAACCTCCACCAAACCTGCGGAAACATTGGGGGAGGAGTAGTCACTCTCATCAGCCTCTGGAGTAGGGGATCTGATGAGTACCAACGGCCTAACTCCAGCGGAGGCTTAGGCTTCTTCTTGTTCGCCATGGAGCTAAAGGACGGGTTTGGAAATGTGTTTGGGTGTCAAAGGTTGGGGCTGCAAGGAAAAAAAGTGGAAATGGGTTGAGGAAGATGGTGGTCAACGGAGGTCAACCAGCCATTTCCTCAGATCTGCGTCTCTTATCATATCATGGTAGTGATTGAATTGGACCTTAAATAGAAAATCTGCATGATTGGACTTCAAGCTTGGCACGTACAATACTAAATGCTTGGGCAAGAACACTTTCTAATTTCTTTCTTCATTCTCCAATAGCTAATTTTTGGTTTAAGAAGTCATGACTCATGGTAAACAACTTGGTAAAGCATAGGATCGTAAAAAAATAAAAATAAAAATAAAAAGATAATCAAAGAAAGAAATAGAATTATCCCTTCTTCTAGGTAGAGCAGGCTAACAAGAGTAAAGATATGAATTCAATATTAACTTATTAAAGGAGTGCTAAAAGAACACATAAAGCGCAGTTGACGTAGGGATGTATGTGAAAGGAGAAGGAATTTGATATCGTGGTGCAATAGGCAACGCACTAGACACTTGATGGTTGGAATCAAAAAACATTATGTCGAGGTCAGAATCTCGACGTTGAGGTCGGGAGCTACTTCGACCGAGTAGGAAATCTAGGTCAGCTTCTTGACCTGGATTTTCGGGTCGGCTACCTGACCTGCACAAGGAAAATGAAGGAAAAGGCGGGGTGATGACCTGAATTTTCCCCTCGGGTATGCGAATGATTAGTATGTCCGAGCTAGAGAAGTAGCTGTGAACATTTAATGACGAGTTACCTCAGAAATGAAGGGGTGGAGCTCTATTTATACTAAATTCGGACCTGACAGCATTTAATGTAGTGCAGCTTTATGTCCCATCAGGGCTTTATATCCCATCAGAACAGTTGTTTGCCGAGGTCGGAGTTTTCCTGGGTCGAGGTGAGGTTAAATCAACATCCAGGTTGGGCATTAGCTGAATGTACTAGGCTTGGCTCGAATTAGCCCGCTTCAACTCGGAATGGACATGGTACCTCGGCTCGGGTCCCCCTCGTCACATTATATTCTTGGGCACTAGAAGAATGAAGGGGATGATGCAATCAAGTACATTGAGACAACTTCTAATTACCCATGGAGTGAATAGAACTCCAAACGAAGCACATGAAAAGGACGAATCAATATGGCTTGACTAATCATGATATATTTAAAGAAGTTGTGGAGCGTGCTTGGAGCTGCAATGTGAGAGATACTTCAATGTTTTGTCTTTATCAAAAACAAAGAGCTCTTGAACTGGTTCTTAAGAAATTTAATGAAGAGTTCTTTTCAAACCCTTTCAACAGAATTGTTGATATTTCTGATAATGTTCGCAGGGTCCAGATTCATTCTTAATGGTGACTCTAGTGCGGTTCGTAAAGAGGAGGAGAAAATCTTGCTGGATCAACTTGAGTTTTATTAGAAGGCTGAGGAAGATATTCTTAAGCAAAAATTTCGGGTTCTTTGGCTTAAAGAGGGTGACACTTATTCAGCATATTTCTGCAAAATGGTGAAAGGTAGAATTGCTAGGAATTCTATTGCTAAGTTGCAACTGGAGGATGGTAGCTGGACCTCTAATGATTTAGAGATCAAGAATACTATAGTTTCTTATTTCTCTAATCTTTTGGGCACTCCCTACAGCAAGAAAAACTGAGCAAGTTGCATGCATCAAATGTAATGTTGAAGATGATAAATAATAAAAACAAACCCCTTTTTAACTGCTTAAATTTTTAGATTAGGTGGTAACTTAAAATGGTATAAGAGCTTAGGTGCCAAAAGGTCCTGGATTCAAAACTTACCGCCACCCATTTAAAAAAAAAACATTAAAATTGTCCAAGTGCAAGGCTCAAAAAACTAACTCCGTGTGTACTTGCGGGAGCGTGTTGAAGATGATAAATAATAAAAACAAATCCCTCTCTAATAGTTTAAACTTTTAAATAAGGTGGTAACTTAACATGTAATTTTTTCTTGAATGTTAGTGCTATCACAATGAATTCTTGATTCTAGAAATATTTTCAAAGCAATAAGCCCTTTCAAAAAAGTTAATCACATAAGACAACAACATAAGATCGGTAAATTTAAGGTAGGTTTATGAACAAGAATAATGTCTTAAGAAATAGCAGGAAAATATATACAGTAGAACCTCTTTAAATTAATACTTGATAAATTAATAATCTCTTTTAAATAATAAAAAAGTCCGGTCCCTACTTGGGACTAGTGTAAAAAAATAATAATTTTGATAAAAGTATAAGATAATATATTTAAAATATTTCCTTTGTATTTTATCGACCAAAATATTTCATAAATTAATAATTAATTAAAAAGTACATAATACAATGACTATAAGGTTTTATCAAAATATGAATCAAGAGTAAATTATCTAGTCTTAAACTTCAAATTTAGTTGAATTTCATCTTTAATTGTGCGCAATTTGTCTAAAAGGTCTGGAATTGCTTTCAAAACATATGAGTCACTTTAAAAAAAGATACCATAAATATAATATGAACTATTAAGCCAAAAAAAAAACTAAAATATCTCAATAAGTTAATAATTATTAATTTATTGATAAATTAATATCTCGCTAAATTAATAGAATTTAGTAGTTCTAACACTATTAATTTAAAAAAGTTATACTGTAAAATGACTGCTTAGTTGTGGTCTACATATTTTGACCGGATGCACATGCATATTACACATTTTTCCCCCATTATTGCACCATTAGATAAAGGTCCGCGCTCTTACACATTCTTTTTAGAGATAGAGATTACAAGAAGAGAGTTTAACATTATCACTGTTGATGAGTGTTGATTTATCTGTAATCAAGAGACGATACAGCGTAGCATTACCTTTTCCGTATTGATAGCTATGCACATATTAATTAGATAAACGACTTACAATATTAGTTCATGTTTATGACTGTCATCGATGGTTTTCAGCATCCATGTTAGAATTGGAAATGAAATTTAATACTTATTATAAAGAGCCACATTAGGTGTAAAAGTGGGTAAAGTAGGTAACAAGTCCAACATTCCCTAGAACCTGATCAATTCAAAAGAGGCAAAAGCAACAAGGCACTAGTACTCTGTGCTGTGCAGCCTCCATGGAATGCTCAACCTTTTTATGGCTTCTTTTGACGTAATAAGACATCAGAGGCTAGTCTCCACAGTTTTCTTTTTCTTTTTCACTTAGGCCATAAAGATCATCGGGAAAGGGAAAAAAAAAAGAAACCTTAGATCTTGATTATCATTTGGTCAGCTTAGGAATGATTCAAAGCATCCATGACATTGCAATCAGTAAGATGGCCACGGCAGACCAAAACGTTAAATGGAATTTCCAACCCTGGCAAAATGATCTAAACGAACCATTGTGCTTCTCTCCCATATTAAAATTTGTCCACTAGCCATGTGTATCCTATGCTCCTTTCTGAAAACCGACCCTTTCTTCCAATATACCTCCGAAGAAGATTATCCAAAAAGAGTTTTTACCCCGTTACCTAAGGAGGAGCATAGTTTTCTTATCTATGTCCTTGTGCCACATAAATCTCATAAATTATAGTTTTCAGGGCATAATCGAGGGGTATATTTTCCAAACTAACAAACAACATGATTTCCCAACCCTGGCTGATTAAAAATCATCTAAACAAGATGTAGAAAAGATGAATGTTTACTTTTTACGGCCTCCTCTACTACTGTCTCCAGACCTTCCAGATTTCCCATTATTATCGATTGATGGAGCAGGAGATCCAGTTCCACCTGCATTATCTCTTTCTGCCACTAGTGAAAAAATAAAAAGTTAGAGGATGACTAAAAAGTCAGTGTAAATCATCTTATCCATTCCAACCAACTTTGCACAAGACAGAAGCAAAATATGAACTGTCAAATATTTGGAACTCAATGAAGCATACCGCGCCGGAGGTCTTCATCAAACTTTTTCAGATATTGATCAAGCTGTTGAACATGAGCATCTACCTGTTGCGAGAATTGCAAATGCCACTAAGTTAAAAGAATATAACAATTTCAAAACTCAATTCCACTAACATAAAAGCAGAGACATTTAGCATCAAGTTGTGCAGCATTAAAAAAAAGGACTCGCAAAATGATCACAAAAGTAAAGACCTGGGGGACACTAACATCCTAAGTGATGTATATTAAAAACTTAATTCTAGATTAACTAAAATCTTGTAAAGAAGGGACATCATGAATGTGAAATTAAAAGAGTATAATAGTCTTGTTTCCTCAAGTCATTTGTTAAAAGGTTACTATGCATATAACCACTGTAATGAATGTCCAGTTAGAAACATGACCTGACCACAATTTTCTATGGGATCAAGCAATAGGAGTAGAGGAGTCATGCCCCAAACCCAGCCTTAGGGAAAGCAATTCGGGACCATTTAAAGATGTAAACATTGGGGATTAAAAGAATCAATTTTAAAATAATATGGATGAATGAAAAAAGGTGCAAATATGGGGGACCATTTGTGAAATTTACACCTAGTGGAAGCCTTGAAGCCTTTTTTACTCACTACTGACTAACAAGACTTGCTAGGAAAATTGTAGCCGCAGATTAATGACATTGAAAGAAACAAAATAGATATTATTTTCGTAATCTAATGGCATTGTTTAAATATTGATATGAACAAGTAAATGTTATTTGGAATGCTTAATGATAGCACCTTGAAATGATTTTGTTAGGAGTTTCACATGGTGAACTAAAGAGTAAAGAGAAGGATTTCTCTCACATGGAAAGATTAGGAGAATAATGAGTTATTAATAAACATGTGTAGGCTCAAGACCCAATAACTTAAACTTTTGGGTCAATAGTTAAGTTCTACACATGTGTGTTATCAATTTGTTCTCTAATTCTTTAGGGCTCGCCATAACAAGTGGTATCAGAGCCGATGGTTTGACGATCTTGGCCCGGACTCTCGAAGAATTATGGTACACTGTCGTGATGGACTCTTGGTGGAGCTTGGCACATGGGCTTGGAGGACGGAGTAGGGTCACAATAAGCATAATTCTTGGGTTGTACTCTTCAAAGTTGTATGAGGTTGTGATAACGCGATGGAGCAAGGCATGGTTGATTTGGGTGACCCCAAGTGGGCTCGTACGAGAGTTGGTTCGCTGTGCCTCATGGTTGATCTGGATGCACGGGGAAGAGCTACTGGAGCCACCACGGTAGCTAAGGTGCAAGGAGATCTTAAAGCTAGTGAGGGTGGTAAAGATAGATCTATCGGCCTTGAATGTGGATCAAGGGGGAGTTAAGGCCCAATTGAAGTTCACATATGAAAAGAGAGAGATTTGTTAGGAGTTTCACATGGTGAACTAAAGAGCAAAGAGAAGGATTTCTCCCACATGGAAAGATTAGGAGAATAATGAGCTATTAATAAACATGTATAGCTCAAAACACAATAGTTTAAACTTTTGGGTCAATAGTTGAGTTCTACACATGTGTGTTAAGGCCCATTTGTTCTCTAATTCTTTAGGGCTCGCCATAACAAATTTATTGGATTATTGTTATTTGTTCAATTTTCGTTGTATATCGGTTATGATCTGCAATTTGTTCTCATTTCTCTTTTATGTTGGATTATTAGCTTAGTAACTCATTAACCCCAATCCCATTAGTTTTTTTTTTTTTGCTAAATAAGCAAAGTATATTCATTAAACCCAATAAACACATACAAAAATAACAAACACCCAATCACATTAGATCAGTTAGGTGTTGTCGAAATTCCAGGCTCTAGAAAGTTGAAGATTAATACAAGATCTCCTATATGTACGTTCTAATCTAATTTTGTGTCTAATAACATAACTGATCTTACGCATAATAGCTTCTTTAGAATCACTCGTCTAACCATGAACTCTTCTATTCGTTTCACACCAAAGAAAATAAATAGCTACTGTGAAAAATAATTTCAGCACATGGGATTGAAGCCCATCAGATTTTGTGTTGCAGATCATCCAAACCAAAACATCATCCCACGTTGACACAAGGCCAATATCTATAGACATTTCCATTCCTTTTAGCCAAATCCTTTTAGAGAAAGAGTACTCAAAAAGTAAGTGATTTATTGACTCTAAAATCACACTATAGAATACATACTTACAATCAACTTGCACTTACAATCCCATTACCTTTTATTTTATAAAAATAGAAGGGGAATATGAAATCTCCAATTTCTTTGTAACCTTCCTGTATATGAAAGGTAGAAATTATGATATAAAACTCGAGCCTAGAGTGTGTGGTTCAACCCTTATCATGCTTGGCTTGAGATATATAAAATTGCACACAATTAAATTAAGTTTACTCACAAATACACAAGTTGTTGCAGCGTGGGGTGCGGAGGTATGAAAGTGTAGCCAAAGGGAAGTAAAGCTCATGACTTATGCTTGTATTTGGGTTTTCTAATCTAATGCAAAGGTTGAATTACAAGCCTAACCTTATTGATTACCTAATTCAATTGATTATTGCTATTAAGTCCTTTTTAAAGGTGCAATTCTATCTCTAACTCTATTAATAGTTGCAGTATAAGTTTGCCCTAAAATACTAAGCAACCAAATGAATCAATTGAGATTCATGGTGCCACCAATAGATTTGCAATTAGAGCATGAACATATATATGGAACACATTTATTCGATCATAATATCAACTACTGTTATAAAATAATTGACAGAATATAAGAGATAACTGCAGGAAACTAGAGAAAATTTTATTAATTTCACTATATATTATGAATTACAATAAATCCCTATGTACTAATCACACGTTATTATTTGCACAGTACTCGGCGGCTTCACTATTCACGGTACTATTTGCCATATGCGGGATTGGGTCACTGTTTATTACTGCGTAGTATTATTTGTCAATGTGCAATCACGGCTGAATATACATTGAATCTTAACAACTACAACTATAATGTGATAATTGGGAATTGTAAATGCATAAACACAAAATCATATATTGGATCAAAGTAGACTATTCAAATACAAGACCTTAAATCTAAAGACCATTACTATTAATCTTACCCTAGACAAGTAATTTACTCACACACGTTCAATAAATATAGATCCCAAATATGAAAAACAGTAACCTGCATATATTGAATATGGATTTCGTCATTTCGACCCTTGTTTTACATCGTATATGGTGTACAGTTGCTTATATTTTGAGAATAAATGACTATGTAGCCTACCCCAACTATGCTTTGCTATTTCGTACAGTATGATAGAGATTCATATGGATGTACTGAGCGGCTAGTCCACGTGATGGGTTGATTTTTTTTGTTACGATGGGTATTATAGTGCTAATAATACTCATTCATGACGGTCCCCTGATCCCAGTGAGGTCTGACAGTATCCATGACGGACAATTCATTCATCCTAAATCTAGTGAGAGTCGATAATACTCATTTACTACAAGAAAAAAAGGCTTAGGCTGAGGCAACGGTCAAAATATGTAGCCTAGTTGTCACCAACCTGGGACCGACACGGGAATTTCGTAGCTATTTCGTCCATCGCTTCAAGTCCCATAGCCAAATTGAAAATCCGTGACCAAATCCGAAAACTAATTTGTATTTATTTTTTTTTTTAATTTCGTCGCCAAATGTCTGTAGTCATTCTATCACCAATTTATTTTTTCTACATTTTTATAAATTATTAACTTTCGTAGCAAAGCCGTAGCCATCTTTGACACAGGACGGAAGCGAAACACTAGATTCGTTCTAGCAAAACGTCCTTGATACAATGAAAACTTTAAATATTACAACTCTAGAATGCTAGAGAGGAAGTATACAATACTAGCTTTGTATTGATTGAGGTGTGTTGAAGTGTATTTAATGAGCTTGGTGAGCTATCTATTTATAGGAACACTTGAGCCTAAAAACTTGCTAAATTTTCTATGTGAGATAAAACTAACAAAATAGTACTATTCATAACAATAGTACAATTCACAACATAAGAAAGATAATAAATGACAAACTTTGGACAACTAAAAAATTATCTTTAGGTGATGATTGAAGCCGATTCATGTTATGAACTTGTAGTATGCCATGAGATCTTCGGAACCATATATAATACTCATCCATAACACATCCATGCACAAAGATTTAAGGCTCCAAAGTAGGGTCTTGAGAAGGTTTAGTAGTTCTTCTTCTTGAGTTTGATTTTCTCTATTTTTTCATGAACTTATGTGGTTCATGTTCCCCATCATTCCCTCTCACTTGAGAAAAACTCGCCCTCAAGTTAATGCTTGGATACATCGGATCTTCTTGCAAAAAGTAGTCATACAAGTCTGTGAAATTGAAGGTCCACAAGATATGACAAGATTTACATGTCACTAGTTCCGATTGCCTCCAAATTGTAAAACTTTTTAATCCATGTATGCATCGTCAGCCTTTTGAATTTCGACCATATGACCATTTTCGATATTCACCACTCCCGTAGAACTTTTCAAAGTAATAAGACAATATATCTCCTATTGTTCTACTTTTACTTTTCTCTATTTTCCACTCAATTGGATTATGTATTCCCATTGCAAAACAACTTGAAGTATTAGTCGTTACTCCAAATTCTATATGTTTTCCTGTAAGCTGCTGACATTCAGATTCCTTGAATAATGATGAGAATTTTGCATCGGACTCGATTCCTTCCAGAGAAACAATAGGAATGATCTCCTTAAACATTTTCATTATGAGTTGCTCCTCTTTTGGATTTTTGCTATATAAGATTCTTCTTCTTTCACAATAATAGGCAAAGCTTCTCTAGCCTCCTTTGATTTCAGGTTAAAATCGTTTGTTGAATTGGCAACATCGAGTAAAGATTTCTCATCCACTTTGGAAGCTTTAGGTTGATCTTTATTAGTCGGAAGCATGGCAATCTTCTTTCCATTCCACCAGAAAATAAAGGCGTTTATTCTCTCACGATAAGTTCTATTGACGTTATTTTGCCATGACCCCCCAAGTAGAATATGACAAGCATTCATGTCAACTACGTCACAAATAATTTCATCGTGGTAAGATTTTCCGATAGAAATAGAAACTTTACAAACTTCTGTGACCTTGATTGTAGGTCCTTTCTTGACCCACGCAATCTCGTATGGTGTTGGATGAGGTTCAGTGGGTAGCTTTAAGTGATTCACCAAAGCTCTTGAAATAATATTCTCCCAACTTCCATTGTCAATAATAATGTCGCACACCCTTCCTCGAATACTGCATTTTGAATGGAAGATACGATGTTGAGCAAAACCATATTTATCAGGATGCTGAGATCTATTGCTGAATCCCACTTGCTCTTGATTGTATCTTCGATAATTTAAAGCCTCCTCTTTAAATTCATCTTCATAAGCTGGTTGCTTATAACGAATTGCAAGGTCGCACTGATTGATAGGTTAGCCACAGGCATTTTTTCTGGCACGATTGGTCCCACCATCTACACAAACCTTGTTGGTGTTTAAGTTCAAGTTAGCACAGGAGTCGCGAATCTCGCGGAGTTCACGGGTCACGCGTGCTTCTTAGGCTTCTAACGCCACCAAAAAGGCCTTCACCCTTCGATCACCGTCGATAGGATGGTCGACTTCGCCTTTGCTATGACTGCTACCAGCAATATTGATGTTGGCATGACTGCCATTTTTGCCGCCATTGCCGCCACTACCACTGTTACCGCCATCGTTGTTCCCGGACTTCATCTTCTCTGGCTTATAGGTTTTATAATTTAATCTTTCGAGTTTTCTGATGCACATGATCCACTACACATGACAAGTGCAGAGCATACGACTCAATCGACCAATCAAGCTTTCTGATGCACAGGGTCCACTACACATGGCAAGTGCAGAGCATACGGCTCAATTACAACTATAACCCTCTAAGCTAAGACTCTTAAACTTGGCTCTAGTGCCAACTGACGCAGGACGGAAGTGAAACACTAGATTTGTTCTAGCAAAGCGTCCTTGATACAAGAAAAACTTTAAATATTACAACTCTAGAATGCTAGAGAAGAATTATACAATACTAGTTTTGTATTGATTGAGGTGTATTGAAGTGTATCTAATGAGCTTAGGGAGCTATCTATTTATAGGAACACTTGAGCCTAAAAATTTGCTAAACTTCCCATGTGGGATAAAACTAACAAAGTAGTACTATTCATAACAACAGTACTATTCACAACATAAAAAGATAATAAATAACAAACTTTGGGCAACTAAAAAATTATCTTTAGGTGATGATTGAAGCCGATTCATGTTATGAACTTGTAGTATGCCATGAGATCTTCGGAACCATATATAATACTCATCCATAACACATCCATGCACAAAGATTTAAGGCTCCAAAGTAGGGTCATGAGAAGGTTTAATAGTTCTTCTTCTTGAGTTTGATTTTCTCTATTTTTTCATGAACTTATGTGGTTCATTTCCCCATCAATCTTTGTCGTAAATGTTCTGTCGCCACAGGTCTATAGTCAATCTGTATCCTTTCGGTCGCCAATGTTCTATAGCCAATCTCTAGCCTTTTGGTGTCCACATATTAGTAGCCAATTCAAGGTCCATAGCCTTTTGGTCATCACGTATCCGTAGTCAATTCATAGCTAATTAATTATTTAATTTTAAAAAAATAAAAAATTATGAAATTAAAATATGGAAGATACAAAAATTAAAATGAAATATACAAATTAAAATATACAAAAATTTAATATTTATAATAAAGTTAAACTATTTACAAAAAAATCTAAATTTTGTACAAACATAATATTTTAAATATACTAAAAACCTAAACTGATCTACTATTATCTTCTAATCATCTCGTTCATGTGGTTTCAATGCTTGCAAAGCTTTCATTTTCTCTTTCAATACTTTTTCGTACTCTTTCAAAGTCATTTCCTATTACACTAACAACAAATATGCAATAAATAACAGTATTGCGGCATATAAAAACTCGAGAAACATAATTAAGGCTCACTACATTAATTTGCCTAGTAAGAAAAGCTAATTCAATCATTAACTTACAACCAAACTGTCATTAAAGTTGCAACTTATCAACATCTAGTCAATTTGCAACATCAAAACGACCAACCCTTTGATCAATACATCAAGTATTGACATATAGAAATACACAAAGTAAACATACAAACAGGAATTAATAAAACTCTTATAATTAACCTAACATTAAAGCTTCTCAATCAACGTCATAGACTTCACTTCCAATCTTGCAAGTTGCATTTTTTTTTCTTTTTTTTTTTCTTTCACAACAGACCAAAGTCTTGGTTAGAACTTAAAACTTTTAATTATTGTCCAATCATTCCACCCAACTCTTCAATGTGCAAGTTGTATTTTTTACTTTGCATGCTTCCACTATTTGATCTTTCATATTACTAATGTTCACTATTGAAGAAAAATAAAGAGAAAACACAAAAACCAATAATTATATTCTTATTAGACAGAAATTTTAACATGATCCTTAACTATGATCTTGGTAAAAAAACTTCACTATCTAGTAGAAAGAAACAAAAAATACAACAAATCCATGTGAGAGATCTACATATATTGACAAAAATAGATAGAGAAAATAGCAAGATACTTTGAAGACCACTACAAAGTTACAACACATAAAATCGAGAAGAACAAAAGTCAAAAGTTTATGGTAATGCATATACATTTACAAGAATCTTAAACAAAGTTGATGATTATAGTATCATAAATGAACAAGAACACAACATATGTGTATGATGCATGTAAGTAAAATATACATGTATGTTTAATATAGTAAATGGGGTATCAACTTCCCATTTATTTGTGCACCATTTTTAACTAATAATTAAAACCATGGTAAGATAGGGTGAAATTTTGAGATATTACTTTCTTTGAATGAAAAGTTTCTCTAAAAATTTAGAACCTATGAAGTTAAAAAGAAACTTCTCTAGTTGGATTTTGCAATAGATATTAATCTTAGACTTTTAAAAAACATATAGGACTAAATCGAGATTTTTAGGAAAATATACAGGACTAAACTGAGGCATAGCACAAAACATACAAAAAAAAAATGATATATTATCCAATTTTAAAAACAAGAAAGAGATTTTTGATCAAATGACTATTATACCCCTAAAATCTGTTAAGTTTTTAACAGTTAATTAACACTAGGGATTAATTGGAAGACTTTTTAAACAATAAGGACTAATTTGTGGGGACTAACTGCGTGACTTTTAAAATAATATAGACTAATGGTGCGACTTTTGCAAATAATAGAGACTAACCGTGTGACTTTTGAAACAATATGAACTATTAGTATAAAACGTGTAAACATAGGGACTATTGTCTAATTTGCTAAGTTTAAAACCACTTTGAGTGATAAGGAAAGTACTACATATAAAGAATCATATATGGTTAACGGTGAGAAAAATATTGTATACATTCTCTTTTTTTTGTTGTATACGGTATACAATATTTTTCTCACCATTAACCATATATGATACTTTACATATAGTACATTCCTCATGACATGTAGTACGTTCCTCATCAAAGTGATTTTAAACTTGGCAAATTAGACAAATAGTGTAACGCCCCGAACCCAACCCCACGCTATAGGTCAAGTCCGGACCTATTACTCGGACAGAGTCTCCTCTATATCGTGGACTAAACTATTACCTGCAATTAGTTACAATAACTTTTGAACTACAAGTACAACACATACAACCAAACTTACAATATTCTCATAGCCATGCCAAGTTCACAAGGCCATCCGAGCCTTGGAACAACAAAATCTACTTTAAGCACACAAGCATGCAAGGTAAGTTAACTTTAACTAAAGTAGTTGGATACAACTACAGTCAAATTCAACTATTAAGCTAATAAACACCCAAGCATGCAATAAAAGAAGTAACTAGAATCTATTATTACATGTCATCTAAATTTAAACATACAAGACTACAATTTAGTTACAACTTCCCAAGCAACTATACAAGACCCTTAAGGTCTCAAAACACAACATCTAACAAGCACTTCACGCAAGCATCACATATGATCCACCTTATCACATAGGAATCAAGGATTCTATTCTACTTGCACTTCTTCTCCTTCCTCAACTGCTACTAGCTGGGGATCTACCTCAGCTTCTCCTGAAACATGTTAAATGAGGAGTAAGCAACAATGTTGCCCAGCGAGGGAGGTGATGCAACATACCGGAGCATGCAATATGATATGCAAACACAAGAAGTCATATATATATATAACATAAAACAACAATATTAAACAACAAGTGATTAACCACATTTAAAAAGGATACGGTTCCACTTCAAGTCTTCAATCTCGAACCACGAACCTCGATCTTCACGCAAGTGCCGGCAAACCCTTACTCCAACAAGTTGGGATACTCCGGATGTATCCCTATCCTACGACCCTTTCTCCTGAGGTAGGTCCATATGCCTAGCAGGTGAACCATGCCTCTAGGGTAGTGGAGTATACTCAGCGAGAGAGGGAATAGGCACCATGGTAGTCGATGGAGCACGACAAGCTCGACGTCGCCCGTGTTTCTCGATGCTACCATGTCCGAAAAGGTTGCGCAACCCCGAATTCAAACCACAAGATTCAAAAACAACAATAGCAAGTAGGAGGGTCGACAAAGTAGGCTACCCTCGCATTTAATTGCAAATTAAGCCAACATATACACATTATAGCATTATAGTCTCCAAAGAGGCAACCAACATAGCTTTACCCAAAAATTTAATTCCAATAGCTCAATTAACTCTAGATAATCACAATAGTATATGACAACACAACAACAAGCTCTAGATGCGTCAAAGAAAGCCAAATACTACATTTTCCCTTTCTTTAACCAAGCTTTTCTTCTCCTAAGTGTATCTCAAGGTTACCAACCCACAACCTAATCATAATATATTCCTAATTAAGCCAAAAGACACCTATTAAAATCATAAAAACCCGTTTTAGAAGCAAAAGCTCGGGAAGGCCCCGAGCGGGTTTTAACTACAACTACACTAACCGAACCCCAATTTTGCATAACGAAAGCACCAAAAGTGCTTCCATACCCCAAGGATACCCAAACCAAAGCCCAAACGTGCCCGGATTGTACAACGAGAAAAGTCCCCTTTTTAAAGTTGATTAATTTTGCAATTTAGCTCGGTTTTGGGTGATTTAACTTCACGTGGCCTCCCAACTAGCTTCACTAGGGTCTAGAGCATCTAATTGAAGTCTCAATTCATTCCAATTATCAAGTTTTCTCAAAACCCTAATTCTAGCCACTATTCATCATCTTCTTCCTTCAATCTCTACATTCAACCATGGAATCCTTTATCAAGCTATGAAAGTTAAATCTATAGGCCATAATAAACACATAATAAGCATTCATAACAAGTTTTATAGCTATAATTGACAAATCAAGAAATTCAACATATGAGCATAAACTTTGAAAGCGATAAAAATGCATCTCCCTCACAAATTAGAAGATGGAGACAAGTTGGGGATGATCTAGGGCCTCCAAAACCTCCTCAAGATCAAGCTAGGAGCCAAAGATACAAAGATTGAAAAAATTTTCCTCCTCTTTTCCTTTCTTCTTGCCGTCGGGTAGGGGGTATTTTTGGGATTTTTGCAATTGTTTTTCATGTGTAATGCTTGTGTATGTGTTATACTATGTATATAGTTAATTTATGCTAAGGTTTGCTAAGTCAAACATCATAAAAGGTTGGTCAAATGAGCTTAAATTTTAATCAAATGCTAACTAATTCAAACTAAGGTTGTCACGTATGTAACACTATTCAAAGGATATGAAAACTATTTTCCAAACGCATGCTCCCGAGCTCGAAAGTCCAAAATAACAAGGTCTCGATTCCTTTTGTATGTTACATGACTTAGGAAAAATATTAAATCGCACTTTTAAAACGGTCGAAAATCTTATGAATAGTAGCTTCAAAATAAAGCAATTAAGCAAGAAAAATGATGCACGTAAGAATGTTCAAGTAAATATGCAACAATTATAAAGAAATATATGGTAAAATCCCGGGCGTCACAAATAGTCCCTATTGTTTACACATTTTGTACTAAGAGTTCTTATTGTCTCAAAAGTCACACGGCTAGTCCCTATTATTTGCAAAAGTCATACCATTAGTCCTTATTATTTTCAAAGTCACACGGTTACTCCCTATTGTTGGTAAAAAGTTTCACCAATAAGGCTATATATTAGTATGTATCAATGAAAAATCTACATTCATATTGATATATACCTACTTTGGTTATTTGTAGATACCATTCAATTTTTAATTTCATTTAAGTTCATTATCTTTTTTATCATGTCTTCTGTTTAAGTGTTAACTAACTGTTAAAAACTTAACAGATTTTAGGGGTATAATAGTCATTTTATAAAAAAAAATGGATAATGTATCATTTTTTTGTATGTTTTGTACTATGTGTGTTGTGTTTGTTCGTGTCCTGTAGCGATAGCGGAATGTGGTGGAAGGTAGATGAGGAAGAAGAAGGAAAAACATAAAAATAAAAAAGAATTTATTAATTAATAATGATAAAAAATAATTTCATTAAATAATAAGGAATTAAGTAATTTTGGTCATTAAATCAAGAGCAATAATGTCATTTAACACAAATAATATTTTTTTTATTAAGTTTTAACAGTTAATTGACGGTAGGAACGAATGGTAAATATTTACAAACAATAGGGATTAATAATGAGACTATTGCAAACAATAGGGGCTAATGGTAAGACTTTTACAAATAATGAAAACTAACCGCGTAACGTTTTAAATAATAGGGACTAGTTGTCTAAACCGTGTAAACAATAGGGATTATTTGTCCAATTTTTCCTAATTATTTACTTTAATTACACCGTCTTCTAATTTACAAGACATACTCAATTTTTTACTTTGTTATATGTTACGGTGTAATCATGCATGCTCATGCTTTTTGGACGCACTTATGGGTTTATAAATTTCAATTTTGGCATAATGTATGATTTTATATAGGGTAATTTCATTATCTTTAAATTTAAACAAAATAATAAACACAAATGATACTTCACTTGTAATATGTGATGTGATTGTATTTGCAGCACTTAAACCATTGTATTTGTATTACATTTGTATCTTAACTCTGGAATAAATGCAACACTTTGATACAATATAAGAAAATACTGAAAAGTGAAGAATCAAGCCTGAAATGATCCAAATTGCAAGTCAAGAAGTAAGAATAGGGAAGCACGAGAAACGGTTGAAGAATGAAGCTCATAGAGAAGAAATTTAGCTGAAACTAGCACGAAATCGGACTCAGAACATTGGCCTAGATGATCTCAAATAGTGACCTATGTCCGTTTTTGGCAAATCATATCAGTTTTTTGGGTAGAAACAGCTTTTTGAGCAGAACGAAGGACCTCTGTCTTATGCACGGCGTGATTTTAGCCAAATTCCATCGTTTGGAGGGTCAAAACAGTGAAAAATACTCGAAAATGCCGCGGTCAACGATCCAGTCAAAGTCAACAAATGCAAAAAAGTCAACTATTTCAGAATTTTGCCTAGAAATAGAGCTTCAACCCTTTGAGAATTTGTGAGTTAATTTTGGAGTATTATCAATATTTTTTATATAATTTCGAGTTAATTCTATTTAGTTTTAAATTTTAGGTTTAGTTAATTAAGTAGTAGTAGAATACGAGAGAAGTCCCGCTTAGGTAGCTCTTATTCGGAAAAATTTTGCCCGAATAGCTACTTTTAGGGGGAAGTCCGACCCAAGTAGTTAGTATCCGGAGGAGGTTCTGCCTGAATAACTTTTAATAGGAAAGCTCTTATTCGGGGGAAACTCATCCCTATTAGTTCTTATTCGGGGGAAATTAGCTCCACCCGAATAGCTATTTTGCGTCGGACCTCTGCTCAAATTTCGGAAATCGGAAATACGCGTTCGTCGATATGGGGGAGCCTTTCTTGACTCTCTTTTATTTACATAACTCGTATTCATTTATGTCTGAGTAGATTGATATCTAGGGGTGAATATTGTAAATGATAGTATTTTAATATATGGTTTCAGATTTAGTTTATTCAATTCAAATTGCAAGGTATGACTTGTTTTAATTATATATTCATACGTAATGCTTTTAAGTAGACGTTATAATTACTTTACTTTCGCTTCATAAATATTATACTTGTAGTTAATATTATGAATGCGTTACTTTAGTGTCATATAATTGTTTTAATCATGACTGTACCATATGTAACGTCCCAATCCCTCACGGAACCGGAACTTCTATTAACCAAACTTTACTCAACCCAAATCCAAACCCGGGCACAAAATTTTAGGAAAAACAGACGGAGTTTCCCCTATATATAGGTCTATCTAGAAACCTGCCAACAGTCACATACAAGTCCTGAATCACAATCAACCATTCATACAACCTAACTTTCAAGATTCATAAAACCAACTAGCTCCTCAAGGTCATCTGAGCCTTGGAACCCAACAACATATCATACAAGCATACAAAATTAAATCCATTGAAGTTCTATCTTTTTAATCCACTTATCTTACCACTCTATACTATCAATCAAGCTTTCTTATAATTTGTGTTCAACCAACTAACTAGTTTTCATCGTCCACACAAGCATGCACTACTAAGTAATAAAGTAAAGAAAATAGAAGATATTACAAGCTCACTAGTACCTAATCATCAAACAAAACTAAAACTTTAATATTACATTCCTTGATATAACATAAATACATACATGAGCACAAAGTCTCAAATACAATACAAGTATATCATGATCACATTCTTCCATGTTTTACACACTGATAAAGCAAGCAGGTCACACAGGAGGCAATCCAATCTTCAGCTTCTCCTGAAATATGTTGAAAAGAGGAATGAGTAACCAGGTTACTCAGTGAGGGAGGTGATACAACATACCGGGCGTGCATTATGATATGCATACACAAGAAATCATATATATACAACATAAACCAACAAGGTTAAATAGCCAAGTAAATAACCACATTAAAAAGGATAAGGTTCCACTTCAAGTCTTCAATCACGAGCCACGAGCCATGAACTTCACGCAAGTGCCGGCAACCCTTACTCCAACAAGTTGGGATACTCTGGATGTATCCCGATCCTACAACCCTTTCTCCTGAGGTAGGTCTATTCCCAGCAGGTGAACCACGCCTCTGGGTAGTAGAGTATGCTCAGCGAGAAAGGGAATAGGCACCATGGTAGTCGAGGAAGCACAGCAAGCCCGACACCGCCCGTGTTTCTCGACGCTACCATGTCCGAAAAGGTTGCGCAACCCCGAGACAAGTCCACAAACATTAAAATATCACATAACACGTACGAGGATCGACAAAGTAGGCCGCCCTCACATATAAGCACAATATAAGCTCACAATAACACGAAATAGCTTTATAGTATCAAAAGTAGCAATCAACATAATTTTTCCTCACAATCAATTCAAATAGCTTTATTAAACTTTAGATGTTCAATACAATACGTGATAACTCAACAACAAGTTCCAAATGCATCAAAAAAAGCCAAAACTACTTTTTCCCCTTTCTTTAACCAAACTTTCCTTCTCCTATGCATATCTCAAGGTTTCCAAACTACCTACTAATCATACTATAGTCCTAATTAAGCTAAAAGACACCTATTAAGATTATAAAAACCCACTTTAGAAGCAAAAGCTCGAGAGGGCCCCGAGCGGGTTTTAACTACAACTATACTAACCGAACCCCAATTTCACGTAACGAAAGCACCAAAAGTGCTTCCTTAGCCCAAGGATACCCAAACCATAGCCCAAACGCGCCCGGATTGCACAACGAGAAAAGTCCTCTTTTTAAAGTTGACTGATTTTGCAATTTAGCTCAGTTTTGGGTGATTCAACTTCATGTGGCTTGCTATCTAGCTTCACTAGGGTCTAGAGCATCTAATTGAGATCTCAATTCAAGCTAATTAGCAAATTTTATTCAAAATCCTAAAACGAGCACTAGTCATCATCTACTTCCTTCAATCTCAACATTCAACCATAAACTTTGATAACAAGCTGCAAAAGTTAACTCTATAGCTTCTAATAAACACATAATAAGCATTCATAACAAGTATTATAACTATAGTCAACAAATCAAGAAAATTCAACAAAATGCAATAACTTTAAACTTCACAAAAATGAAACTCACTCACAAATTAGAAGATGAAGACAAGTTGTTGAAGCTCCCAAGTGCACTAGAATCCTTCTTAAGCAAGCCAAGAGCTCAACTCCAAGGTTTGAAGAAGAATTTCTCTTCCTTTTTCCTCCTAGAGGTGGTCGGCCATGGGGGGGATATAGGGGTAATTTTTGCAATTGTTTTGATGACAATAAGTTTGTGTTGTGTTATGTTATGAATATGGATATTATATGTTAAGTTTGCTAAGTCAAAACTCATAAAAAGTTGGTCAAATGAGCTTAAACTCTAATCAAATGCTAACAATTTCAAATCAAGGCTGTTACGTACGTAACACTATTCAAATGGCGCGGAAACTATTTTCCAAACGCATGCTCCCAAGCTCAAAAGTTTAAAATGACAAGTTCCCGATTCCTATTAGGTGTCATATGACCTAGGAAAAATATTAAATCGCATATCTGAGACAGTAAATTTTCTTA
The DNA here is from genome assembly GCA_037974665.1 of Ehretia macrophylla. Lineage (NCBI taxonomy): Eukaryota > Viridiplantae > Streptophyta > Magnoliopsida > Boraginales > Ehretiaceae > Ehretia > Ehretia macrophylla. Next base: position 15,394,859 of record CM075767.1, on the reverse strand, counting down.
TAAATAGTGCCTCAGAAATAAACAATTAAAGAAGATAAGAAATGCACATAAAATGCACAAGTAGTTTATGCAACAGTTATTTAAAATATGTGTAAAATCCCCGGGCGTCACACCATAGACTCTATGAAACTATAGGTTGTACCATAGTTTCTATCTGTAAGGTTAATTCCTTAGTTTAATTTGTCTTGTTGTACTTGGTTAAAATAAGCTAAGTAGATTAACTATGTCTATATCTTTTAGCTTAACCGGGTGAATGCTTGAAGCTTAAGCCCTTGCAGAATTAGATAAACTAGATATCGAGCCTATATTAGTTGCCTCATTTACATGTTCAAACCCCTAGATCACCATCTCTCGTATTCCACTAATACTTAGTATAACTTAGATAATTTAGTTAGTTTAATTTAGTTTACATTTCTCGCACGTTACTCAAACTCTTTGCGAACTGTCACTTAAACGCTTTAACACTTTCACACTACTTCAATAATTTAACTAACGAGCTTCCCTGTGGTATGATTCCGCACTCAGAGCACACTACACTACAAAGATCCGTGCACTTGCGGATATTTTAACTTGGTTTATTTTGTGCACATTTTAACGCACAACTCGATCGCATCAAGTTTTTGGCGCCGTTGCTAGGGAAGCACAGTATAGTTTAGTTTTAACTTGGACTAGTCCACTGCTCAACCCTCAAACTTCATAACTTGAGAAAATATTCACAAAGATACACAAATACTTTCCAGTATACTAACATAACTAGATAGCTTAGCAAATATTGATATAGAATCCCCAATATGATGTAATACTTTCAGAAATACTTTGTCAATTTCCTATAGGTAAAACTTTTACAAAATATGTGATCCTATAAGGTTAGTCATCTATTTCACTGTAGATAAACTCATCAAAAATTTTTATTTTATCATATGAAAGCATAACAAAGCTCCTATAATGTGTTCTTACTTGGACTAACATAGACTATAGAGATCATTCTATCAAATTAGCACAATTCTTATATGAGCTCGCAACATAGAGTTTCACCTAATCAACAATTAAGATTTGTCGTCACTTCAACCAAAAAAAGAATTATTGATCTTGGGCATAATCGTTATGGTTTTTATCCAATCAAATGCTCCTTTACTAAATCAATGATCATGCACACTCATCAAAAATCATAATACACACATAATTATTTGATGCAACACTACATTCATTCCATGAAGTAACTTTTCAATAATCAAATGAGCAATAAAGAGATTAGCAATATCAATTAATTAAGTGCTACTGAAGTTCGCCAATGCAATCTCTTATAAGACAAATTCAAAAGTTGTATTAAGAGGGAACAAACAATTAAATTTCTAGCGAATCTAAAATGACATTGCAATTCAGAATCAGAATTGATAGTTGGGTTGAAACAGTATCCCAGCATCATAGCTGATATACCACAAACTCTCATAACAGTAATAGAAATAGCATTCAAAACATTCCAAAATGGAATTATAATAGAAGACAAGTAAGATTAACTTACAATTGAAAGACAACACATTAACAATTTATATATATATCAAGTCAAATTCTAAACAATGTCAAATCTTTCAATCTCAAATCATATAGGAAAAACAAGTACCATAATGACTTAACCACTATTTTCTTATTCATTACACAATAGTAGTCTCTGAAGTATTTCTAACATTCACTATAATATTAATATTAACTCTCACCGGAGAATTTCCTTAGATGCCCAAAGTGCATCCTTAATTCCACTATAATATGTGTATTAGCTCCAATATCCACAAATTACCACACAATCTATAAACCCACACATGACAACTAACTCCAAAATAATACCAAAGGTAAATTTGAATAGTTTTGCAAATCATTTTATTACTTGCTATGATCCTTCAATATCTGAATCCAGTTTATCATTTCTTTACTTGTATCCTTTATGCAAATACTACTTCAATGCATATAAACTTTCCATTTGATCATAATGAGTCAAAACTAAGACCCTTTTATCATTTGTTCATCTTCCAATCAAATAGACTATGAAGATCATATCGTAAGTAGAAACGTTCACACTTAAGTTCACTATATAGAACTTGATCACACAAATAGATTTGTTTTAACTTAAAGTATTGAAATTCAAATATCCATATAGATTTATCCGCTTAGCTATATCAAGTTACATCAACTTGAGGGTTTTGACTTCCTTATTTCGTTTCTAATTGTCATATGAAGCATAACAATTGAACCAAAGAGTCAACTATTTAACTTGAAAGTAAGGATGTTGAATTGATTCCTTATTCTCATTACATGTAATTTGCTACAAAATTTGAAAGCTAATTCCCCAATCACATTATTATTATGCCTAAGAATCAGAACCAAATTATAGGCAAAATCGTATCCATACTCTCCAGAAATATAATCCAATCCTAAACTAGATAACAAAAAATCATATACATATTTTTTTTTCTGCCAATTACCACATAATACTCGAACCTATATATTTGACAACTAAATCCAAAATGATATATAAGGTAACTTGAAAAAAAAAATTCACAATTTATTTTACCACTCGCTATGTCCTTAACTTATTATCAAAATATTCGGGTGTAGTTTATTATCTCAAACATGTATTCTTTTTGCCAATAGTACTTCACCTGCATCTAAATCTTTTATTTGATCATAACAAGGCAAAATAAGACTCTAATCATATATTCATCTTTTATACAACCAAAACTATGAATATTACACCAAGAAATAACACATTCATACCTAGGCACTCCATATAGAACTTACTTAATGCTATAGATAGATTTGGCTTAACTTAAAATGTTCAAATGACTATACTTTAAAAAATATATAATTCACCAAGCAGTTATCAAGCTGTACTATCTTGAAAGTTCTAATTCCTTTGTTTCATTTCTAATGGTTATCCTGATTGTAGAACTTGAATCCAAAAATCAATTATACTTACCAGATCATCAGAACCTCAAAGTCCTGATCAGAATCATAGACCACAATATTAAGGGTTAAACAATCAATACGTATGGTAAATTTACAACTTAGAGCAATTAATGAGATACATACTAGAGAGAACTGAAATACAAATTTTGTTTTCTCAAGAAGAAAACTAATAATCAAAATTTTAATACTACCAAGATTCAATTATCTAAAATGCACACATACCTAACAATAAGACTTAGATCTGTGGCGCAAAACTTGATTTGCAACACTTATAACTGATTTTTACTATTTTAAAGTAAAAATAAACAAAAATGAGAGCTACTATGAACAATCCTTCAACAATTAACATTATGCGAACAAACTCATCTTCCTTTGTCAATTTTTTTTTTTACTACAAAAAAAATATATTGGGGGTATTACATTCATCTCCCCTTAGAAAAGTTTTGTCCATGAAATTTAATCTCTTAGATACGAATCCTATAAGAGACAATTCAAACCTCCAAAATCATAAATAAAAATATAAGCACTCTTATAATCAAAACAATAAATTTAATCTTAATCACTCTTTTAATACGCCACACAAATTTAGTTATCTAATCCACAAGTCCTCAAATGATCATAACTTATTTCTCTGATACCATCTCTGTCACGCCCCGAAATTTTAAATGCACAGTAGATCTCAGCATGTGACATGCCGCGTGCTAAAAGGATAAGATCCCTAAAGCTCGCTAGGCGCACATCTATTAAACACTCAAATTAGAGCCACTAAACCATAAATATTTAAAGACTTCCAATCAAACCATAAATATTCCAATACAGTATAAATCTAAAAAAAAAATATTTATAAAGGGAAGTATAAATCTCTCAATTATTACAATCCACACCAAGTGTCAAAAAATAAAGATTTCACTTCAAATCAACCATATTCCAAAAAGACAAAGATTTCATCACTGAATCATTTGGTTTGGATGCAATCCTCTTCACATTGCAGTGCTTAATTTGTTCTAACTGTAAAGAAAGTAGGTAGAAGCAAAGTGGTGAGCGAACGAAAGCTAAGTAAGGGAATTCAATCCACAATAAAAATACAACTTGAGGATTGAATCAGGAAATTTTTTGATTAGAATACAGGAATTTCACAACAGATGCTATACATATAACAGTTGGTTAATAATTGATAGACTAATACATTTAGTGGAACAGAAGGGAATAGTCACTAAAACAATTCATTAACAAAATATATAGAAATAGTTATTACTGCATTTAACCCGTGCAGTGTCGGTTCAGTAATAAGTTTGGACCCAACTCACTAGTAGCAGTAACAATATCTGTTAAAGCGGTACAGTAACAGTATCTATACCGTAATACCGTAACAATATTGGTACCATCAAAATAACACAACGATTAGAAATTTTTCATGATATAGATAATCATAAATAAAAGAACACGTGCGAAGTTAACGGGGATTGAGAAGCTTTTGAACGGTGATCAAATAATACAATAGATTTCCTAAGGATTTATCCGGACTTAGAGACAAAATCATAATACAACTAAATAACATGAGTTTTATTTACGTATTGAATGAAATTTAATTCCACAACTAAAATGTATAAAATAACAACACAAACTTTTTAAATGCTACTTTTTACTTCTTTATAAAATAAATAAAATATACAATATCCAAAATATAATAATAATAATAATAATAATAATAATAATAATAATAATAATAATAATAATTAAAAATTAATATCAATAAAATATTAACGTCTCTGGTCAACTGACCAGAGACGTTAGTCACTAAGTGATATTTTTAAAATCACTGTAAGGTGACTTTTGAAAAAGTCACTTCCAATGACTTTCATTTTTTATTATTATTATTTTTTTTTTTAAAAAAAAATCAATCTTTTAATATCAATAGTTTAAAATCTATCTTTTAATTTCAATAGTTTCAACTAAACTCATCTTCGGATATATAATGAAAGATGAAAAGGACAATTAAAAGTACAAAATCTAACAATTACATAATATCTTAAATTTGGTCATTTTAATAGAACAAAACCCAAAATAATAATCATTTTATTTAACAATTCCATATGAACTTAATCATTAAATAACTCAAAGTCCGGAATAATCCTTAAAGGGAAGACTAACAATAAGAGATCTTACGGAATGAAATATCAAATTCACTTTCAGATTAAACATACACCAACCGAACAATACAACACAACATGGAATAAATGTCGGATCTATAATTAAAATGAGCATATGAAATATTTAGAGAATGATAAATGAATTCCACTTACACTTTGATCCCAAAGCAAAATTCTCAATTCACAAAATCACAAAATTTAGTCACCACTTCAATCTCCTAAACACATAAATCAAACTTTCTATTACCAAATAAGTCATCAATAATTAATTCTAGAAATTTTCTCAAACCTTATGATAAATTTTATAGCCTATGAATTAAATCACTTACCTCACCTGATGAACCTTCTGCCTAAGATCTCTACAATGGTTGGAGTGAAGAAAAGAGAAAATGGTATAAACAAAACAAAATGAGGCATCTGATCACTCTTATACATTTAATTTTTTTTTTATTTTTTTGTGGTCCAAATCATCATTGCTATGCTTTTCATCGTTACCCCACTCTACTTTATTCCCCACTTCACTTTACTTTTCCCCATTTCATACTACTTTGTTTCCCCTTTGTCTTTTGCTTTTCTCTTTTTTTTTTGACCAGAATGTAATACCCCAATGTTTTAATAACAATAAATAAAACATTAATATGTATTGTATTAATTTATAGACCAATTTTATCAGATGGATCTGCTTGCTCATGATTCAGTTCACTATTTTGAGATCTATACTTTTGGTTAAAGAATGTAAATGAGGGAATGGTGTTTATCATCATAGTATAAGTTATAATATTTTAAAATGATAAATATTTATAGTTTTTGACTTTAGCTAATTTGTAGAGTAGAAATTTAACTTACCTTTAAGAAATAAAGAATAAACTAAGATAGATAATGATATATTATTGACCATTATAGAAAAGTAAGTTATGGTGGCAGACTAATTCATATAGGTGTTCTTTAAACAAATAAAAGAAATCATTGTGAGGCCAAAGTTTTGGTTGCTTTCGGTTTTGGCTAACATGCGCATCATTTCAACAACCCATTTTAGAAACTTTTCATTATATTAATCCCACCTAATTTTATTCATCATTATTATATTCCAAATCTTCTACTATAAAAGACTAGCTTTTTAGGGATTAAACATTTCAATATGAAGAAAACTAGACCAAAGCAGAATTTTGGTATTGCAAGCTCAGTGTTTCTAAGTATAGTGACTTTTGCATATAAGGCTTATGATTAATTGTCAGTGTATCCAAAGTAAGTAGTTTATCTTTCCTTTTGATTTACCCCATTTGTTGTTCTGCAAATATTGTTCAGTTCGTTATTCTGTTATCGTTTGTGATTCTTGTTCAGTTATCTGTATCGATCATTCTGATAAGTCAAATATGAGCTTTTGATTCAGGTCCTACGAACTATACAAGGTGTGTATCAAATCCTATGCGGCTGGGAGTTAATTAGCCGTCTCTGCTAGTTATCCACTATGGTCGTTTATTATTTTTGAAAAATTCTATTGTAACTAAAGCTTAAATGTTTATTTTTGGGACTGTAAAAGATCTGAATTATTTATTTATTAACGGATTATAGCTTGTTTTATCAAAAGATTTGAGCCTCGCGGGCTTAGAATGACTTGTCTTTCTAGGCGTGCGACGATCTCGCCCTGGGTTTACCTTTTAAAATTTCGGGGCGTGACAATTATCATTATTGTAAGGATTACCTAGTGATAGAATATAAATTGTTGTTGTTGTGCTTAAGGTTTTAATATTTTGGATTTTGGGGCTTTGATTGAGGTAAGTGAGGTACCCTTTTACACCCCGTTTGTTCAATTACAAACTGATAGTTTTATTTTTCTTCCTTCATTTTATTCTTGTTGTTAAGAATTCTTCCAGATCATGACTTTTGGGAGTTTATTGCTTAACATAACTTTTCGAGAATTGATAATATTAGTTCATTCCCAATGCTTGCTAAATTGAAATGATTATTGTACATAACTATTTTAAATTGGTTTAAATCATTTGTTAGATAGTAAATCTTAGTTAGTGTAGTAAATCTTAGTTAGTGTTCCGGTGTTCTATTTGTGAAATTCTAAGCTTTTGATCGTCCTATTTTGAAAGGTTATCGTTATTCCATCTTTAGCATGTTATAGACTTCAACTCGAATTTATTGTTTTTATATCTTTTCAGTGATGAGGAATTATCGTAGATTTCCAATTCTTTGTAATCTCCATAACTGGTGTTGCTTCCACCTGAGGACTTTGAATTCAAGTTTATTCATTTCAATGCTTATTCTAATATCCTCCATATGTATTAATAAAATATCTAAGCTAGATCTTATGAAATACCTTATTTGATATTCCAGTGTCTGACTTCTTGTGGTATTGTCCACCTTCTTTTTAGGAGTCCTTCTTCCATTAGCCTGGGTGGATGGTTAACCCAGTCACATACAAATGGGCCCCATAACATGTAGGGTCCACCCAATGTGTCTAGGGCTAACCATTAGCCTGGGCTAATGGAAGAATTTTCATCTTTTTAGCTGTCCTTGTTATAAAGTCTTCCGTTGGCCACTAAGCATTGTGTAAATTCCTCAAGTCGGATATTGTCCACCCTCCTTTTAGCGGTCCTTTGTTATCAAGTCTTCCTTAGCCTCTAAGCATTGTATAATTCCATATTTTGTAGTCCATACTCATAGATCTTGTTGTAATTATTACCATGTGATAAGTTTAGCATGGGCAATACTCTCGAACATATATGTGTGTTTTGCTAATTTCTAAATTTCGTATGAATGTCTTTTTTGTCCTTTTGCCTTTAACATTGTTTTGAGAGTGGAATTCTTTAAGTTTTATCTCTTGTGTTTAAAGAATTACTTAACTTCTTTTTATGTGGTTTATCATTAGTGAATATAGAGACCTTTTAGAATTTTGTTTCCTCTCTTGGGTAAACAAAGCGAGTTAATCTGGTCCTGATTGAACTCCATAGTATAGTCACTTCCTTTTGGGGCATTTTTATCTAGACCCATTTGGTTTTTTTTATTTTGAAAAAGAGATTTAGACCCTCTGTTTTTTATTAAGTGAGATTGAGACCCTTCTGCTAGAGATCTGTTGAAATACATAGATCCCTTTCTATTATATATTATATTTAAAAAAAAATATCCTGGATCCCGTCAAGAAAGTCCACCTTCGCCAAAGATCTGAAGATGAACGAACAAAAAAGAGCAGTTCTTGGTTTCCATAACAAAGCCAGTTAGAGGCACGTCAGTTGCAAGCTCAATTCTGAGATCACAAGGCTATTGGATTCTAACGACAATGTTGGCCTTCTTCTTTGATTCCTTCAACAACAAGTCACAACAACAATTCATCCTTCCTCTCACTAGTCACCACTCACCAGCAGATCCATATATATTATTGCCTCTTTTTTAGCCTTATAATAATTCTTGTTTTCTTCATTTATATTATATTATTGTCATGCTAAGTTTTATCTCTCTCTCTCTCTCTCTATATATATATCTATATCTATATATATATATATATATATATATATATATATATATATATATTATATAATTTTGGGTTTGGTTGCTATATCTTTTTTTAAAAAAAAATTATAGTAAACTAAAACAACCTTACAAGGTTCTTTTTGTCGGTAAGGTTTGGTTGCTGGTTGGAGTTATGTTAGTTTGTGTAAACTTAAGTTTGTGCTATTCTTGTGTACCCATACACATATTGTTGCTGAAAATCATCAATCTTACAAAGCTAAAACCATCCTCAATCTTCGTGTAGTCTTTTTTTTTCCTTGTCATGATCTTCGTGTAGTATTCATAGCATTTCTTGATGACCAAAAAAAAAAGGAATTAAGTTTGTGCTAATTCCTAAGCGCTATTAATAATAGAATTGCACGGAGTATGTAAGATACAATTATATATGTGATGATTGTTTCATTTATTTGATTACATTCTTTTTTTGTAGGGAAAGGATTTTTATTTTTATATATAATATATAATAGAAAGGGATCTAGGTATTTCGGGTGGGTTTGGGTTTGTGATCGTGTGTGATTTTGTGTGGGTTTGTGTTTGTGTGTGTGATGTGTAAGCCGAGTGTGTTGTGTGTTTCTTTTTCTAATGATTTTGCTTGCAGGAGAAAAAGAATTGGAAGAGGAGAAGAGGAAGAAGAAGAAGACTAGGGAAAGTGATCTTGTGCAAGTGTGCTTTGTGTGATAGTATGTGTTATAAAGGGTATAAATGAAATTTAACATGCTTGTAACATAAAATTTAATGGGTTTATTACCCGGTTAATCCCTTATCTTTGTCCAGATGGTCTAGTTGGTCCCTCATCTTTAAAATGACCATAGGTTAGTCCCTTATATTTATCTTTTGTGCCACTGTTGGTCATTCCGTCACTTTTCTAATGGTTTTAGCATGTGCAAAGTATGTGACTTATTTTTTTGAGGGCAAAATCATCAAATCAAGCACACTCATATTTTCTCCTCTTTCACTTATACTCGATTCTTCAACTCATACCCCCAAATCCCTAACCCTTATCATTACCCCCAAATCCCCAAAATCCCTCACTATTGGTATCGATTGTTGAAGGCTTAGTATATGCTCTCGAAAACATCCATGACCATATCTATAATTCTATACTTGGCATACATATCAACAAGTGCAGTTCCAATAAACACATAAGATGCTAACCACTTTTTGTTTATTATATATTCGTGAATCCATTTGCCTTGCTCAAGTGCACCTAATTGAGCACAAGTTGTAAGTCCAGTCGTGACGCAAAACTCATATGGATCAACTCCACACACCAATATGCCTTGAAACACAACCAAAGCCTCAGAAGCCAAATCGCTTTTAAGATACCCACTTATAAGCATATTACACTGCACAACATCTATGTGAGTAATTTCATCAAACACCTTCCATGCATCATTTGGAGCTTTACACGCTGCATACAAACGCATCAACGCAATCTGTACATGACAATTAAACGAATTTAAACCATATTTCACAACCCAGTTATGTATTTTCTTGCCTTCTGGTAAGAAAAGGCCATTAGCGCACATGATGAGGACGAAATGAAATGTGTGCTGATTGGGTCGTAAAGCATCATTGTCAGACTTGTTTTTCAGCATTACGTTGAAGTAATGCATTAGGTTAAATGAAAGAAGAGGAAATATGTGTGCTTATGATTTTGCCCTAAAAAAAAATTAAAGCACGTGTTTTGCACATGCTACAACCGTTAGAAAAGTGACGAAAGTACCAACAGTGGCACAAAAGAGAAAGATAAGAGACTAACCTATGGTTATTTTAAAGATGAGGGACCAATTAGACAATCCGAACAAAGATAAGGGACTAACCGGGTAATAAACCCAAATTTAATAGACCCGGGTCTCTTTTACTTATTAAAAGACAAGGGGTCTAAGTCTCATTTTCAAAAAATAGAAGGGGTCTAGATAAAAAATGTGACTACTTTAATTATTTAAGTATATTCGTTTGCATAAAATATCATATTTTTGAGTTACGTGCATCTATTTCATTTACCGTGTATTTATGTGCATTCACGAACATTTAGGTGATTTAGGAATTGTAGTAAATAAATAAATGTAGTGATAAACAATAGAGTAACTAAATTAGTTAGAATTAAACTAGAATGACAAACTAGTTAATAGCATTTAGTTGAAGAGCATGTTGGTCATTTGGACCTTTTGTCTTTTATTATTTACACCTAATAATACACTACTACACACACAAGCACACAAAAGACACAAAAATCAGATCTCTACACACACACACACACAATAACATGGCTGAAACACACACACACAAGAAGAGAAAAAAAATAGAGGAAAAATAAGGAAGGAGAAGAAGATTAGCTCAATTCTTGCATGTTCTTCAAGGTCTAGGTGAGGGATTTCATACTTGGTTGCATTATTGTTGCTATTTCTTGTTTTTATTGAGTTGGTTGTGATGTAGATGCAAGAGGTTTGAGTTGTATGTGCATGAGAAGTTGATTTTTAGCTTGCTTGGTGTTATGTGAGTTCTCTTTTGCTTGCTTGTGATGTGTTGTGGGTATTGTTAATGGTATTGTTGCTATGCTAGTTGGTACTCTTGTATGAAGACTAGATGTTTGATATAAGTTCACAATGAGGTGTATGTGCTAAAACAAAGTCTAGAACTAGCTCAAGGTGCAAGGAAATGGCTAAAAGTGAAATAGTGTAAAAACTGCAAATCTGGACAGCTTATTGCCAGTGTATTTTAGAGCCTTTTTAACATAGTAAACATACTAAAAAATTAACGAAATTTGCAAGGTAGCTAGATTGGGCAGGTTTGAACAAATGTTGATCTCTAGAGCTAAAGCTAATTCTAACGTTTTGACCCTCTGATTTAAGCATTTCAGAAATGTGTCTGAAAATCGCTGGTGCAGGGGCAGTTTGCGCAATTGCACGAAAAAGGACGTAACCCATGGAGTTTAACTCAGAATTAGGTACCGTTTGATTCTAAGTTATCTAAATTCGAAGAGCTACGTTTTTATGTAAAAATCAGACAGTTTTGAGATCAATATCATAGGTAACTGAATCTATTAATTTAAGTTTCTGTTAGAGTAATTGAAAAATATATTAGTTGAATTATTATTTGATATTGTTAATTGGGATTACTAAGTGGTTATGAATGGTATTGAATTGTTTGCATATCTATCTTGTTCATTGGTGTTCATAGGTTCCAAGAACATTCTTTTGCAAGTTTTACAAGTCTTTATGATTAATTTCATGTTATATCAAAGTTTGTTAGCATTAGTTGAAATTGAAGACTAAGTGTTTGTTTAATTGTTTGAATGATGTGTAGAATGGTAGATTTAGGCTATATATGACTTATGAAAAAGTGAACAATCAAGAAATTCAAGAATCTTGCTTAGTTGAATATCGACCCCGTTTTGCCTTTTTGGAACACTTGAGATTTTAATGGAGAGTTAGGCTTAAAAAATTATTGTTGGTAGTCTTTTAGGGAGTTTTTGATCTCTAGAATGTAATGTGCAATAATTGCACAAGTTAAAGTTAACTACCTAGTTGATTTACTTAAGGGTTTTTGTGAATTCAAGGTGTTTTGAAGCTAAGGTGTTTAATAGCCGCTGAATTTAGTCTAATTTACATGTTGTAGAGATAAAAATGTTTAAGGGTACATATTGTGATTTATGTTAGTATAGTTAATATCATTTAAAAGTCCTGGAATGTTCTAGAGTCATAAGAATGTTATTGCTGATTATCTAAGATAAATTTGAACCATGTAAGTAATAAATGTCTTCAAGCATGTTAATTAGTTCATGTATAATGCTTGAGTGTAAAGTGTTGAATGCCTTGTGAATATATTTCGAACTTGCAAGTTACTAACTATGCCATAATTAATATAGCTTGTATGTACCTTGGATCTTCGTGAAACTTGGGCTCAGTTATGAGGTTGGCTAGATTCTTGCATATTTGGCGTCTAGAGGTGAGGGGGTTTTCATTCCTTTTGTGCATCTTAGCTTATTTTATTGTTTTTAGATTGTATGCTTTAGTTTAAATTGATAAAGTTTATATGTACTAATTACTTGCTATCTTGTGAACTACTTGAATTAGTTACATGAGTAATTATTTATATTGCTATAATTGTCCTATTTGATTATCAAATGTGTTATATGTTATATATGGGGTGAGGCTAGCCTACTTTGCTACCTTCCCACTTGATTTGAAACTGAGATTCGTGTTTCGTTACTCGGGATTGCTCAACCTTCTCGGACAAGGTAGTGTCGAGTAACACGGGCAGAATCGGGCTTGCCGTGGTCCTTCGGCCACCATGGTTTCCTATTCCCTTTCTCGCTGAGGCATACTCCCCTACCCCAGAGGCGTGGTTCATCTCGTTGGGGCATACGGACCTACCTCGGGAGATATGGGTCTTAGGATCGGGGTATATTTGGAGTACCCTATTTTTGGAGGAATAAGGGTTTTGTCGGCACTTGCTTGAAGATCGTGGCTCGTGACTCGTGGCTCGTGATTGAAGATAAAAGTGGAACCGTATCCTCTTTATACGTGGTTAAATACTCGTTTAATTAGCTTGTTTTATTTGTGTTATTAATGTTATTATCTTTGTTGTATCTCATGAAAGCATACCCTAGTTTATTGCATCACCTCCCTCACTGAGTAACTTTGGATACTCATTCCTCGTTTTAACATGTTTCAGGAAACGTTGAGGCTGGATGCTATGTGCTAGTCTATGTGCAAGAAGTGCAAGTTGCTGGTTATATGTGTTTTGCTTTGAGATTATGAAACCTTAGGTGTATTTCTATTGTCTTAAAGGATGTAATAGAAAGTAAACCATGTAATCTTGTATAAGTTAATAACTATAGATAGACTGTAATAACTTCAATAATTTACTTGATTGTCTAATTAGTTTGCATGCTTGTGTGAGTGGAATGGTGAATATGATGGAAAGATTTAATCTTTAGATAGATTGAGTAAAGAATATTAGAATGGTATGATAACTGAATTTGTAACATAGTGTTTCTACAGCTTATGAGAATGCATGCTTGTAAGGATGAAATGAATTGAGGTTGTGGATTATGGTCTTGAGGTTGCATGTTGATATTGCAGGTTTCTAGATAGTCCTATATATAGGGGAGACTCCGTCCGTTTTTCCCCTAAATTTCATTCCCGGGGTTTGGAATTGGGTTGAAAATAGCATAGCTAATAGAAGTTCCGGTTCCGTGAAGGATCGGGGCGTTACAAAAAATACCCTTTCATTTTGTGTTAAATCCAATCCTGATTGAACTCTTTAGTATAGTGATAAGAATGCAAAATGTCATGTTTTTCTCCCTTAATGTTTAATCTTTCACACCTATTTGATGCCTAAATATACTCATCATTTTTATATTTTAATTTAGGATGCAAATGGAGGCGTAAGGAGCAAAACGAAGTTAAATCCCGCAATTCTGGACAGCTCCGACACTGTTACATTTTTTGGGCATAACTCTCTCATCCGAACTCCGATTGAGGCGATTCAAGATGTTCGGGAAAGCCAAGAAGAAAATATACAACTTTTATGTTTTGAGTTTTGAGAAATAAAGGCTGCATCAAAGCCGAAATTGGATGTGAAGTTACTACATCTGTGCTGTTTAATGTTCTGGAATGTTCCTTATCTAGAAGTTTCTAGTTGATGGTAGAAGAGGTGGTGCACGAAAATTCCAGCTATTTTAGCTATCCTAATTGTATTAGGAATTTTCTAGTTGTTTTAAGATTTCCTAGTTATATTAGGAGTTTACTTTACCTTTAATATTTTCTTATTCTATTTAGATTAGGATTCCATTATCTTAGGGGATTTGGTAAGCTTCACAAACTATAAATAAGGGGAGAAATATTCAGATTTGGGACCTCTCTTTCTCTTCTCTTAGTTTTCGAGTTTTCTTCATGGATCTGCATGGCTAAACTTTTATTCTTGGTCGAAGGAAATTGAAGCCTCGGAATCATAAAAATTGTGAGATCTAATTAGTTTTATTGTTCAATTTATGCTTTAAGTATTAAATGTTCTTCTGTGTTAATTCTATGATTATCTTGTTTAATTGCTAGGGAGGCCTACTAGTTTATTATTCGTTATAATCTACTACTAAGTTAGATATCAAATCTGTAATTGTTTGATCCCTCTAATTTGTGAAACAACTAAGATTTAATAATTTGCTACGTCAGAAATTATTAGATTTTAGGAAGAACATTCAACTAAATTAATTCAATCGCGTGTGCTTGTGTTGTTTAGCTTCATCGATCCCTCTAATTCTTAAGGCTACTACTAGATTAAACCTTTAGCGTGTGTCTGAGGTTGTTTAGTGGTTAGGGTTAATTAGGTCGCGTGTATTCTAATTAACTACGACTAAGGAGAGATAGAAAAATAATTCCAACGGTGAATATTTAAAGTTTGAATTGAAATATACTTGCATCAATGATCAGTTACAAGATTTCGATGGTGGATGTTGACTTAGACCAAGGTTAGTTTTCTTGATTAAATTCGATATTTTTAATTTCAGTAATTTTTCTTAAGTTTTCTTTATATACTCAAACCCCCCAACCTTGTTTACGTAACATAAAATTAGGCTAGATACTCTCTGTAAGAACGATCCTTACTCGCACTACTACATATATTTTTTGGAGTACAAGTTTTATTTTTGGTTACCTATGACAGCACACCATATAGTCACTTCCTTTTGTTTACCGTGAGTTATACCTATATGTGCTTAGCCTTGTGTTTCATTTCAACTACCACATTTTCTTATTTTCTTATAATTGATATCCCATTAGGTTTCTGACTTGGATTGTATCCAATTATCACTTCGATCATATTCTCTTTTAAGCTTGCTATAGAAGCCTATTACACTTTATTTTTTTTAATTTATATACCTATTTTTCCTATATGTGTTTGCTCTATCATATGTTATTCATCGTAAGCTGCGAATATGTGTATGAGTGAGGGGTACACCTGTTGCTCGGTGAGGGTTCAGTACTTACCTTGTGTTTTGCTAGGTGGGGGCTTAGTATTTACTTTTCGAACAGAGCTGGACGGGTAAATCCAGTCGCAACTTTGGGTCGGCTAGCCATCTTATTCATGGTTATGCCTTCTGTGCTTCCTTGTGTTTGAGTCATGCCTAATTCAACTATATTGTCTGTATTTTTAGGTGATATATCAAATCTTTCGCTTTGGACTATGTGTTTATTTATTCGTATGGCTAGCCTTGTGTTCTATTCCGTGCTATGCCATCCTATAGGTCTATATGACTAGCCTTGTATCTATGTTAGCTAAACTTTCTCTTCCACGCTCACATGGTCGTCATCATGATAATTCTTTTATGTTATACTATGTGATAATACCTCCCTTTATGGCTAGTCATGTGTCCTGATTTATTTTTTTGTTTTTGTTTTTTTTTTCTTCCCAATTCATGCCTCTATAAGATTGTTTCCCTATGTTAACTTTGGTTGTATCCTTTTTGTTCGTATAACTTATTTTGCCCTTTATTAATTGTTTTTCCATATCTATGTGAATAAACTTGTTTTAGTCATTTTAGTTATGGTTAAATTTCCATATAACTTCAAATCTTATATAAACACATATAAACGATCCTTAGCATGCACTGAGCAATAATATAACATCAATTCAATATTCTAACGGTTCAAAATTCAATTATATGCAAAAATATAAAAATGACATTTTGAGATTTAGAATTTTTCTCTCACCTTTGATGTGTTTTGATGCAAGAAATATGTAGAATGAATGCCCAACAAGTGAAATCAAGCTTTGAATGAAGTGATTTGGACTTGAATTGCAAAATCTATGTGAAAAATGCTTTGAAAAACCTTGAAAATGCCTTCTTTCTTCTCCCTCATGGATTTTCGGTAATGTGTGTGTTTTGTGAGTGTGTTTGCTTTGTTTTTAATGTGTGTTGATGATATAAGCTCAAGGTCAACAAAATTTGCAAAGTCAAAGTTAGTATTTTTAG
This sequence comes from Ehretia macrophylla, assembly GCA_037974665.1. Classification (NCBI taxonomy): domain Eukaryota; kingdom Viridiplantae; phylum Streptophyta; class Magnoliopsida; order Boraginales; family Ehretiaceae; genus Ehretia; species Ehretia macrophylla. Next base: position 15,378,254 of record CM075767.1, on the reverse strand, counting down.
TCTTTTAACTAGTATTTTTAGTATTTTAATTGTTTTTAGGCTATTTTTGCTCACCCAAATGCAATTAACACTTCGACTATTTTTAAGTTTGACAACAAGTTTCACATACATAGACTTACACCCGACTCGATTAAAAACTCGATTTTTGCAAAAGAATGTGAAAAGTCATATTATTTGTTTTCAAATATCTTTTGAATGCACAATTAATCTAAAATCATTTAATACCACATATAAATACATTTATATTAATATATACTACGTCAACGAAAGTCAATGCAAGAATCGGGTTTAGAAGAAATCACTATTTGGCTCAAAAATGCTACTTTTCGCCCGAAAAGTGTATTTAAATTACTATTGCGTTTCAGAATCAATTTTTATCAAACAAGGGTCTATTAATAATAGAGGACTAGGTTTTAAGACGTTTAAAACACCCGTGTAAAAATTTTAGCGGACGTACGTTCAAAATACTATTCACAAAAACTGACGATAAAATTTATGGTGCCGATTTTGATGAAAATTTCATGAATGCACATATAGCATGTATTAGGAATATAAATCACATATTTAGCACATTATAACCCATATAACACATAAACAGGTCAAATCACGCAAATCGAGGCAAAGACAAGCAAATCGAGGTAAAGAAAAAAAACTGGGGTTTCACATTCTCCCCTCCTTAAAACAATTGCGTCCGCGCAATTTTGCCTTGACCCTCAGAGGACCTCATGCACTGTTAGCTCAAACATAAAAAATGAAAGATCAAATACCAAATTCTAAATATCAACTAAGAACACCAGATAAGAACACCGAGTAAAATCATTGATTAAGAATCCCTGGACAAGAAGCTCGAATAATAATGACGAATAAGAACGCCGATCACAAATATCAAGTAGGAACTTCAAACAAGATCATCGAGCGAGAATACCGAATAATAATCCCAATATAAGAACTCCGGATGACACCGTATAAGAATTTCTCAAAAGAATATCGCATAGAAAATACCATAGAAGAAGTCCAAAGAGGTAAGCTGAATACGAATCTTCATATAGAAATCCCAAGGAAAAATGCCGAATAAGATCACCAAATAAGAATCCCAATAGTCAATATATAGTCGTAAAGTAGCTTGACCCCCAATCGGAATTTCATATGCTTCAGCGTCACATACTACTCAGTCATCAACTGATATGATGCACGTGCTAACTTTAATCGTATAAGGCAAACTCTCTACTCATATTTTAGCATGTTGCACTCAAGGAGATATGATATTTAATTGGTTGAGAATAAGTAAGTTACCTCTCACCACTGCTACTGCCTCTGGCAATTCCTCCAAGTCCACTGCGTAGGCCCAAGCCTGAGCCCGTTGCTACTGAGATGTACTGCTTGCAGGTCCACCCTAATAACCCTGGACTGCTGGCTGACCCGTAGAACCCTGATACCTGGGGCAATCCCTCGCCCGGTATTGGTTGTTACCGCAACCTAAACACGTCTCTGCCTTCTTCCGACAGTCGGCCTCCAGATGGCCTGTACGTTTACAATAAGTACACAGAGGTATCGGTGTACTGACATTACCTCTAGAAGACCCAGAAACTGACTAAGCAGCTGTACCAGCCTGCTGCTGAGGTGACGCAACACTAGGCCTATACCAACCCTGAGACAGGGTTAGCCTGTACTGTGATTGTGCTTGAAAGGAGCCCTGCTGAAACTGAGGCCGATAGTAACCCTGCTGACCCTGCGGTCTGAAAGAACCCTGTTGAACCGAATGCCTATAACCACCCTGCTGTACTGAAGGTCTATACATACCCTGCTGGCCCTACGGCTGAAATGGCCTCTTGCTAGGCTGACTAGGTCCAATCTGTTCCCCTTTCCTCTTTTCCAGTCTGGATGCCGCATCAAAAGCCTTAGAAAATATATCATACTGATTCAGGGCCATCACATACTGAATCTCCGACCTCAAACCCAACATAAACCTCCGGGTCCTGCGCTCCTCATCTGCTACAAACTCCGGTGCATACCGGGACAGTCTAGTAAAAGTGGCCTCATACTGAGCCACTATAGCATCCCCTTGAGCTAAAGACAGGAACTTTGCCTCTCTCCTTTCCCGTGCAATCCTCGGGACATACTTCGCCCGAAACGCTCTAAGGAAAGTATCCCAAACATATGGAGTACCTCTTGCCTCCCAACCGACTCTCATTGTGCGCCACCATTCCTCTGCCTCATCATCAAACAAGTAAACAGCATACGTGACTTTTCTCTCATCAGTATAGTCTAGAGAATCGAATATATTCTCTATCTTATTAATCCAAGCTTCCGTCTTCCTATCATCTGGCTCTCCCCGGAACCTAGGTGGATAATAACCCAAGAACTCCTTCAACGTACCACGCCCGTGGTAACCACCCTGAACATTCAACAACTGAGTCTGTAATGCCTGAGCTTGGGCAGCCTGCCCTGCTAGTATCTGTGCCTGCCCTGCCATAATCTCCGTCATCCTATCCATGGCTGCACCAAAATGGTCATCACCCCTATCTCGGCCCGGTGCCTCGTCAACTACCTCAGGCCTACCTCTGGTTCTTGGTCTACCAGTCATTCTACTAATCAAAGAGTTAGCACAGGTTATAGCACATAGACAGGCTATAGACAATTATTAGCACATAAACAACAACTCACATAAAGCACATAAATCACTTAAGTATCAATCACATAAACAAATTGATCACATAATCACATAGTCACTAAATCACATAATCAATTAATCACTTAATCATATTAACACATATTTCACTTTTCTTTCACTTTATACATACTTGCATGCTTGGACCACTACCCACAATCTGAGGATACCCCGGCTGACAGCTAAACATGAGCTCTGATACCACTTAATGTCACGCCCCAACTCGACCCCTCCTACGATCAGTCAGGACGCAACGAAATTTCGGCAGTATAACGACAGTAATTAGGACACCGAGGCTCTAAACCAACCTCTTCAAAACTCATACAACCAACTCCACAACAATTCAACAATTAAACAACACAACCACAATATACAATAAACATTCTTTTACCATTGCATCCATAGGTTATACGCCTCCGTTCCAACATCATACATTTACTATATAACATACATTCCCAAAATAGATTATAACCAATCTAGTAGCCAAATCATATTCCAAAACAAGACCACTAAACTAGCAATATTTAATCCATTATCTTTACAACATCTTATATATCATAAACTTCTCAGTAAATACAAACCAACTAGTTTTAATATACAAGATAACAATAGAGTACAACATCAGATATCAAGGACAAGACTCTGGTACATAGGACTCGTCCACATATGGCACATTATCCTCTTCTGGAGGCACGTACCTGTAATCTGAATCGGTAACACTTGTATGCATGCAATAATTGAGAGTGAGCTTATATAAAACAAGTCCAGTGAGGATTCGATAGATCTCTAACATTATTTACTATACTCCTTGAAAATCATCCTTTGAGCAGTAAATACACAATGAACATCAATAACATTATAAATGCAACAATAACAATAACTGTAAATACACAATAAGGATACAATACTTTTGCTGATGAAGCTCCATACACCAATTCAATGCTCATCAATTCCTCCAAACTCAATGACACAAACCTGAGGTACCTTGACCTAGACCCACACCCCATGGCCTCTCCGCCCATGCAAGATAGGGATTAGCCATGATAACTGTGCACGCAGCCCAGGATGCCTCCCGAGGTGACACAACATTATCAAAGCTCACAACAATGGGACTCAATTCGAGAAGTCAACAACATTGGTTGCCTGACTTCTAACTCATAATAACAATAACAATTCCAATTCGAGAAGTCAACAACATTGGTTGCCCGACTCCCGACTCATAATAACAATAAATATTCCAATTCGAGAAGTCAACAACATTGGTTGTCCGATTCCTGACTCATAATAACAATAACAATTCCAATTCGAGAAGTCAACAACATTGGTTGCCCGACTCCCAACTCATAACAACAATAACAATCAGTTAACAATGTAACACCCCGGATTAACCCCGAGCGTGTTCCTCACGGTTTTGTAACAACAATCAATAATCAATAATCAATTAATCTGTATTTCAACAATCAATTAAACAACATTTAACAATCAACAACTATATAATCATGAAACAATTAAGTTAGATGACAAAGTAGGTCATCCAACTCAACAGGCATTAAACACACAACTAAACCCTAGTCTAACCATCAACAACTCACAATTCAATCACTCAAACACCACCCAAACAACCAAAGGCATAATTCAACATTTTAAAGAAAGACAACCCAAACTTCTAAAAGTCATAACTTACATTCTACTAATCTGATAACCTCCAAACCAGTTTCTATCACTCACCCACTCAATCAACAACATTAGTCCCCTCGGAAACCAACCATAATTCATCCAAATCAAGCCCAACAATCCTAAAACCCTAATGCACCATGGCTGAAATTTCCGGACTTTCACACCGACATTGCAATCAAAATTTTGGCATTACAACATTACTACCACGTATTTAACAAACTTTTACAAGCTAACAGCAATCGATTCCAACCACCACAACTCCAGATATTCAACAAATAGCCAACAACTCAACTTTTAATACCCGAAAAATAAAATTCATGCTACAATGGTTCAAATCTTTTATAAACACATATAAACGATCCTTAGCATGCACTGAGCAATAATATAACATCAATTCAACATTCTAACGGTTCAAAATTCAATTATATGCAAAAATATAAAAATGACATTTTGAGATCTAGAATTTTTCTCTCACCTTTGATGTGTTTTGATGCAAGAAATATGTATAATGGATGCCCAACAAGTGAAATCAAGCTTTGAATGAAGTGATTTGGACTTGAATTGCAAAATCTATGTGAAAAATGCTTTGAAAATGCCTTCTTTCTTCTCCCTCATGGATTTTCTGTAATGTGTGTGTTTTGTGAGTGTGTTTGCTTTGTTTTTAATGTGTGTTGATGATATAAACTCAAGGTCAACAAAATTTGCAAAGTTTAAGTTAGTGTTTTTAGTCTTTTAACTAGTATTTTTAGTCTTTTAATTGTTTTTAGGCTATTTTTGTTCACCCAAATGCAATTAACACTTAGACTATTTTTAAGTAGTATATTTTTGGTTGACAACAAGTTTCACATGCAAAGACTTACACCCGACTCGGTTAAAAACTCGATTTTTGTAAAAGAATGTGAAAAGTCATATTATTTGTTTTCAAATATCTTTTGAATGCACAATTAATCTAAAATCATTTAATACCACATATAAATACATTTATATTAATATATACTACGTCAACGAAAGTCAATGCAAGAGAAAAAATCACTATTTGGCTCAAAAACGCTACTTTTTGCCCGAAAAGTGTATTTAAATTACTATTTTATTTCAGAATCAATTTTTATCAAACATGGGTCTATTAATAATAGAGGACTAGGTTTTAAGACGTTTAAAATACCCGTATAAAAATTTAAGCGGACGTGCGTTCAAAACACTATTTATAAAAACAGACAATAAAATTTCTGGTGCCGATTTTGATGAAAATTTTATGAATGCACATATAGCATTTATTAGGAATATCAATCACATATTTAGCATATTCTAACCCATATAACACATAAACAGGTCAAATCACGCAAATCGAGACAAAGACAAGCAAATCGAGGTAAAGAAAAAAAAACTGGGGTTTCACAAGAGTAGTTACGGCCATGGCCTTGGAGCCCTTGAAGACATTGAAAGGAGAAGTATCAGCATCAATCACGACAGTGGTCGGCTGAGATGGAGTCCGAACGAATGTAGAGCCATTGCTCGACGATGGGGCTTTCCTCTTCTTGCTCGGAGGATAAGACCGTTGATTTTTTTAGGCCAGGGCGGAGGAGGCATCCCCGGTTTCTTTCTGTTGAGAAATCTTCTGTGGAGGATGAGGCACTTGACTCGAGGACGAGCCTTCAGTCCTCGAGGACTTGTTGGTTGACTTCCCAACCGCCGCCTTAAGGATGCTAAGAGGATCCGTGTCTGCAAAAATCGAGCTGGCAGTTAGCAAAAAATAGATGAACACGAGAAATCAGAAATAAGAGGATACCCTAAGATGAAACCTACCCCTACTCCTCTTCAACCCTCTTTTCCTTTTTGAAGCAGGAGTTTCGACCTCAAAAAAACATGGGTGAGGATCGGTCAGAAAAGAATAAGGGAGACCATAAAGACCCGATCCCCTTATCTTATCCCACGTAATAAAATCCAAGGCATCCAAGCCCCTGTCGCCATGTAGAGCTGTGAAGGCGTCCCCTTTTCAAGGTCAGACAAGTACGGAATATCATTCTTGTCATTCTCAATGATACCCCACACAGTAAGAATGTGCCATGGCCAAGGACTCATCACAAAATAATATCTATTACGCCATCCCTTATGTGAAGATTTTTAATTTTTGAAAATTAAACACATAGATTGAGCCGAGGCATAATACCAACCTCGGCAGTGAGGGTTTGGCTTAAAAGTGAAAAAACGGCGGAACAGGGCATCGGTCGGGGTCAACCCCTTTTGCTTTACAAAAACATAAAAAACGACCATCATAGCCCATCTATTATGAGAAATTTTCCCAAGGCTTATTTCAAAATGATTCACTATATCAGCTATATAGGGAGGGATTAGGAACTTGAAAAATTTGATGGCGACGTTGTAAATACAAATCTCTCCCTCCCGATGAGAACATGCAACCTTGTCTATAGATGGGAGTCTCACCTTAGGGTTATGAGGGATAGACCACCCTAACATTCTATCATTGGCCATTAAGGGGGTTGAGAGGCAAAACCGAATGTGACAAGAAAACACTTTCTTTCCCACTCTATGGGTAAGTTCGGTGGTGACCGAGGACTCTCCTACAACAGCATCCGACCCTTCAGCAGCATAAGAAGAATTAGTCCTTGGGAGGGGAAAGGGGCATTCGATAGGCTCGGTATGAAGTTATATACCCTTAAGGTCCGCTAGAGGAGACTCGCCTGAGCCATGATACTCCTCTACATCGGTAAAACCGAATAACTCTATTTGATCCTTGGGGGCAAAGGGTCTAGTCTCTTGACCGTCATTATTTAAGGAAACTTCTTGATCCTTGGGCTCATTAGGGGCATTCGTGATCGACATAGCCTCAGACTCAGAACTATTAGATTTGTCAACACCCCTACCGTACGATTGGACAGACTTGTTCTAGGAATCCTCACCACTACCTGACCCGACCATGACTCAAGTAAAAAAAAAGAAGAGGAAGGTGAATGAGAAAGTACGTACCTAATGGTTTAGGGAAGACCCGAGCAAGAGAGAGAGGTGAAAGGTAAAAAGTTATTTGAGCCAAACTAAAGCAGGATGAAAAATGCAAGAACAAGAGAATGCGATAAATAAGAAACGAAGAAAAAAGTGTGAAAATGACACAAGGTACCTATATTTATAGGATGGAAAGGGCGCGAATCTCGGAGTACGAGCCATCGCGGCCTTTCATTCCAACAGATGTAAAATTATTGCACTAAATCAAGAGTGCGTATATTGAAGTGTCATGAGGGAATGGGATCCGTCAGCAAAAGGTAAGCAATCCAACAGACCTCCCGAAGACTTTCCTCGGCCTCAAAAGGTCTAGGGGCAAATTATATGGACGTAAAATGGCCCAAGTATCCTAGCAGGCCCAAAGCCCATAATGATCAAAGTAGCCCACATTGCAAAACACTTGTCATAAAAATAGCATGCAAGGACGGATGGGGACCGCTCCAAAAAAAGCAACTACATTACTATAAATAGCATAAGGAAAGTGAGCAAAAAGTAACTAATTCACTCTTTACTACTTCCAAATTTGTCAGTTTGGATTAACCCGAGCCAAATACTAATTCTCATGCCCGAGGAGAAACACGGGAGATAACCCCCGCTGTTTATTTTCCTTTCCTTGTACAGGTCCTTAGCTCGGGATTGGGGATTATACAAAGTGCTCGGCTCGGTAAATTTCATACTCAACAATGCCAATATTGATTTCTGGTTTATATATGAAGCTTATTTGCATACATATATGGGCATACATATATGTTCATAGCATGATTTCATGGCTTGGATATAATTTTGGTAGAATTTAGAGTATTTTTGGTGAATTTTCATAATTTTCCAATAATGGTGCACATTTGGTAGTTTTCTTATTGAACTTGTTTTAAGCTTGGTTTTGCTAATATTTTGCACTTAATAAGTATTATAGTTGTCATATATCATGGTCGTGCAAGGATTATGCATTTATATTACTCTTAAGCGGGTTAAACGTTGGATATAATATTGGTTAAATTATAATTGTTAGATGTTGTAGAGCATGATTATGATCATTTATATACTTGTATTGCATTATAAGCTAGTTAAGTGTTGGTTATATGCTAGATGCTAATGTTGTAAGTCAATGTGCCATTGAGTGATAATGTGGTTAATATATGGAAATATTCATGTATAAAGTTAATTGCTATTGGAAATGCTTATGTGAAAATGCTAAGTGCTAATGGAAATATATAAATGTTTAAAAATGTTTCCAAATGGTTGGATAGCCTACGTTGTTACCCAACAAATGTGCTATTAATTGTTAATGTAGTTGAGAGGCAACATACTTTGTTGTCCTCTCTAAATGAATGTGAATGAGTAATACGTGATTAAATACGAACGCGAATGCGAAGCGAATGTGTAAGGTTGCAACCTTTTAGCGTGGTATGGTAACTTCCATGATCCAATTCCCTCACTCCTATGGGGTAATTGGTCGTAGATTCTATTAAGGAGGACCTTGATTCAATTCCCTCACTCCTATGGGGTGTTGGGTCATAGATTCTATTAAGGGGGACCTTGATCCAATTCCCTCACTCTTATAGGGTGTTGGGTCATAGCTTTTATTGAGTGGGACAAAGATCCAATTCTCTCGTTCCGTTTATGGGGTACAGGGTCGTAGATTTTAATAAGCGGGTATAACAAGGGGAATAGTATAGTTTGTGATGGTGGTACAAGAAACGACATCAATACTGTTAAGGGTATCCTTTCGAATGTGTTAATGAATTGATTGTCTTTAAATGTCTAAATGTTTACATATAGCTTTATGCGTTTACTTGAGTTAATTGCCTTTAAATGCTTAATGTTGTCACTTGAGTTAATTGTGCTTAATGTTTATGTATTCTTTATGCTAATTGTTTCATATGACATCACATGCACGTTTTCAAAAGGATTTCAAAGTTAAAATATTTTCCAAAACCTTCACATTCACCCCTCTCTCTGAGTTTGTGAAACTTACGCCGTTTTAACAATATTTCAGGTGAAACCGAGACCTAGCCACGAGGTGATTAGAATGTGAAAGCTATGTTTATCTTTCTTTGGATGATGTATATACTATTTGTGGAGTTTATGTTGATTATGATGTATTGGATAATTATTATAGTGATGTATTCTTTGATATTAAAGAATTGTTATGAAGGCCTGTTGTAATGAATTCTTGAATGTATTTGAGAAGTTTTAGTAGCTCTGATGTACTATTTCATAGATATTAGTGATCGGGCTTTTGTAGTATGTCTTTATGGACTTAAGATGAGTGATCTTCTTAAACCATAGCATCACGATCCCAGGATTATTTGTTGTCATTTCTGTGGTATCAGAGATTGTACTAGCGAAAATGGGGTCGTGACAGGTTGTATCAAAGCTATAGGTTGTGAACTTTGGGATGAAATTGGTTATGATAATAATGTATATATAGGTTGAGCCTGATTTCTTGAGCTAGAGTTAGAGACTGTGATTCTTTGAGAGCTTTGCAAATAAAGGTTGAGTTATAGGCTATGATTCCTTGGGTTGTAATGTAGACTATGGTGTTCTTACATATGTTTGGGTTTTAGCTTAATTCAGCGAATGATATAGGAGACTTTGATAGGGGTAAAAAGGCTCTCTCTTGAAGTAATGATGTTTAGATGTTTGATGAAATGAAGTTCTAATTGCCTTGAATGAGAGAATTTTGAGGGCGAAATTCTTATGAGAAGATGAGGGTGTAATACCCGTGGCAGAGGCGAACCGGAATAAATTGATAATTATTAGGAAATAGCCCATTAATGTTTAAAAAGGTAATGAGTGGTGTGGAATGTGTCAAAATGATGTCGGGACATTTCAGTGGTGTCGAAGTGAATTAAATAAGTCATACTCGGAAGTTACGAGTTAGTTTTGGGCCAACTTCGAAATAAAACTTGCACTAATTGGAGAATCGTTAAGTGGCGAATTATTTATGGTTGGAAAGCTCTACGAGTCTAGTTTCTAATGCTTTAAACGGTTCACGAATTGGAGTTTTATGGAAAATGTTATGGCCGTTTTCGTAAAATATGTCGGAGATATCCGTTTTACGCAAAAATTGATAAATGAATGACATATTTGCAATTATGATCAAATGCATACATAAGTAGTCATTTAACTCTTGGTGGATATTTTATTTAGTCTTGCATTGACTTAGCTTAACCAAGACCACTTATATTGACTTTAGCTTTTGACCATTATAGATATTATATACAATACAAAACAAAGCCAAACAAGACCAAAAAAGGGAGCAAAATCGGGTGAGCCAAAAAAAAGGGAAAAAAAGGAAAAATTCTAGGGTTTGAGAATTTGGTGAAGATTGGACATCAAAGGTTGCATTTTGTGTCAAATTGAAAGTGGATTAAGCTAAACCTTTGCTCTACCTCGTTTATTCTTGCATTTTCTTCAAAGAAAGGTGAGGGTTTTTCCAAACTAAAGTTTTAAAGTTGGTAGTTTAGTCATGAATTCATGTATTTGTGTTATATTTGTTGTTTTTGCATGTATATCTTGCTAATTAGTGCCTAGAGAGTAACATATATGTAATTGAGCTTGAACGAACCATTAGATGTTATATATTAGCTTATTAAGTTGTAGGTTGAATAGTAGTTTAGATTGGAAGCTAATATTGATTTCTGGTTTAGATATGAAGCTTATTTGCATACATATATGTTCATAACATGATTTCATGACTTGGATATAATTTTGGTAGAATTTAGAGTATTTTTGGTGAATTTTCATAATTTTCCAGCATTGGTGCACATTTGGTATTTTGCTTATTAAACTTGTTTTAAGCTTGGTTTTGCTCATGTTTTGCACTTAATATGTATTATAGTTTTCATATATAATGCTCGTGCAAGGATTATGCATTTATATTGCTTCTTAGTGGGTTAAAAGTTGGATAAAATATTAGTTAAATGTTAATTATTAGATGTTGTAGAGCTTTATTATGATCATTTATATACTTGTATTGCATTATAAGCTAGTTAAGTGTTGGTTATATGCTAGATGTTAATGTTGTAAGTCAATGTGCAATTGAGTGATAATGTGGTTAATATATAGAAATGTTCATGTGTAAAGTTAAGTGCTATTGAAAATGCTTATGTGAAATGCTAAGCGCTAATGGAAATGTATAAATGTTTAAAAGTGTTTCCAAATGGTTGGGTAGCCTACGTTGTTACCCAATAAGTGTGTTATTAATTGTTAATGTGATTGAGAGGCAACCTACTTTGTTGTCCTCTCTAAATGAATGTGAATGCGTGATACGTGATTAAATACGAATGCGAATGCGAAACGAATGTGTAAGGTTGCAACCTTTTAGCGCGGCATGGCAACTGCCATGATCCAATTCCCTCACTCCTACAGGGTGATGGGTTGTAGATTCTATTAAGGGGGACCTTGATCCAATTCTTTCACTCCTATGGGGTGCTGGGTCATAGATTCTATAAAGGGGGACCTTGATCCAATTCCCTCACTCCTATGGCATGCTAGGTCGTAACGTTTATTGAGTAGGACTAAGATTCGATTCTCTCGCTCCGTCTATGGGGTGTTGTGTCGTAGATTTTAATGAGCGGGTATAAGAAGGGGAATAATATAGTTCGTGATGGTGGTACAAGGAACGACACCAACACTGTTAAGTGTATTCTTTCGAATGTGTTAATGAATTGATTGTCTTTAAATGTCTAGATGTTTACATATAGCTTTATGCACTTACTTGAGTTAATTGTCTTTAAATGTTTAAATGTTTACATATAGCTTTATGCGCTTACATGAGTTAATTGTCTTTAAATGCTTAATGTTGTTACTTGAGTTAATTGTGCTTAATGTTTATGTATTGTTTATGCTTATTGTTTCATATGACATCACATGCATGTTTTCAAAAGGATTTCAAAGTTAAAATGTTTTCCAAAACCTTCCCGTTCACCCCCCTCACTGCGTTTGTGAAACTCACCCCGTTTTAACAACATTTCAGCTGAAGCCGAGACCTAGCCACGAGGTGATTAGAATGTGAAAGCTATGTTTATCTTGCTTTGAATGATGTATATACTATTTGTGGAGTTTATGTAGATTATGATGTATTGGAGAATTATTATAGTGATGTATTCTTTGGTATTAAAGAGTTGTTATGAAGGCCTGTTATAATGAATTCTTGAATGTATTTGAGATATTTTTGAAGCTCTGATGTACTATTTCATGGATATTAGTGATCGGGCTTTTATAGTATGGTTTTGTGGGCTTAGGAGGAGTGATCTTATTAAACCCGTGGCAACACGATCCCCGGATTATTTGTTGTCATTTCTGTTAGATTAGAGACTGTATTAGCGAAAATGGGATCGTGATAATTCCACAACTCAAAGTTAAGAGACCAAAAGACACACTTTTAAAGTTAATGGGCCAAATGAGGTATTCACCCTTTTCTTTATTTGATAATTAGTGTTTGTTTTATATATGTAACACGACCTTCAGAAGTTATTAGATGATGGGACGATAGACATTTTAGTCCCTCAATTTTTAAAATAAGTTTTTTGGTCCCTTGACTTTCATTAGTGGGACACTGATTGTCCCTCAACTCATCTTCGCTTAAAATTTAACAATTTTGTCACATGATAAGCACATGCAATCAGAAAATGTAAATTTTGAGAGGGGTAAAACAAGAATATTATTTATTCATCTCTTTATTTCTTCTTTTATTCACTTGTTCTCCTCTGCGACAGCACAACCATTGTGATGCCGGGTCTAGAGGGACTTTTAATTTATTTTATTTAATTATTTATGTGCATAATTTCCTTTACTTGACCTTTATTTGCTTTTATATGCTTAAATTTTTATGATCAACGTGAGCCCGGGACAAATTTTAAACTATTTTATTTTTTAAAAATTATATTTTTCCTATATTATACTTTATTTATAATATATTCATTCCTTGTTAGAATGTGCATATCACGTCCCGAGCGTGAGAAAAAGAAATATTTTTAGTGTCCCGAGTGAATAGTGATAGTTTATTATTTTAGACCTTTAGTATTTCTATTAGTTTCTACTTAGTTTTTATAGCCCAATTGTATTTAACTAAAGCCCAAACCATTAGTAGGCCATTTATTTAATTTTCATTTACATACTTATATATGTTAGTTAAAAAAAAAAGTTGGGTCGTAGGTCCAGGGAAAGAAAATGAAACCAAGTTTGGCTTTTAATCAATCTTGGCCTTTTAGTTTAAGGCTTACATTATGTGTTTACTTGCATATTTGGGTAGTTTAGTTGCTAAGGTAACATGCTTTAGTTATGTGCTTAATTACTTGTAGTTAGTTATTGAATGCGTTAACGCAATGCGAGGCGAATGTGTTATATGTCACGTGTTATATGCGCATAAGAAGATGATTTATGTATTATATATGTGATGCGAGTGTGAATGCATGTTATGTGTTATTTGTGCATGCAATGCGAAGTGTCGCAAAAGATTTCAATCTTTAAACAGATGTGGCAGCGTTCATGTTGCACTAGGCAGCAGAGAGCTTGCCAGGCGATGACATGACTACCGATGTTCTATTCCATTTCTCGCATGGACGGAGAGTTCCGTGGGGATTGGGTCATAAGATTAGTGTACTTCTGGGGTACACTCGGTGGTTGGGTTAAACTATGCGTTTAGTGGCTGGGTTGAAAGCGGCAGAGTAACGGTAATGGTATCAATATGAATTCGTGTTTACTTTCAAGACATTATGTGCGAGTTATCAAGTTCTTATACTTATATGCATAGCATGATTTAGAAAGATAAAATGTTTGCGAAAACTCCTTGCATTTTGTCCTCACTGAGCTATATGCGAGGATCTAGTTCACCCATCTTCCAACATTTCAAGTGATGAAGACATAGCTTACGTGGATTATGTGCCATATGTCAACGTGGATAAGCTACTATTTGAATTCTTGTCATTTGTGCTTAAAGGCTTGTTGTAATAAGATAGCTATGTTAGTTGTTGATTATAGCTTAGAGATTTGAATTGTAATAAATTGTATAAAGTGTGTGAGACGGTCAGCTGGGTACGTGAATATATGTGGAGGGGCTAAAAATGGATGGATGTGGTTTGTTTTTGTTGTGGCATGCTGTTGTTTTCAGGTTTTTAAAACTGAGCTAGTGTCTATAAACAAACGAACCTATGCCGAATTTTTTCGTCACGTCTTGACTTGGATCCTAGGAGGGGTCGAGTTGGGGCATTACATTTAGTGGTATCAGAGCTTAGTTAGCTCTCAGCCGGGACAGGGTCCTCGATCTGCTGGGTAGCGAACCCCGAGTGCATGCATGTGAAATGTGTTTTGAATACGTATGTGCTTGCATGTGGGATTGTGTTCGCTTGCAAGAAATGTGCTCCTATATGCTATACTTCTGTGTTAACATGAGGAATGTGCTAGATGTGCAAATATGTGATAATGTGTGCCTTTTTGTACTATACTTGTTCCTATAAGTACCTTATATGCTTTCCATTTGCATACATATATATTATCTTTTGAAATTGGCAAGGAATCTTCTTCCCCTAAAAAAGTTTGGCCAGTGGTAGATTTTTGAAGATGTGGACCAGTAGAGCTGGTCGTAGCCTATATCTATGTTTCACAAGAAGTACTTTGAGAAGCGAGACTGGGAGTCTTCTTGGATATATTATTTGGTAATTTCATTTGGAATTCTTGCCTGGAATTATTTTGGTATTTTCTCTAGACTCTTATATAACAAGCATATTGGGCATTCTTATTCAAGATTGGTATTATTATTATTATTTGGAGCCTTTATTTGGCATCCTCAATCGAGATCTCTTGGTGATATTTTCTTGGAATTCTTAATGGAAATTCTGTTTGGTAATTTGTGCTGAGCTTTTACTTCTCAATCAACTAGGAGTAATCGGAGTTGGTTCACAGTTCATCTATACATCTGAGAAGAATTATTGTTGTTGTTGCGGAGCTCTTCTGAAAAAAGAAATTGCGATGGCGCAATTTGTTTAAGGGGGAGAGAATATGATGCACGGGTCTAGAGGGATTTTTAATTTATTCTATTTAATTATTTATGTGCATAATTGCCTTTACTTGACCTTTATTTGCTTTTATATGCTTAAATTTGTATGATCAACGTAAGCTCGGGACAAATTTTAAACTATTTTATTTTTCAAAAATTATATTTTTTCTATATTATACTTTATTTATAATATATTTGTTCCTTGTTAGAATGTGCATATCACAACCCCAAAAATGAGAAAAAGAAATATTTTTAGTGTCCCCAAGTGAATAGTGATAGTTTATTATTTTAAACCTTTAGTATTTCTATTAGTTTCTACTTAGTTTTTATAGCCCAATTGTATTTAACTAAAGTCCAAACTATTAGTAGGCCATTTATTTAATTGGCATTTACATACTTATATATGTTAGTTAAAAAAAAAAAAAAGTGGGACCATAGGTCCAGGGAAAGAAAATGAAACCAAGTTTGGCTTTTAATCAATATTGGCCTTTTAATTTAAGGCTTACATTATGTGTTTACTTGCGTATTTGGGTAGTTTAGTTGCTAAATAGGTAACATGTTTTAGTTATGTGCTCAATTACTTGTAGTTAGTTATTGAATGCGTTAATGCAATGCGAGGCGAATGTGTTATATATCACATGTTTTATGCGCATAAGAAGATGATTTATGTATTATATATGTGATGCGAGCGTGAATGCATGTTATGTGTTATTTTTGCATGCAATGCGAAGTGTCGCGAAAGATTACAATCTTTAAACAGATGCGGTAGCGTTCATGTTGTACTGGGCGACAGAAGGCTTGCCAAGCGATGATATGACTACCGATGTTTTATTCCCTTTCTCGTATGGACGGAGAGTTCCATGGAGATTGGGTCGTAGGATTAGTGTACTTCCGGGGTACACTCCGTGGCTGGGTAAAACTATGCATTTAGTGGCTGGGTTGGAAGCGGCAGAGTAACGGTAATGGTATCAATGTGAATTCGTGTTTACTTTCAAGACATTATGTGCGAGTTATCAAGTTCTTATACTTATATGCATATCATGATTTCGAAAGATAAAATGTTTGCGAAAAGTCCTTGCATTTCCCCCTCACTGAGCTATATATGATGATCTAGCTCACCCCTCTTCCGACATTTCAGGTGATGAAGACATAGCTTACGTGGATTACATGTCAGATGTCAACGTGGATAAGCTAGTATTTGAATTCTTGTCATTTGTGCTTAAAGGCTTGCTGTAATAAGATAGCTATGTTAGTTGTTGATTATATAGTTTAGAGATTTGAATTGTAATAAATTGTATAAAGTGTGTGAGACAGTCAGCTGGGTACATGAATGTATGTGGATGGGCTATAAATGGATGGATATGGTTTGTTTTTGTTGTGCCATGCTGTTGTTTTCATGTTTTTAAAACTGAGCTAATGTCTATAAACAAACGGACCCACGTCGAATTTTTCGTCGAGTCTCGACTTGGATCCTAAGAGGGGTCGAGTTGGGGCGTTACAGCCATGGTCAAACTCCACACAACCAAAATCACATAAAACTTTTCATCAATGCTCCCTAAATACTCATATTTTTTCAGACGAGCCGAGATCTCTTTTATGCATTTTCCAGGCGATAAATTGAAAATCCCATTTTGCTAATCATTCTGTTGGTTACTAACAATCCTCTTAACCGATATAAATATGTGATAATAGAGATCTAATGCCATAGGTGTCACACAACAAAATGCCAACCATAAAAGAGAAAAAGAAATGCAGATTGGTAGATGGAAATGTGACAAAATTCCTGCTCAAAATGCCAGTACCATAAAACATGTCACTATGCATAATTAGTTACATTTAAGAACCTAAGAGATTGCATTAGTAGTAATAGGTCTACTGTCCTACTGCAATATGTCTAAATCTATGGCATACAACAGAGCATGAGTTTGCCACTATAGCTACATGTTCTCGCGATCTGTCCTTAGATTAAGCATAATTAGTTCTTTAGCTTTTCATGAGTTAATTTCTTGGATGGAGTCCTGTAAGCATAATTAGTTCTTTAGTTACAATAAAGAATCACCCGAATTTCCCCAAAATTATATGCGTACTTAAATCAAACACATGGTGAACAACCCAATTTAGTGCAAGAATTCTAAAGTATGATGCAAAGAAAAGGCGTCGTATATTTAACTGACTCCTTACCGGATCAAATGGGGTGCTGTTGCAGAATTTAACTAGCATATTGGATATGTGGTTTGGTCATATGTACAAGTACCTGAGTTCGAGTCCTTGGTCATAATTCAAAATCAAAACGTCTCAACCTTAAACTCTACATATTTTTTGTCCTTGAATTGTTTTTGAGTAAAAAACTTTTAGGTCCCTCAACTTTTAAAAAGTGACCATTTAGTCCATTTTTGACGATAAATTGACGAAAAATGTTAACTTTTTTGTGATTTTCCTATTTTACCTTTGGACCCATTTTCTCTCTCCAACATGGCATTAAGTACCATTTTGACAGTCATGAAATATCACCAAAAATTAGAAAAAAAATCACCAAAAATTTCACAAAATATACTTGTCCAGACCAAAATAAAAAAACATAATTTCTACATAATGATTTCAACATCATCATTTACCACAGTTAGAGAAGAAATAAATGAAACAATTATCAAGTTAAAAAATAGGAGATATTATTGTGAGTCAAAAGCAACTGATCACATATCTGAATAAGAAATATAAGAGTCTGTCGCTAATTAGTGATAGAATTAGAGAGGGAAATAAGTATTTATCTCAAAAAATAAATGTTATAAATTATAATTTCTTATAAAATGTATTTTACCTCTGTTGACAATATGAACAAGTATTTTTCAACTTAATTTGATGTTTGAGCCACTTTCAGAATGAAAATTGGCAAAATTGGATTTATTTTATTGCTTATCTTTAAGTTTTTTTTCTAAATTCTGTCGCTAATTCTGTCGCTATTTAGTGAGGGAATTACGACATGTCGTCACTATTCCGTCGCAAATCTATTGGCCATCACTAATCCGTCGCGATGTTGCGAGAGATTAGTGACGAAATTTAGTTATAAATTTTTATGTTGCAAAGCCGTCGCTAATCCATCACTAATTAGTGACTGAATGTTTTCCTCACTCAATTTATCGCCACTTAGTGACGAAAAAAAATATGTCGTTAAAATCCGTTCCCAGTTTTAATTTTTCTTGTAGTAGACCACTTCATTTTTTTGTTTTGATTTTAAAAGAGAAAAATCAAAATATCTCATATATTTTAACTTGATAATTGTTCCGTTTATTTCTTCTCTAACTGTGGTGGATGATGATGTTGAAGTCATTTTGTAAAAATTGTATTTTTCTTGTTTTGGTTTGGACAGGTATATTTTATGAATTTTTTGGTAATTTTTGGTGATTTTTTTTAAAATTTTTGGTGATATCCCATGGCTGCCAAAATGGTGCTTAATGCCATGCAAGAGAGAGAAAATGAGTCCAAGGATAAAATAGAAAAATCACAAAAAGGTTAACATTTTTCGTCAACTTACTGTCAAAAATGGACCAAATGGTCACTTTTCAAAAGTTGAAGGACCAAAAAGTTACTTTTACAAAACTTGAGGGACCTAAAAGTTTTTTATTCAATTTGTTTTTCAAAAATTGATATCATTTTCATTTCTTGTTCAAATTGCATAAAACTTGAAGTATTGGATTCACAATTTCAAGAAGGGTAAGAAAAAATAAACATTATATGGAGTTTTATTTATCAAAATTTTGTTGATTTGATTAAATAATAATAACGGAAATTCGAAAAGTTAGATAAAATATAATTTTTTTAATGGGGGTAATTTCATCTTTCAAAACTTTTAAAATCCTCAAAGTTAACAGAAATTTAAATTGGGACGAGTATGTAACATTATAGATAAATAACACAAGAAATTTCTCGCCACTTTTAAAAACACAGGGTTTTATACGCAACTTTGATAAACACATGGAATATATGATGCATTTTAAAGTTAATGGACTAAAGTCTAAAACATCTTATGTCCCATAGTCCACGGACCTATACAGGTATTAACCCATATTTTATTTAGGGTTAAATCTACTTTGTACCCCTTACCTTTACACATTGTGACACTTATTACCCTTCATCTTTGAAAACTCCACTTGATAACCCTTGATTTGGGTCAACTTTAACAAAACTAGAATCATGTTAAAACAAAAGAATTTAAATACTAAATTACACTTAAAAAATCCCAAAACATCTTTCAAACCCCCCCACCCCACGCCACCACCCTGTACCCTTGGTTGAACCCTACTCTCAAACCTCACACGTTGCCGCGAACCCCAATCCCACTGCTGTGAAGCCTCATGCTGTAGCT
The DNA here is from genome assembly GCA_037974665.1 of Ehretia macrophylla. NCBI lineage: Eukaryota > Viridiplantae > Streptophyta > Magnoliopsida > Boraginales > Ehretiaceae > Ehretia > Ehretia macrophylla. The sequence goes on along the minus strand of CM075767.1, from coordinate 15,358,529 downwards.
GATCAAATCCCCATCGCGCCACTGATGAAGTGTTCTTTTTTTTCTTTTTTGATTAGGGTGTGTGTGTGTGTGTTCATGTGTGTGTGGGTCTATGTGTCATCTCGTGTGTGTGTCTGTAATGATTAAACTTGTCTAATTAGCTAAATCACTACTTGCAATTGATAGAAATTCATTCAAGGAACAGACTTGCATTACTTGAATTGTTGGTTTTGCTCCACTTCTTTTTGTTTAGCCATGTGATCTTTTTGTTGAGCAACAGCCATGCCATGGTTATTGTGATCTCGAGTTGGTGCGTGAGTCATATGACAATGTCGGTGTGTTTGGTGTGTTTGTTGTGTTAGGTATGGGGATGTGTGGGTAGATGATAGGGATATTTTTGTCCTAAAATATTCATCCTGTTAAGTTTTTAACGGTAAGTAGATGGGAGGGTTTCTAAAAGTGGATATTCTAAAGATAAAGGGTAATAAGTGTCACAATGTGACTTAAATTGATATTGGAAGTTTGGACAATCAAGTGTATGATCAACATACATAGTCTGATTGAAATCCTATACACAACTGAGTCGAATATATATCACTTCATTTATAAAAGTTATTTGCCTGTGTAGTAACATTTAAATATAAAGCACATTAGTTTTTAGCAAATATAGATGAGAAAACACACATATTAAATTGACAATGTCTCATTAATTATAAGTGTTTGATTTCATATCCTAAACTTGATGCTAGTCATGACACTGAACTTGATAATTTTGTAAAGAACAAGAACCGGCCAACCCAGCCGGGAGATGGGGCCGACCGGTTCCATCGACCGTCACAAACAAAATCCACTGGTCGATGGAACCGGTCGACCCCATCATCTGGCTGGGTTGGTCGGTTATAGTTCTTTACAAAGTTTTCAAGTAATGTGTGGTTCTTACGCATTACGGTTTCATCCTTGCCAAACATCATAAAATGTAATAAGAACTAAAACAGTGCTGTAATATGTTACAAATATCTCACTGAAAGTTAGACCCTTAGTAGTGAGTAGACAATAGTTGTTTGTGGCTTCCAAAATGGTCAAAATCCAGAGGGCATGAACTCATAAATGCATCATACCTGTTGAGAGAAGATGGTGGGTTGCAGTAAGTAGAGGTAAAAATAGGAGAGCAGCTTCATGATTTATGTCAAACATACGAGCAAGAAACATGAAAGAGATGAAGCAGTTCAAATTCGTACCTTCAGATGGAGAAGTCGATGACTTTGGCACATGGAGAAGTGACTTGCAATGCCTGAAGAATAGGAGGAAAAGTGCCTTTAATTTTATTTTTAGGTGGGTTTTGGGGTTAAACTTAAGCGGGAGTTTGGTTTTATTTTTCATTGTTGGGATAATAGGGGATGTGGTTAAAAGTGTCTGCTTTGGTAAAATTATTGTTAGGAATAATTTGATAAGTTCGTAGAAATGTTATTTTATTATATTTAATATTTGAACCAGTTTTTAATAATATCTTAATTAAAAAACAAAAATTTAAAATAAAGTGTACAAATAACAATACATTTTGTATATTTTTATTAATACAAGAGTAAAAATTATTTAACGTTATCACAATAAAGAAAATAAATTAAAATTAAAAATATAATGCACCTTGGACCAACTTGTAGTTCTTCAATAATGATGAACTACTTCACGACTATTAAATCTTTCACACAATACACTAACGGTACTAGAGTTCAAATCCAAGTATTCGACCTTTTAACTGTCAATAAGAACTAGGTATATTATCATAGAATTTATTTTGATAGCATAAGCTATCGGAGGCTTTTACGCTGTGCATGTCCATTACTGACATACAAAGTCAAGAAATATTCTAAACACTGCCTTTGCATTTAATTAAAGTTGAATCTTATTTAGAAAGACAAGGATATTACCAAATAAAATCCAATTAGATTTGATGACCCCAAATATCCCCATCCTACGTAATGCAAAAATTTACTCTTACAACAAATAAGGGAAGGATATTACCAAGTTTCATTATCTTGAATAATGAAATTTTGCAAGTATTGTGCATAGATCATGTAGCTTGATTTCATATAACATCTAAGACAAGGTAGCAATACATTTATTCCAGAATTGAATAACAAAATAGAAAAATGGTGATAATAGAGAGTACACCCAATGTCAACTTGCTTATAAAGTAAACTACCGGAAATTAAAAATAAAAATTATTTATTTCATTTTATTTTACTTTTATTTTCATTCTATTTTTCTTTTCTTTTTCTATTTATTTTTATTTTATTTCATTATAATATTTTTTACCTAAACCCTAAACCCTAAACCCTAAACCTTAAACCCAAAACTTAACCCTTAACCCTTAACCTTAACCCCTAACCCCTAAACCCTAAACCCTAAACCCTCAACCCTAAACCTCACCACTCAATATTAATTCACGAAAGTATAAATTAAGAGGATTGAGATTAGTAGAGAATTAATTTGAAATTGAAAGGTAAATATTAAAGTTTTATTTGTTTAACTATAAAACATGCAAGCATGCATTTCCCATTAGCTACTGAAATATTATGATTATATTTCACTTATCATACCACTCTAATCTTTTATACTTATCTTTCTTATATATTAAGTCATTCAACCACCACAACTTAGTCCATACAAGCATGCAAACCAAGTTAGGCAGAAAAGCAAAACATTAAGTTATTACATGTCATCTACCTCTAACTAGCTTGGAAGATCACTCAAGGCAAGGATTGAAGAAATTTTTTCTTCTGTTGGCTTCTCCTAGCTGACAGGTTTTGGGGGGGACAAAATGGAGATTTTTGCTTTTGTTTGCTATGCTAATGTAAAGTACACACACATCTCTCTCTCTCTCTCTCTCTATATATATATATATATATATATATATATATATATATATATATATATATATATATTCTTTTTATAACAATGGACTAGAAAAAGTGGTTAAAAATATTTCTTTAAAGTAATACATATAGTTGTTCTACAAAATTTGTTTATCACGTAGTTGTTTCGTAAAAGGTTTTCATAATTATTAATACTTTAATTTTATTTGTTTTATGCTCAAAACAGGAGAAGCTATACAAATTATAGGCTAATTTCAAATATTGTATTATATCTACCCTTGTCCCATTTTTTATGCTTAAGATACTTCAATCTCTTTTTACAACTTCTAAATTTTGGATTTTAAGCAATAGTCCGTGTGTTGCTATAGGCTACATATTTACTAACAATGAAAAGATTCATATTTAGTGTAGTTGTTAATTCTTATTTGTACTAATTAATAATAACAAATTTTTTTAAATGAATTAGAGTCGGCCAACCAATTCGGACAATGGGGTCAGCCGACACCATCTACCGACAAAAAAATATTTAACCAGCCAACCCAGCCGGTCGAGGCCATCGACTGTTACTATCGATTGTCCCTAACATAAGGAACTGGTCTATGGAACCGGACAACCTAATCGGTCGAGGCCATCGATCGATCAGCAGTTAAAACGTCTCGATAGGTATTACTTAAAACCGTTTGTTGGCCAGTTTTATTTATTTTCAAACACTCTGTTGCCAAAAACCTCTCTCAAACTCTGAAAATCCCTCTTGCCAGACATCAAATTTTGACCGATTAAACTTATTTTTAACTCTATAAACACACTTCTTGCACATCAAAAACTTAGTTTGCACTAATTTTTTAAAGACTTTCAACATGGTTCACACAATGGGCAGAGGTTCAGCATCTAAGAAGAATCAAGCAGAGTCATCTTCAAGAGGGACTTCTACTCAAAGAATATGCGACAAATTCAAAAAGTGCAGTGTGATTGCTAGCAAACCAATTGTGGATTCTTCTTTTGGAGGTACTGATATTATTGAATGCTTAGAATTTCAAGGCTGAAAAACTTTCATACATGTAGAATGTCCTGTGCATAATGAGTTAGTTAGGGAATTCTATTTCTTGCTTAAAGAAGGTCCTAATCACGGTTTGAATTCAACTGTTAAAGGAAAAGAAATTCATTTAACTAAAGACTATTTAGCAAATCTGTTTGATCTTCCTCTAATTGGCCAGAAGTACTATAATGCTAAAGGATGGCCAGACATGCATGTAAATGATAATGATGCTATGATGTTGATAGTATGGGAAGGGATTGATAAAGCTTTGAATGATGATGATGATACCCCTTATGATCGTGATATGATTGGTCAAAATAGGCTATTGTTGCACATTGTCACTGACTTAGTTATGCCTAGAGATGGTCATGATGGTCGAGTACAGTATTGTGACGTCTATACTATGTATATGATCAATGCAAGAAAGAAAATTCATCTTCCATATATGATGCTATCTTACATGTGGCACATTAGGACCAGAGTCATGAGTCTAGCATATGGAATGGTGCTAACTAGGATATTTGAGGACTATGAAGTTCCATTGCCTACTGTTGGTAGATGTTTTCCTAGCTGGAGGTTTAATAAGGCGGCTATGAAACGCATGGGCTTATTTATCTATGAAGGCAGAATATATAAGCTTAGTGAAGTTGAGAAATTATATGAAGCTGAACAAATTGCTATAATTGGGGAACTAGGAAAAAAATCGAGGAAAAATATCAAAGGAAAAGGAAAAAAAATAGTTGTCGAGGAAGAACCTAACACATACAATGAATATGATCGGATAGATGTCGATTCCGATGATGAAGGAAATGAAGAAGAAAGAGATGTTCGAGCAACCCTAAGAGAATCTTTAAGAACCGATGCAGTTGAGAGGGAACGAAAGAAAGGTGTTGGGTCAAGTAACAGTGTTCCTCAATTAAACACCTAGTCACCATTTGACATGAATCTCCTAATCTCTGCCCTTGAAGATTGCTTTGGAGATCGCATGACCGAAATGGAAAGGAGAGTCAAATACATATTTCGCAAGGAAATAAAGCCTCTTAAACAACAAGTGTCAAATATCAATTCATGGGTGGATTCATACAATCATTGGATTACTGAGAAAAAATATGATCCTCCTCCAATGCCAAGCACATGGGAGCATGATAAAAGAAGTCTTGAGCAAAATGAGGATAGTTCTGATGAAGACACAACTGCCTAGACCTCTTGCCTATGTCAATCCTGTTTTTAAATATATATATATATATATATATATATATATATTAGCTTGTTAATTACTTAAGCTTTCAAAAATTCATGGATCTCAATTTCTTACTTTGCAAAATATGACAATTGAATTGGTAATTAATTTTTATTTGTTCTGTCACATGGTTAGTCCATAATTGCTTACTTTTTGTATCTTTTATGAGATTACATCATGACATGTACTCGTACTAATACTGTTATATGCTCAGTTATTCACTAATGCACTAACTCAGGAAAAGCAATATCTCTTGATTGATACAAATGTCGAAAATACCTTGAGATGCTATTTTGGTGACCTCCCACTGTCGTGCTACTCATTCTAATAATGTCAATGTGAATCTATTCAACTGATATGTGAATCTCTTTGTATGCTATAAATTGTGCTATATGGAAATTTCTAATAAGACTTTGAATGCCTCAACCTCAATGCCTCACCCGACAAAGGCAGAAGCTGCCAGACGAGGTTGTCGGCCGATGGGGTTGACCGGCAAAGTCGACCAGTTGTTTCACCTTTGTCGTGTGATATAACCGGCCAAGGGGGTCGCCCAGCAACGTTGACCGATCCGTTAACTAGCCGTTGCAGCAGTTTACATAATTTTGAGAATGTGAGAACGTGAAAAACAGAGAAAAATATCTCTTTTTGAGAATCTGAGAAATTTAAAAATAGAGAAAAACATCTTGAAATAGCTTGTGCTAACACTTTTGTACGCATGTTTAAATCTTGACCTACACGTCACTGCATCACTTGCAAATCTTGAGCTTAAACTGGAAAACACCAACACATCAGTGACATTTAAACAAGATTATTGCCTTAAAGGAAATTTAATTTTTCAATTTAATAGTATATGTGATAAGAAAAAAAATATTCTAAACATTAGAATTGATAGAAACTAAATGAGAAGTTCGTTTGCAAAAGTTTGAACTTTTCTTTTGCTTTAGTTAAGCAAATAGAAAGATTCCATTCAACTCTAAATTCATAAAAGATATAATTGGAGTCAAAAGATTAAACTAAACAAGAATGTTCCCAACCTACCAATTAAGACATAAGATCCTTATTTACAGTTACTTTATTGGGTCAAATTCATTTTAGGCTTTTAGTAAGGCAAACTGTGACTCTTGATTGTTAGCCTCAACAAAGTGTCTTGACTCCTTACTTCCAACTCTAGTAATGATTTTCTGAAGAGCTTGTTCTTCACTAGAAGTTTAATAATAAGATAAATGAGCTTCAAAGCAACTGAATTATTGAATTAAATAAAAATTTGTGTATTACATCCCGAAATTTATGTATTATAAGTCCACTAATGAATTAAACAACTTTAACATTTTTGTATTACATCTTAATTCTTTTGGTAACTCTTTTTTAGTTAATTATTTATTTTGACGACAAAGGAACCCAATTAGCGGAGCCCAATTTTTTAGATTATTTATTATAAATCACTTCTTTGTTATTCACAAATTTAATTTTGACCATTTTAAAATTTGTTTTTTTGGATTTTCATGTCACCGTGAAGTCATTGTATGTAATTTACTTCTTAAATATAGTCTTCGTATTTGGTTTATGTAAATTATAATTATTGAAAACTCACTAATCTAAAATGGTATTTTATTATGAAATGATGAATTTCAAATTTTATGAAAAGATTCAACTTTTTATTACTAAGTTATCTCTATTTGAAACCAATTAGGGGTGAAATTTTGACAAATATTTTTGTTCTAAAACTTCGTAACTAACTCGTTGTTATTTGAGATGTATTAGCAACGAAATTAGCGACGCATGTTAATTTGAACCCTTTAGTCGTTATGTTGTCTTTATTTGAAACCAATTAGCGATAAAATTTTTACGAATATTTTTTTCTCAAACTTTGTCAGTAACTCGTTGCTATTTGATATGTATTAGCAACGAAATTAGTGACGCATGTTAATTAGAAACTTTTTGTTGCTAAATTGTCTCTATTTGAAACCAATTAGGGACGACATTTTGACAAATATTTTTTTCTAAAACTTCGTCGCTAACTCGTTACTATTTGAGATGTATTAGCGACGAAATTAGCGATGCACGTTAATTTGAAATCTTTTGTCTCTAAGTTATCTCTGTTTGAAACCAATTAGCGAGGAACTTTCAACGAATATTTTTTTCTCAAACTTCGTAGCTAATTCGTCTCAAAATTTGCACCAATTTACTTATGTCTGCGACAAAATTTCGTATTAACGACAAAATTTCGTCTGCGTCGCTAACTCGTAGCAAATTTGTCTCAAAGTTTGCACTAATTTACTTATGTCTCAAATCGTCGCACTATCGTCTCTATTGGCAATAAAAAAAAAAATTGTCACTAATTTTTTTGTCGCTAATGACAGTTTTTTTTGTAGTGATAGTTGCAATATAACCTTGCCCTAAAATACTAAGCAACCAAATGAATCAATTGAGATTGATGGTGCTACCAATAGATTTGCAGTTAGAGCATAAACATATATATGAAACACATTTATTCGATCATAATATCAACTACTGTTATAAAATAATTGCCAAAGGACAATTGTCATGCCCCAACCTTTCTTCTCTTGCCATGGGTTGGTCTCGTGACACGCCACGTGAGGGAATATCTCAATTACCACTCACGCAAGGCAAATTACTGATAACAACACTTTAAATACTGTGTCCACAAGTACGTAATGCACAATAAAGCTAATTGTATCAGTCTTTATATATACTTATGTACATATATAGTAACATATTAAAGTTCCATAAGTTTACATACCGGTTCATATTCACTGCAGTTCTAAATATTAGGAAGGTTTATCAACAAACATAAAATAACATCTTTAATAGAATAATTTTCTATTCCACTAAAATTAGAAAGGATTATCAACAACCATAAAATAAAATCCTGAATACAATAATCTTCTATTCTCAACTCTGGACATACCTGAATTTAAGTCTTCAGCCCTCACTCCTCTACCAAAAGAAAACATGGAGATCTTCATATCAGTATAATAAAAAAATTATTTCCTCTAAAAAGGTAGCAACTTGTATATTCCTGATTTACGAGACAAAGCAATTTATCATGTTCACGAGTTAATTCCACAGTATTCAAGTTAAGGGATATCCCTCCCTCCTCGAAATTCTTCACGCATAATTAATTGATTTTGTCACTAGTGGGTACTACAACCTCTATTCAGTCTGTGGTGAGTGACCCACCATAATTCTTTTACACAATTTTTCCGTTTCTGTCACTAATGAGTACTACAACCCTCACTCGGCCTATGATGAGTGACCCACCATCAACACTTAAATATAATTCGCAATAATGAAGCCTTTAATAGGCCTAACCCTTAATTTATTACTCGTATTCTCATCTTGTCAGATTCCTTTGAATCAAAACTGGAATTACCAGATCACGGTGCCGATCACCAAAATTTCTCATTCGATAAATACAGAACTTTGCAGTGGTGATTTTCCATCCAAGATTCAAAAGGAAACATGCAAATCACTTATGTATTATAAGGCCTAGCACTTACGTTTCTGTAAAAGAAAATAATGGCACTGGAAGTACACTTTTCATTGATACGATGCTGCCAAATATATAGAGTACAAGAAGTGTCGAGCTATGCTAAAAGTCTAAGTGTACAAGATTACAACAGATCTATACAGCTAAGATTTAGATGAATACAAATTGTTTGCCTAACAAATTGCCAAGTGTTTGATGTGGTGTGAACGACTTCTTGCTACTTATCTCACTGCCTGAAATATCTCCAATAGTTTCATCCTTCAAAGTGAAGTCATGCATAACACTTTTTATATACATTATTTAGTTAGCATATTCAAATGCTTTCTATATAGTCCACCCAAAATATTTTTTTTAGATAAAACTATATCTAATCAAAGTGCCAGGCCCCTCGTGTTTGCTTTGTTTAATTTAGTCAAATTGATAGTCCCCATCTGATTAAGAAAAAGACAAAACACAATGATACTTCAATTTCTTTAATCATTACAATTTGTTTTTTGAAAAAATTCTATCTTCTTTCCCGTTCATTCTTCTTCAATCTTCATTTTTCTTCATCTCACCCCAATCTCATCTTCTTAACATTTTAATTCTCAGTTTCTCACGAAATAAAAATAAATACTAAGTTACTAACAGACCAGTTAAGATAATCAATAATTAAAATTTAAGCTAATATATCACTAAAATTTAAAATTGCTTGGTTATATAATTTTATCCATAATTTATTTTGTTAATGAATTTTTTTTTTCTTTTTTCAGTGAGCTTGACTCTTGAGACAACAGTAAACAGACCAATTAAGATAATCAATTTAACTGAATCACTCCTCTTTATATTTGTTTGTGTATTCTTTATTAATAATATTCTTGGTCCCAAAGACAGAGCTAGCGGTGGCGGGGGAGCCAGGATCCCAAAAAAAAAAAAAGTTTATATATAAATATTTTTTAATGAATGTTTGGCCCACCCAAAAAATGTTTTTTTTAGATAAAAGTATATCTAATCAAAGTGTCAGGTCCTCATGTTTGCTTTGTTTAATTTAGTCAAACTGATAGTCCCCATCTGGTTAAGAAAAAGACAAAACACAATGATACTTCAATTTCTTTAATCATTAAAATTTCTTTTTTTGAAAAAATTATATCTTCTTTCCCATTCATTCTTCTTCAATCTTCATTTTCTTCATCTCACCCCAATCTCATCTTCCTAACATTTTAATTCTCAATTTCTCATGAAATAAAAATAAATACTAAGTTACTAACAGACGAGTTAAGGTAATGAATAATTAAAATTTAAACCAATATATTATTAAAATTTAAAATTACTTGGTTATGTAATTTTATTCATAATTTATTTTGTTAATAATGTTTTTTTTTTTTTTTTTTAAGTGAGCTTGACTCTTGAGACAACAGTGAACAGACTAATTAAGGTAATCAATTTAACTGAATCACTCCTCTTTATATTTGTTTGAGTATTCTTTGTTAATAATATTCTTGATCCCAAGGACGGAGTTAGGGGTGGCGGGGGAGTAAGGCCCCAACGAACTTTTTTTTTTTAAGTTTATATATTAATATTTTTTAATAAAAGTTCGGCCCACCCAAAATATTTTTTTTAGATAAGAGTATATCTAATCAAAGTGCCAGGCCCTCATGTTTGCTTTGTTTAATTTAGTCAAACTGATAGTCCCCATCTGGTTAAGAAAAAGACAAAACACAATGATACTTCAATTTCTTTAATCATTACAATTTGTTTTTTGAAACAATTATATCTTCTTTCCCGTCCATTCTTCTTCAATCTTCATTTTTCTTCATCTCACCCCAATCTCGTCTTCCTAACATTTTAATTCTCAATTTCTCATGAAATAAAAATAAATACTAAGTTACTAACGGACCAATTAAGGTAATCAATAATTAAAATTTAAGCTAATATATCATTAAAATTTAAGCTAATATATCATTAAAATTTAAAATTACTTGGTTATGTAATTTTATTCATAATTTATTTTGTTAATGATGTTTATTTTTCTTTTTTCAATGAGGTTGACTCTTGCGACAATAGTGAACAGACCAATTAAGGTAATCAATTTAATTGAATCACTCCTCTTTATATTTGTTTGTGTATTCTTTGTTAATTATATTTTTGATCCCAAGGATGGAACTAAGTGGTGGCCAGGGAGCCAGGGCCCGGCAATTTTTTTTTTTTTTAAATATATATAAATATTTTTTAAATAAAAGTTCGGCCCACCCAAAATATTTTTTTTATAGATAAAAGTATATCTAATCAAAGTGTCAGGCCCCTCGTATTTGCTTTGTTTAACTTAGTCAAATTGATAGTCTTCATCTGATTAAGAAAAAGACAAATCACAATGATACTTCAATTTCTTTAATCATTACAATTTTTTTTTTTTGAAAAATTTATATCTTTTTTCCCATTCATTCTTCTTCAATCTTCATTTTTCTTCATCTCACCCCAATCTCATCTTCCTAACATTTTAATTCTCAATTTCTCACGAAATAAAAATAAATACTAAGTTACTAACAGAACACTTAAGGTCATCAAAAATTAAAATTTAAGCTAATATATCAATTAAATTTAAAATTACTTGGTTAGGTAATTTTATCCATAATTTATTTTTTTAATGATGTTTTTTTTTTCTTTTTTCCAGTGAGCTTGACTCTCGAGGCAACAGTGAACAGAGCAACTAAGGTAATCAATTTAACTGAATCACTCCTCTTTATATTTGTTTGTGTATTCTTTGTTAATTATATTTTTGGTCCTGCAAATTTTTTTAGATTTTTGTGAAAATTTGTTCTGGTTAATTTCACGAATTTGGTGTACTTACTTTAAATGTGATGTTTAAGTAGCTGAATTCTTGATTTCAAATAGAAAAATATAATATTTGAGTAGCTGAATACTTTTAATTTGTAAACATTAAGTAGTTTGAAAGATACAAAATTGGCGAATGGGGTTTGATCAGACAGTGAACAAAATAATTGAATATATTATGCATTATAATGTGGTAATTGGTATTATAATGTTATTCTTGATCAGATGTGTTTACTGATTTTGATTTGGTAAAGTATTTTTGAAATCATTTATCAAAACAAGGCTTCGCAATCGGATGAAGAATGACTTTCTTAAAAATAGTATGATTGTTTATATCGAAAAGGAAATTGCAAAAGATGTTCTTGTTGATACAATAATTGATAAATTCTATTCCATAAAGGAGATATGAGTCCAATTTCATTGACTGAACTAGTAAACACTACTTTACATAATCTTATGTTAATTTTTTTGCACTTATTTATGTTTGAATTTTTAATATATTTTTTGTTATTTAATTTTAGTATGTTTAATTATATTAATTGGAAATGGAAATATATTTTCTAAGAATATTTTCTACTGGTAAAAAATACTATACAAAAAGTATTGTACAAAAAAAATATCGGCCCCCAATATAAATTTCTAGCTCCGTGTGAAGTCATTATTTTGAAATGCATACATTAGTAGCTGATATTCATTTCATGGATCCATCTTTCTACACGCGTGTATATATTACACAGATGAGCTAACCGGAGGGATGCATATGACTTGTGATCAGATTAATCTTGTTTTTCGCACAATTTTTCAATAATCTGGAGGCATCTAGCTTGAGAGAGAATCAGAGTTGATATTACTCTGGTAATCTCCTGTATCTTTTTTTAAAAAAAATTTCTACTACAGGGCTTCTAAGATTTGGAGTATTTATCCGACAGTTTCCGGCTTAGTGCGGAACGTGGGGCTCAGGCGCCATTTGCCGGATACAAGAATTTTTCTTTAGACAATTTTTCTCTGTGCAGTCTAGACTGATGAGCTAACAGGAAGGATGGATATGAATTGTCAGATCAATCTTATTTCTTGCACGATTTTTCAATATTCTGGAGGCATCTAGTTCGAGAAAGAATAAGAGATTGTAGTACTTTGGTAAGTTCCTTCACATTTCTCTACTTTTTTTGGCATTCTGCTATGTAAGTCGAGGAAAGTATTATAACTTTAAACTCCGTTTGTTTGTCATAAAATAACTTGCTTGTGTAATATGTTTTTCTTTGAAAATATTTTTCTGAAAAATAAAATATTTTATTGGGCCTCGTTTGTTTGCCGTAAAATAATTTGATAAGTGAAAATATTTTCCTAGAAAATAGAATATTAGAAAACATTTTCTGGTGTTTGGATATTTATTGAAAAATATTTTATGACATTAGATTTTATAAAAAAATATACACATAATATATATGTTAATCGTAAGGGTGGGTAGGGGGGAGGGGGTAGAGGGTAGGGTAGGGCAGGGGTAGGGGTGGGTGAGTTTTCAGAAAATATTTTCTTCTTCAAAAGGATATGAAAATATTTTTTCAAATTTTATACTAGCCGTAATATTTGATTAAAAAATATTTTACAGTTGACCAATACTACGGTGTTACGAAACACCAAAAAATTAAGCAAAAGTAATCACCATTTTTTACTGAAAAATATTTTCTATTTAATAAATTTTTTGATATTACCAAACACTGAAAAATTGAAAAAATATTTTTTTTAAAAATATTTTACGGCAAACAAATGGAGCCTTAGTTACAAGCTGTTTACCAAACAGGAAGTCTTTCCCTATTAGAACAATGAATCGCTACTAATTTCTTGTACATTTGACTTGTATAAATCTCTTATAACTTTGGTAGGTTAATCCTCTCCACCAATCACTCGTATCATATTTACTTTGGAAATCAATTATAAAGTGCATGTCAGACACAACATGTAAAAGTCTTTGCTTCTGTGACATTTCCTTGTGGGATTTTCTTTTCGAAGTTCCTTTAGTCTTCTTCTTGTGACAATCTTTGGCTCTCTATTCAGTTTAGTCTCAAATATAATACTGAAAGCTTTCTCTTTTAGTTTAAAGGACGGGCTTGTAATTCCACAACATAACTTTGACTTGCATCAATTGTACCACCAATTTCTTTTAAGAATAAAAATTTTCTTCATCGATCAACAATTTCATAATTGGATTATCAACTTTCATCTCATTCACTTGTGTTTGGGATAATGCTTAAAATCCTCCCAGGAGGTTGGCAACTCTTTGATTATGGATTGCACTTGAAATGACTTGCTAATTGACATTCAATCTCATTGTTGAGGATCACGTAACATTCTCTGAATGTCTTGCACTTAACTGGTCATAAAACTGGAATCACCATTTTTCAATCAAAGAATTTGCCAACTACGATCCTTTTTGCTAGCATCCTAGGTTTTATATTTTGTTCCATGGATTCCCATAACTTGAAGGCAATACTATACACATTCTATAACGTGTTGTCCAATTCATTAGATCTATAGTTCTTACCGTCACAGAGAAAGTCAAGATGCTTCCATCATTTCAACTATATGTGCATCTATCTTATAAATTTTGAGAATGAAAACATCTTCATGGCCATAAACTTTTCCAATTTAAGGATGTAAGATAAAGTATCATTTTAAGCTACCATCTTATGAAGTCGATTTCCAATGAACATATATGGCTTTTCCCATGTCCAACAAATGGGATAAGATCGCAGATTGATAATGTTATTCATTTGATCTACAACAAATTGATAAAGAATAATAAATATTTGCGTAAGATATTCGATAAAATAATGTTTTATAATATCCTTATAATTTTGTTTTTAATCAAGTCAACTTTAGAATTAATTCCTAGCAACTATAAATGCAATATGTTACACACACTTACCAGTTCAACATGTAAAAACAAAAGTAATGTAGTGAAGTGTATTCTTCTTGCAGGATTCCAGGTTAAAGTTCTCTTGTTAGAAAAATAAGCGAGGAAGAATGGCTAACAAGGAGCAAGAAGAAAAATATCAGAGCTTGATAGATTATATCAAGTCCCTTAAACTTTATCTTCCATTTTATAAACCATCTTTCAAAATGGAAAGCCCCTCCTCTCATATTTCTAAATCGTTGTCCCTTCTCGAGGAGCAAGAAGAAAAATATCAGAGCTTTATGGATACTGCCCACTTGAAGGATCATATCCTATTCTTCAAACTTGGGCTTCACTTTCTAGAAATGTTTATCAGCTTCTCAGACGATGAGGGTCTTGGTTTGCTTATTGAAGATGAGCTTTATGATGTGAGGTTGGAACTTCACTCACTTTCTAAGAGACCAATTGAAGGAAGTCTCATCCTGGACTTGGACCGTGTATGTTCTGATTTGCGAGAAAAGATGAAGGATCTTCTAATCAGGCAAAATGTCGAATGGAGACTTGTAAATTATTTTGAATGGGTAAGTCCAAGAAAAGAGTTTCTTGTGAGGATTTCTAGATATTTATTAAGCTGTAAGGCTGATCTAATTGCTCCTCTGATGAAAGAAATTGAAAACTTCAAAGAGAAGCTAACACTTCTGCAAGCTCTGTTTACATATCTAGCAGGCAAAGAGGTATACGTTCCGGATGAAAATTTATGGCTTTTGACTCCTCTTGCTTCTTTGCTACACAAAGCAACATGTCTCATTTACTTTTGCTTCGTTGACCAAATGGATAAAAAGATAGCACTAGCAATGAAGCAAGAGCTCTCTGATCTAGTAGAGAAGACTAATGTCGAGGAGATCTATATGGGGGTCTTAATAGCTTCAATGTCAACTACATCAACATCTGAGTTTTATCTCCTTGATAATCTGATAAAGCTGCTAGATTGTAATGAGAAATTTGTGATTTATCTAAATGATCCGAGTAAGAATCTCTTTGAGAAGCTGAAATTCCTTCAAACTTTTATCGGAAATTTGTCAGATGAATTGAGATTAGAACGATTCAATTATCACTTTACATCCATTGAAGCTATTATTTGGAAGTTCGTACCTATCCTCTGCTTGTGTTATGACAGGGACACAAATGAAGACATGGCTAGGGAAGTGAATATAGCAGTTTCTGAGGTGCTTTACAAAATCAAGCAAATTCAAGAAGACTCCAGAGAGCTTAAGTTGTATAACTATCCCAAAGTTGATGGAATGGGCTTTTTGGATCTTTTTTTGGGACATTTGGAGGAGCTATTAAAATGTCGGCCAGAATCGATTGAGATTCTAAAGAGTCAAATTGAAACACTGCATATGGAATTTAAATCTCTGAGATCTTCCCTTATGGAAACCAAGGGGCAACCTAATGAGAATGAAGAATTGGGAGATCTTTGGACGCGTTTCATAAGCTTGGCATACCAGGCAGAATATGTTATCGACTTTTACCTGGTAAAAAATGTTCTTGATTCTCGCTTCAAGACATCACTTTCCAAAATCATAGAGCAAACCAAGCTTATAAAAACAAAGGTGACAACAATCAATACCAAGAAGAAGCATCATACACAAGCCCATGATGTTGCAAAGACTCCCATTCATATTTCATCAAAAGCTACTGACGTAGCAACTGATGAAATAGTGGGTTTCGAAGATGAGGCAAAGAAGATAAAGGAGTATCTTTTTGAAGACCAAGAGAAAAGAGATATTATTTCAATTGTCGGCATGCCAGGAGTTGGCAAGACTACGCTAGCTAAGAAAGTGTATGAAGACCCTTCAAGCCATGACTTCTTTCATGTTCAAGCATGGTGCACTGTTTCTCAAACATATCAAAATAGAGAATTGTTGCTTACCATTTTAGGTGATGTTATTGGTACCCCAGATAATAAAGAAATGAATGATGAAGATCTTGCTGCAATGCTTTTTCGTAGCTTGAAGGGACGTAGATATCTTATCGTCATTGATGATTTGTGGGACATCAAGGATTGGGATGATTTCAAAAGATCTTTTCCAGACGACAGATTGCGTAGCCGTATTCTCATAACTAGTAGACACCAGAATCTAGCTTCACAAATTGAAGATGGGAATAAGGTGCTTACTCTTCGTGAATTGTCTAAGGTTGAAAGTCGGGAGTTATTTTATAAGAAGTTATTTCAAAAAGGAAGTCTCTCTAAGGAATTTCTGGATGTTGGAGAACAGATTGTAGAGAGTTGCAAGGGACTTCCTCTCACAATTGTTGTCATGGCTGGAGTTCTTGCAAGGGTGGAGAAGAGTGTACTTAAGTGGAAACAAATTGCACGAGAATTAAGCTCTCACATTCTTAGTGACTCAGAAAGTCAGTGCAAAGCTATATTAGAATTGAGCTATAATCATTTACCAGATTATTTGAAATCATGTTTTCTGTACTTTGCAGCATTTCTAGAGGATGAAGAAATTCCTCTCTGGAAATTGAAGATGTTATGGATCGCTGAAGGGTTTGTACGATATGCTGAGGAAAAGAAATTGGAGGATGTAGCAGAGGACTATTTCCTGGATCTTATCAATAGAAGCCTCGTAATACCTACCAAAGAAAGTTCCCTCAGAGGAGTCAAAGCATGTCGTGTTCATGATCTATTACATGACTTTTGCTTGCAAAAAGCTAAAGAAGAGAGTTTCTTGCAAGTGATACATGTGAGTCACTGGTCTGAAATTGCGAGAGTGTATGATGAGCGTCGACTTAGCATTGATGTCACCAAGTTTGCAGATATGCAGGCGAAGCCTTCTCACTATCATGTCCATTCTGTGCTATGTACTGGACCATCTATGTTTTATGATCCCTCGTCTAATTTCTCATTCATTCTTCAGTATTTTAAGCTTCTTAGAGTGTTGGATTTAGCTGATATATACATTTCCATGTTTGATAGCGGAATAGAGTTGCTGATTCATTTGAGGTATTTAGCCATTAAAACAGGATATATGCCAATATCAATAGCCAACCTTTGGAACCTCCAATCTCTACTTGTCGAAAAGCATGGCAAAGTGATAAACATAAACCTTTGGGACATGGTTAACTTGCGCCATGTACGCATAAATCACCGCGATTCTTTTATTGCCAGGAACATCACTCTTGGGACGTCCTCCTTATTGGATAATATGGAAACATTATCGACACCATGTTTTGTTTCCAAAGAAGATGCTGAGAACTTATTGAGAAGGGTACCAAACCTTCGGAAATTGAGATGCGAATTTTACAACTGTTGGGAGTATGCCACCAATGGCTATGAATTTCCAGTATTGAGTTTTCTTGATCAACTTATCTCACTTAAGGTTTTTATCACTGGTTCATTCCAATGGAGAGAGAAATGTGTGTTTAACTTCCCTCCAAATCTACAAAAATTGTCTTTGTCAAGATTTCTGCCAACATGGGAGGATATTGCAAAAATTGGGAGGAACCTAAAGGTTCTCAAACTAGGTGGACTGTATTGCGATGAAGAATGGATCGTGAATGATGGGGACTTCCCAAATTTGGAATATTTGAAATTAAGCAATCTATCGATTTGCAAGTGGATTGCTTCAGAGGATTCTTTTCCCAAGCTTGCGCAATTAGTGATGAACAGTTGCTGGGAACTGGATGAGATCCCCCCTTGCTTTGGAGAACTTTACACACTACAGGTGATTAGAATAACGGATTGCAACCCTTCTATCGATGATTCAGCCAGAAAGATTCAAAAGGTGCAACAGGAGGAACTGCAAAATGAGGAATTCAAAGTGTATATCATCCTAAGTAAGTCAACATGAACACAATTAAATTTCTTTCATTGAGATGCAATTACTTTAATTACTTGAGTGTTTCTAGTTGTTTGTCTTTTACTTTGGTGACCCTTGGATGCGACGTGGCTGTTTGTTGTACAGATTCTATATGTTTGATGAGGCAAGGCATGTGAAAGTTAAAATGATTTTGTACTATTAAGACATAGTATTTCTATTTAGGCTGCAAATTAGAACTAAGGTTTGTGATGAATCCATATTATAAGAATGTAATGTTGGTTATAAGGTTTGAAGTTTGAGTAATTTTTTTGGGTTTTAAAAATCAATTCAAGCTAACCAAATGGGTCTAGTTATTTATTGTGTAGTTTTTTTTATTGAGACTTACACGTTGACATAATTTTACAAATAAGTGGTGATGAGTTTTGAATCGAGGATCTTTTAGTACGTAGACTCTGATTCCATGTTAAGTTAGAGAAGAGTTTATTTATGTGTTGTGTTTAATATTGTTCTTTAATTTGTAAGTTAAGTTTATTCTCCTTTTTAAATTAGTGATAAGTCTGCAAAATTTCGTATTTGTTCAATCCCAATTTCCAATTTGAGTTCCTAAAATTTCTGATCTTATTTGGTTGTGGAGCTTATGATTCGTTTATTTGCTAATCAAGTTGATGTATCATGCTTCCTTGTGGTTAACGACATAGTTGTTTTATGTTAGTTGTCAAACATCCATTTGTTTTTACAATTTGCAGATTATTTATATAACTTGCATTAGGTCATGTTCAATTTCTTGTTTGGGAGTTTATCTTGACTTTCTTTTAGAACGTATCACTATTTTGAAATTATATATAAAAAAAAAGTTGAAAAAGCATGCCTAGGTGTTGTTTATAATCATCCATACTGCTTTCGAGCTTGTTAAAATTTAGTTTATGGAAAGATTTGTTTTGAGGACAAAGTTTGTAGAATATCCTCTTCACTCTGAGTAGTTCTTCTATCTTCGTTCAGCTCATGCTTCCTTACCCTTTAAAGTATCGTACTATACAATTGATCTATTTTTTGCTTAATTTAGTCCTCATTGTTTCAAAAAAGATGCGTTTAGTCCTTAAAGATTGCAAAAAGTTTTAATTTAGTTTTAATATTTACACTTTTATTCAATTTTATCTCTATTATTTCAAAATTGTCAGGCTTAGTTTCCAAAGTTTATAAAAAGTTTCAATTTAGTCTCTGTCGTGAGATTTGAATTGTGATCGGGACATGAAACTTTTGGGACTAAATTAAAGAAAGTGAAAATATTTGGGGAGTAAATTAAACTTTTTGCAAATTTTGGGGACTAAGTGCATCACTTTGAAACAATAGAGATGAAATTGGAAGAAAAAAAAACTGTAAACAATTGGGGACTAAAAGCATTGGGGCAAATCTCACGTTTAGTCCCTATTGTTTGTAAAGTATCTCAGTTTAGTCTATATTGTTTAAAATGTCTCAATTTAGTTACTATTGTTTTCTTAAAAGTTTCAATTTCATTCATATTGTTTAAAGTTGCCAATTTCGTCATTATTGTTTCCTAAAAAGTTTCAATTTAATCCCTATTATTTTCAAAAAGTTTCAAATTCATCCCAATTGTTTCTCAAAAAAATTCAATTTAGTCCTTGAATAAGGACGATTTGAAACTTTAAGAAAATAATAGAGATGAAATTAAATTTTTTTAAAAACAATAGGGACGAAGTTGAAATTTTTTGGAAAATAATAGGGACTAAATTGAGACATATTAAACAATAGAGACAAAATTAAAACTTTTGGTGAAATAATAGGAATTAAATTGAGATATTTTAAATAATAGAGATTAAATTGAGACACTTTGCAAATAATAGGGACTAAATGTAAAATTTTTCCAAAGCATTATTTCTTAAATAATATGGATAAAATTGAAAAAAGTGCAAATATACGGGACCATTTGTGAAATTTACACCTAGTGGAAGCGTTGAAGCCTTTTACTCACTACTGCCAAAGCCATGGATTAATGACATTGAAAGAAACAAAATAGATATTATTTTCGTCATCTAATGCATTGTTTAAATATAGATATGAACAAGTATATGTTATTTGGAATGCTTAATGATGGCACATTGAAAATAATTTATTGGATTATTATTATTTGTTCAATTTTTGGTGTATATTGGTTATGATTTAAAATCTCTCATTGAGTTTCCCTCATAGGGCTCTGTGATCTTAAGCTTTGGCAGCTCTTCAGTTATCCTTTTATTCTTTTAGAGTATAATCCCAACCTTTGTTTACTCTGCAATTTGTACTCATTCCTCTTTTATTAATCCTTTTGCAGCTTACCAAGAAAATGAATGTGAAGAAAATCCTCTTACCAAGGATGAGGATTTTCTTATGGATTACTAGCTTGGGATTTATAGCTGCCCCACTATTATTCAAAAAGGACTTTGGTTTTTGCTGTCTTGTTTTGATGAAAAGACAATGGTATTGTTAATTTAACAATTTTATTATGTTGGATGAGAATGCTACATGTTATTATGGTACTATTAAATAGTTTTGTTAATGTTGGTTTTATAGATTATGCAATGCTCCGCATTTTGGGGCTTAGGGTAATTTATCAAAATGATCCAAAGTTTTTTTATTTTTTTTTACGTTTAACTCCCTTATCTTTCATTTTGGATAAAACGGTCTTTCATATTTCATTTTGGTATAACAACTGCTAGTTCTTGAAGTAAAATCCGTAAAAAAATAACGTTAGTAAGCATGTGGATTGACACATGGCCGCAAAATGTACAAATCTTCAAGGGTAAAATTGTCACATGATAAAATATAAGCATCCTAAGGTCATGTATTTTGCTGTCACGTGTCATCCACGCTCACTAAGGTTATTTTACAATTAAATTATCAAGTTTTTCATCTCACTCACTTATGTTTGAGATAAGCTAAAAATCCTCCCAGGAGGGTGGCAACTTTTTGATTATGGATGACACTTGAAGTGACTTGCTAATTGAAATTCTTTCAACATGAAAATCATTCTTAAGAATCATGTAACATTATCTGAATGTCATGCACTTAACTGGTCATAAAACTTGAATCACCATTTTTTAATCAAAGAATTTTCCAACTACGATCCTTTTAGCTAGCATCCTAGGTTTTATATTTTGTTCCAAGGATTCCCATAACTTGAATGCAATATACACGTCTATAACGTGTTGATTTTTGTCCCTCCTCGAGGAGCAAGAAAAAGAATATCAGAGCTTTATGGATACTGCCCCCTTGATCATATACTCTTCCTCAAACTTGCGATTCACTTTCTAGGAATGTTTCTCAGCATCTCAGACGATGTGGGTAATTGAAGGAAGTCTGATCCTGGACTTGGACCGCGTATATTCTAATTTGCGAGAAAAGATGAAGAATCTTCTAATCAAGCAAAATATCGAAATGGGACTTGTATCTAATGAAGGAATGTTTCGAAGCAAAGATTCTCTTGTGAGGAGTTTTAGATATTTATTAAGCTATAAGGCTGGTCTAATTGCTCCTCTGACGAAACAAATTGAAAATATCAAAGAGAAGCTAATACCTTTGCAAGCTCTGTTTACATATCTGGCAGGCAAAAGGGTATACATTCCGGATGAAAATGAAGAGCTTTTGGCGCCTCTTTGTTCTTTGCTACAAAAAGCAACACGTCTCATTTACTTTTGCTTGGTTGACAAAATGGATGAAAAGGTAACACTTGCAATGAAGCAAGAGCTGTCTGATCTAGCAGAGAAGACTAATGGCAAGGAGATCTATATGGTGGTCTTAGGAGCTTCAAGGTCAAAAAAATCAACATCTGGGTATTATCTCCTTGACAATCAGATAAAGCTACTAAATTATAATCGCAAATTGGTGGCTTATCAAAATGGTCCGAGTAAGAATCTCTATTAGAATTTGAATTTCCTTTGAAATGGATTAAGATTAAAACAGTTCAATTATCACTTCACATCCATTGAAGCTCTTATTTGGAAGTTTGTACTTGTCCTCTGCTCGTTTTATGACAGGAACATGAACGAATACATGGCTAAGGGAGTGAATATAGCAGTTTCTGAGGTGCTCGTTTGTTAATTACAAGTGAGCCAGTGCCCGATCAGGCCCCTCAAGTTGATGATGGAGAACCTTGGTTCGACGAGAATGATTTCTACTTATTGTGATCAGCTTGTTTGTTAATTGAAGTCAATTACTATTTGGACAACGTTATATATGTAATATTCTTTTGGACAACTATATGTAATTAAGTTTATTATTTCTATTCTTTTGAGACCTAGATACCTGATTGTTGGCTAGTCCTTATGATTGAACAGGTGGATTGAGGTCTTGTATATATGTAACAAATTATGGTTAATCTATAAGGCCAATGTAATTGACAGACATTTGAATTCTTAATGGAATATGAATGGTTGTACATGATATTAAGTTTGTAATTTATAGATTTTGAGTTACGAAAGTCACGTACCGACCTTAGCCTTCATAGGTGTCCGGGTCAGGGCGTGACATCTACGATATACCAAACCATCTGGCGCTTATTATCCCTTGGATAATTTCAGATTCATTATTCAGAATTTCATGCTTCTTAAAGTGTTGGATTTGGCTTATACATTCATTTCCATGTTTCATAGCGGAATAGTATTGCTGATTCATTTGAGGTATTTAGCCGTTCAAACACATGATATGCCCTCATCAATAGCCAACCTTTGGATGCGCTTCGTAGGCTTGGCATACCAAGCAGAATATGTTATCGACTTTACCTGATAAAAAATGCGCTTGATTCTCGCATCATATTGTCACTTTCCAAAATCATAGAGCAAACCAAGCCTATGAAAACAGAGGTGACAATGATCTATAACGAGAAGAAGTATCATACATAAGCCTATGATGTTGCGAAGACTCCTATCCATGTTTCTTCAAAAGCTACTGACACAGGAACTAATGAAATAGTGGGTTTCGCAGATGAGGCAAAGAAGATAAAGGAGTATTTTTTTGATGAACAGACATTATCTCAATTGTCGGCAAGACTATGCTAGCTAAGAAAGTGTATGAGGACCCTTCGATCCGTAAGTCCTTTCATGTTCAAGCATGGTGCACTGTTTCTCAAACATATCAAAAGAGACAATTGTTGCTTACCATTTTACGTGATGTTATTGAAATTACTGAAGATCTCAATAAGTTGAATGATGAAGAGTTAGTTGAAAAGCTTTCGCTTCCCACAGGTACTGGACAAGTCGATGATGAAGACCTAGCTCGAAAACTTTACCAAAGTTTGAAGGGACGTAGATATCTCATCGTCATTGATGATTTGTGGAACATCAAGAATTGGGATGATTTCAGAAGATCTTTTCAAATCTGGAATATTTGAAATTAAGCGATCTATCGATTTGCAAGTGGATTGCTTTAGAGGATTGCTTCAGAGGATTCTTTTCCCAAGCTTGTGCAATTAGTAATGGACAATTGCTGGGATCTGGATGAGATCCCTCCTTGCTTTGGAGAACTTTACACACTACGGGTGATTAGAATAAGACATTGCAGCCCTTCTATCAATGATTCAGCCAGAAAGATTCAAAAGTTGCAACAGGAGGAACTGCAAAACGAAGAATTCAAAGTCTATATCATCCAAGGGGACAAAACTACTAGTAAGTCAATATGAACACAACTGAATTATTTTCTTTGAGATGCAATTACTTTTTGATGAGGCAAGGCGTGTGAAAGTTAAAATGATTTTGTACTATTAACTAAGGTTTGTGATATAAATCCATATTATAAGAATGGAATGTTGGTTATAAGGTTTGGAGTTTTGAGAAATTTTCTTGGGTTTTAAAAATCAATTCAAGCTCAGTAAACATATTTTATCTTTTGCGTATCCGATTTTCAAACTAAAAAAGTAGGTAGTCTTACATGTGGATGTAATGTAATTTTACAAATGGGTAGTGAATTTTGAATCCTGGATCTGATTTTATAAATAGCTAAACTCTTATATCATATTAAGTTACTATCTCATCTAAAAGTTTAAACTGTTAGAGAGAGAGATTTGTTGTATTTATTTATTGTTTTAATATCATGCTCTAATTTGTAAGCCACGTTTATTCTCATTTTTGAATTAGTGATAACTTTGCAAAATTGCGTATTTGTTCTTTCCCAATTTCCTATTTGAATTCGTAAAGTTTGAGCTCTTATTTTGTTGCTAATCAGGTTGATGTCTCGTGCTTTAGCCTTGTGGCTCACAACATTGTTGCTGCGTGAAAGTTGAACATCCATTTGTTTTTAAATTTGCAGATTATTTAGGTAACTTGTGTTACACATTGTTAATTTGACAATTTTATTATGTTGGATGAGAATTGTACATGTTATTATGGTACTCTTTTTGTTAATGTTGTTTTATGGATTATGTAATGATCTGTATTTTGGGCCTTAACTTGATTATTTTACTTGAATTAAAGTGGGTTTTAAAATTAGAGTATATGTTGGATTATACCGCTTAATAACTCATTATTGCAATTAAGTTTTACTCACATTTACATAAGTTCTGTAGCGTACGAGTAAAAGGGAGTAAAAACGTATCCGAAAGGAGGTAATAGAATTTTTTTGGAAAAGTCTGTGGATATGCCTAAGTGAATGTGGAAAACGAATTACAAGATTTTTTTTTTTTTTCGCTCGATCAACAACGGGACTTTCAATGCAACAAAACCAATTATAAGAGGAGTTTATATGCTCCTTGGTCAAAATACATAGTGAAAAAATTCACAAAAGAATGAAGTCATCTATATTCACGCTTTACATATAGTAATGTTAATACATGTACGTCTAAATTTTGTTTAAACAGAAAATTTGGCACAGACATCTGCTCTAATTCTATTCAACACTTGGTCCTCCATTCTAGCTCTATTGTTGTGTAATCTAGAGTTTCTCTCTTGCCAGATTTGATAAATTAAAGCACAAAATCCCGCATTAATGATAGAAGCCTGCAACCTTTTTTTCTTGTAGAAGATCATCACCCATTTGATACATGAATCCCATTTAAAAATCCTTGTATTGACTTGAGCAAGTTGTAACATTTTCCACCAAATTCTCCTGGAGAAAGCACACTCAAAGAACAAATGTTCTTGTGTTTCAGTAACCATGTTACATAAGAGGCAATGATTATCCTTTTGGTACCTCCATGAGATCAACTTATATCGGGTAGTAAGTTTATTTTTCATTGCAAGCCAACTGCAAAATGCGTGTCTGGGAGTAACAACATTTGCCCAGATGATCTCAGTGCAGGGCCAATTCGGGTTCTTGGTTTGAATGAAATCCCATGTAGTAGTAGTCAAAAATGAGCTCTTACCAATCTAGCAAACTTTGTCTTTGCAATGGGAGTTCGGGAGTAGGTTCCCCAAAGTTGCTTTGATGAAGTTAAGAGTTTGGTTTCTCGAAGGAAATAAATTTATACAAGTGAAATAAATTTATTTTATATTTTTAAATTTACAAATTTAAATTTAAATATAAATTTTTTTAAATGAAAAACTAAAATTTAAAAATTATTTTACTTTTTTCCTATTTCTATTTGTAAATTTTAAATTTAAATTAAAAATCTGAAATTTATAATCTATCATTTAAAAAATACTTTTAAAAATAAATTATAAGATTTTAATTTAAATTAACATTTTATTATTTTTTTGTTTATATTGTTTTTTATTTTATTTTTCTAAATATTTTATTCTATGAATTTAATAACTTATATTCTATTCTTTTTATTTTTATTCTTTTTATATTTTTTTGTTATTTTATTATTCTATTTTTTTGTTTATTATATTATATTTTTATATTTTGAATTATTTTATTTTTATATTTTTAAGATGGGTATTTGTATCTTTTATTTTTTCCAAAACATTCTCACAACTTGGGAATGTGAGATTCCCAACCCCACATATGCAAATAAAAGTTGAGCAAATCATGAAAATATTGTATTCCCAGGTAGTGGCGGAAACAAGCACCAGGAATCAGGAGGTGCACAACAGCGACAAAGTCAACACTTTTAAAATAAGCTTACCCTTTTCTTTATCTGATAATTAGTGTTTGTTTTATATATGTAACATGACCTTTAGAAGTCCTTAGATTATGGGACGAGAGACATTTTAGTCCCTCAATTTTTAAAATAAGTTTTTTGGTCCCTCGACTTTTATTAGTGGGACACCGTTCGTCCCTCAACTCATCTCCGTTTAAAATTTAACAATTTCGTCACGTGATAGACACATGCAACCAGAAAATGTAAATTTTGATGGGGGCAAAACAGGAATATTATTTCTTCATCTCTTTATTTCTTCTTTTATTCACTTCTTCTCCTCTGCGACAACACAGCCATGGTCAAACTCCACACAACCAAAATCACTTAAGACTTTTCATCAATGCTCCCTAAATACTCATATTTTTCCAGACGAGCCGAGATCTCTTTTATGCATTTTCCAGATGATAAATTGAAAATCCCATTTTGCTAATCATTCTGTTGGTCACTAATAATCCTCCTAACTGATATAAATATGTGATAATAGAGGTCTAATGCCATAGGTGGTCACACAACAAAATGCCAACCATAAAAAAAGAAAAAAAAGAAATGCAGATTGGTAGATGGAAACGTGAAAAAATTCCTGCACAAAATGCCAGTACCATAAAACATGTCACTATGCATAATTAGTTACATTTAAGAACCTAAGAGATTGCATTAGTAGTAAATAGGTCTACTGTCCTACTGCAATATGTCTGAATCTATGGCATACAACAGAGCATGAGTTTGCCACTATAGCTACATGTTCACGCGATCTGTCCTTAGATTATGCATAATTAGTTCTTTAGTTTTTCATGAGTTAATTTCTTGGATGGTGTCCTGTATGCGTAATTACTTCTTTAGCTACAATAAAGAATCACCCGAATTTCTCCAAAATTATCCGCGTAATTAAATCAAACACATGGTGAACAACCCAATTTAGTGCAAGAATTCAAAAGTATAATGCAAAGAAAAGGCGTCGTATATGTAGCTGACTCTGAAAGCTTACACATTTTACATAGGTGGCATTTGGAGGCAAAACCTGCCGCCTATGTAACCTTTTTTTTGTAGTGAGTGCGTAAATTAAAAGCAAGTTAATGAACTAATATGCTGGCTTACATTTCATTTAGCTGACATTGGTTAAAGTCCCACTTAAATTAAAATAAAAAATGGAGACGTTGAATTTTAAGAAATATATGAATTAAGGTTCATATTAATATTTTTTTGTTATTCTTTGTAGGGTTAACACGTTAAAGTCATAATCTCACACCTAACGTTATGAAATCAGCAATATATATATATATATAATTGATAATGTTAATAATTATATGAGTGAACAATGTTAAGGTATAAACAATTCACCTCGAAAATAATTGATGGTCAAGCTGATGTGACGGAGAAACCAAACTATATTAATGTATTATTCTTAATGCTTATAATATGGGGACTTATTTGTCAATTCATTTTCTTTTTTGTTTTTTGTTTTTGGCTCAACGTCAATAGTCGTGATTATGATTATTTTCTCTATTTAAAATGAGGTTTAAGCTAGTATTATATCATATATAAAGCATATTATACTTATAAAAAATCAATCTTGAAACCTCTCATAAATAAAACGAGAAGCATACCACCGGAGCAAACGCCTACTGAAAACAATTATTATTTTTAAGTGCATTACAATACCAGCTATTATAAAATTGATTAAGTCGTCTTTGCAGAGGTGGGTTTGGACCACTGTCTCCAACAATTATGTACTAAAAAAACTTAGAATACCAAGACTTAATTGTCAAGTCTTTGTTTTCTTCTTCTTTTATGTTTTGGATCAGTGTGAAATGCATACATTAGTAGCTAATATTGATTTAATGCGATTATCTGTTTTGTTTTGCTCTGTACAGTTTACATGTACAGATGAGCTTATAGGAGGGATGCAGCAGATCAATATTATTTCTTGCACAATTTTTCAATAATCCGGAGGCATCTAGCTCGAGAGAGAATCAGCGTTCATAGTTCTCTGGTAAGCTCCTGTATTTTTTTTTAATTTTCTTTTTTTTACTGCTACATGGCTTCTAAGATTTGGAGTATTTTTCCTTAGTGATAACAAAGTCTCTGCTTCTGTGACATTTCCTTGTGGAATTTTCTTTTTGAAGTTCCTTTAGTCTTTTTTTTTGTGACAATCTTTGGCTCTCTATACAGTTTTAGCCTCAAATATAACACTTATCTTCAAATACAACCCAGAAAGCTTTCTCTTTTAGTTAATGACGGGCTTGTACTTCCACAACATAACTTTGACTTGCATCAATTGTACCAACTATTTCTTTTAAGAATAGATATTTTCTCCATCGATCAACAATTTCAAATTAGATTATCAAGTTTCATCTCATTCACTTGTGTTTGGGATAATTCTTCAAATTCATTAGATCTATAGTTCTTACAATCACAGAGAAAGTCAAGATGCTTCCATGCTTCAATCATTTCAACTATATATGCATCTATCTTATAATTGTTGAGAATGAGAACATCTTCATGGCCATAGACTTTTCCAATTTAAGGATGTAAGATAAAATATCGTTTTAAGCTACCATCTTATGAAGTCGATTTCCAATGACCATATATGGCTTTTCGCATGCCCAACAAATGGGATAGGATTCCCAGATTGATAATGCCATTCATCTGATTTACAACATATTAATAAGGAAGAATAAATATTTGTCGTAAGATATTCGATAAAATAATCTTTTATAATGCTTAAAATTTTCTTTTTTGATCAAGTCAACTTTAGAATTCATAGAAACTATAAATGCAATATGTTACACACACTTACCAGTTCAGTATGTAAAAGCAAAAGTAATGTAGTAAAGTGTCTTCTTCTTGCAGGATTCCAGGTTTAAGTTCTCTTGTTAGAAAAATAAGCGAGGAAGAATGGCTAACCAGGAAAGATCTTCCTCTCATATTTCTTGTGCCGCCTCTGATATTTCTAAATCGTTATCCCTTCTCGAGGAGCAAGAAGAAGAATATCAGAGCTTTATGGATACTGCCCCCGTGAAGGATCATATCCTATTCCTCAAACTTGGGCTTCACTTTCTAGAAATGTTTCTCAGCATCTCAGACGATGAGGCTCCTGTTTTGCTTATTGAAGATGAGCTTTATGATGTGAGGTTGGAACTTCACTCACTTTCTAGGAGACCAATTAAAGGAAGTCTCGTCCTGGGCTTGGCCCGTGTATATTCTAATTTGCGAGAAAAGATGAAAGATCTTCTAATCAGGCAAAATTTTGAAAGGAGACTTGTAAATTATGAATGGGAGTTTCGAAGGAAAGAGTTTCTTGTGAGGATTTCTATATATTTATTAAGCTGTAGGGCTGATCTAATTGCTCCTCTGTTGAAAGAAATTGAAAACTTCAAAGAGAAGCTAACACTTTTGCAAGCTCTGTTTACATATCTAGGAGGCAAAGAGGTATACGTTCCGGATGAAAATAGACGGCTTTTGACTCCTCTTGCTTCTTTGCTACACAAAGCAACATGTCTCATTTACTTTTGCTTCGTTGACCAAATGGATAAAGAGATAGCACTAGCAATGAAGCAAGAGCTCTCTGATCTAGTAGAGAAGACTAATGTCGAGGAGATCTATATGGTGGTCTTAAGAGCTTCAAGGTCAGCTGAATCAACATCCGAGCATTATCTCCTTGACAATCTGATAAAGCTACTAGATTGTAATGAGAAATTTGTGATTTATCTAAGTGATCCAAGTAAGAATCTCTTTGAGAAGCTGAAATTCCTTCAAACTTTTATCAGAAATTTGCCAGATGAATTGAGATTAGAACAATTCAATTATCACTTTACATCCATTGAAGCTATAATTTGGAAGTTCGTACTTATCCTCTGCTCGTGTTATGACAGGGACATAAACGAAGACATGGCTAGGGAAGTGAATATAGCCGTTTCTGAGGTGCTTGATAAAATCAAGCAGATTGAGGAAGACTCCAGAGAGGTTAAGTTGTATAACTATCCCAAAGTTGATGGAGTGGGCTTTTTGGGTCTTTTTTTGGGACATTTAGAGGAGTTGCTAAAATGTCGGCCAGAATCAATTGAGATTCTAAAGAATCAAATTGAAACACTGTATATGGAATTCAAATTTCTGAGATCTTCTCTTATGGAAACCAAGGGGCAACGTAATGAGTATGAAGAATTGGGAGATCTTCGGATGCACTTCATAGGCTTGGCATACCAGGCAGAATATGTTATCGACTTGTACCTAGTAAAAAATGCTCTTGATTCTCGCATCATAATGTCACTTTCCAAAATCATAAAGCAAACCAAACTTATAAAAACAGAGGTGTCAACAATCAATACCAAGAAGAAGTATCATACACAAGCCCATGATGTTGAAAAGACTTCCACGCATGTTTCATCAAAAGCTACTGATATAGCAACTGATGAAATAGTGGGTTTCGAAGATGAGGCAAAGAAGATAAAGGAGTATCTTTTTGAAGACCAAGAGAAATTAGATATTATCTCAATTGTCGGCATGCCAGGAGTTGGCAAGACTACTCTAGCTAAAAAAGTGTATGAGGACCCTTCAATCTGTGAGTTCTTTCATGTTCAAGCATGGTGCACTGTTTCTCAAACATATCAAAAGAGAGAATTGTTGCTTACCATTTTAGGTGATGTTACTGGGACCCCTGATAATAAAGCACTGAATGATGAAGATCCAGCTGCAATGCTTTTCCGAAGCTTGAAGGGACGTAGCTTTCTCATCGGCATTGATGATTTGTGGGACATCAAGGATTGGGATGATTTCAAAAGATCTTTTCCAGATGACAGATTGCATAGCCGTATTCTCATAACTAGTAGATATCAGAATCTGGCTTCGCAAATTAAAGATGGCAATAAGGTTCATACTCTTCGTGAATTCTCTGAGGTTAAGAGTTGGGAGTTATTTGATAAGAAGCTATTTCAAAAAGGAAGCTTCTCTCCGGAATTTCTGGATGTTGGACAACAGATTGTAGAGAGTTGCAAGGGACTTCCTCTCACAATTGTTGTCATGGCTGGAGTTCTTGCAAGGGTGGACAAGAGTGTACATAAGTGGAAACAAATTGCACAAGAATTAAGCTCACACATTTTTAGTGACTCAGAAAGTCAGTGCAGAGCTATATTAGAATTGAGTTACAATCATTTGCCAGATCATTTGAAATCGTGCTTTCTGTACTTTGCAGCATTTCCAGAGGATGAAGAAATTCCTCTCTGGAAATTGAAATTGTTATGGATTGCTGAAGGATTTGTACGATATACTGAGGGAGAAAAATTGGAGGATGTAGCAGAGAAATATTTTGTGGATCTTATCAATAGAAGCCTTGTAATACCTACCAAAGAAAGTTCCCATGGAGGAGTCAAAGCATGTCATGTTCATGATCTATTACATGACTTTGGTTTTTGCTATCTTGTTTTGATGAAAAGATAATGGTATTGTTAATTTAACAATTTTATTATGTTAGATGAGAATTGTACATGTTATTTTGGTACTCTTAAATAGTTTTGTTAATGTTAGTTTTATGGATTATGTAATGCTCCACATTTTGGGACTCAACTTAATTATTTTAGAATAATTTATCAAAATGATCCTAGATCTTTATTTTTTTTTACATTTAACTTCCTTATCTTTCATTTTGGACAAAACGATCTTTCATCTTTTATTTTGGTGACAGCTGTTAGTCATTCGAACAAAATTCGTCAAAAAATAACGTTAATAAGCACGTGGTCACAAAATGCACAAATCTTTAAGGGTAAAATTGTCACATGATAAAATATAAGCATCCTAAGGTCATGCATTTTGCTGCCACGTGGTATCCACGTGCTCCACTAACGTTATTTCAGAATTAGATTATCAAGTTTCTAGGAATGTTTCTCAGCATCTCAGACGATGTGGGTAATTGAAGGAAGTCTGATCCTGGACTTGGACCGCGTATATTCTAATTTGCGAGAAAAGATGAAGAATCTTCTAATCAAGCAAAATATCGAAATGGGACTTGTATCTGATGAAGGAATGTTTCGAAGCAAAGATTCTCTTGTGAGGAGTTTTAGATATTTATTAACTATAAGGCTGGTCTCTTTGCCCCTCTAACGAAAGAAATTGAAAATATCAAAGAGAAGCTAATACCTTTGCAAGCTCTGTTTACATATCTGGCAGGCAAAAGGGTATACATTCCGGATCAAAATGAAGAGCTTTTGGCGCCTCTTTGTTCTTTGCTACAAAAAGCAACATGTCTCATTTACTTTTGCTTGGTTGACAAAATGGATGAAGAGGTAACACTTGCAATGAAGCAAGAGCTGTCTGATCTAGTAGAGAAGACTAATGTCAAGGAGATCTATATGGTGGTCTTAGGAGCTTCAAGGTCAAAAAAATCAACATCTGGGTATTATCTCCTTGACAATCAGATAAAGCTACTAAATTATAATCGCAAATTGGTGGCTTGTCAAAATGGTCCGAGTAAGAATCTCTATGAGAATTTGAATTTCCTTTGAAATGGATTAAGATTAGAACAGTTCAATTATCACTTCACATCCATTGAAGCTCTTATTTGGAAGTTTGTACTTGTCCTCTGCTCGTTTTATGACAGGAACATGAACGAATACATGGCTAAGGGAGTGAATATAGCAGTTTCTGAGGTGCTCGTTTGTTAATTACAAGTGAGCCAGTGCCCGATCAGGCCCCTCAAGTTGATGATGGAGAACCTTGGTTCGACGAGAATGATTTCTACTTATTGTGATCAGCTTGTTTGTTAATTGAAGTCAATTACTATTTGGACAACGTTATATATGTAATATTCTTTTGGACAACTATATGTAATTAAGTTTATTATTTCTATTCTTTTGAGACCTAGATACCTGATTGTTGGCTAGTCCTTATGATTGAACAGGTGGATTGAGGTCTTGTATATATGTAACAAATTATGGTTAATCTATAAGGCCAATGTAATTGACAGACATTTGAATTCTTAATGGAATATGAATGGTTGTACATGATATTAAGTTTGTAATTTATAGATTTTGAGTTACGAAAGTCACGTACCGACCTTAGCCTTCATAGGTGTCCGGGTCGGGGCGTGACATCTACGATATACCAGACCATCTGGCGCTTATTATCCCTTGGATAATTTCAGATTCATTATTCAGAATTTCATGCTTCTTAAAGTGTTGGATTTGGCTTATACATTCATTTCCATGTTTCATAGCGGAATAGTATTGCTGATTCATTTGAGGTATTTAGCCGTTCAAACACATGATATGCCCTCATCAATAGCCAACCTTTGGATGCGCTTCGTAGGCTTGGCATACCAAGCAGAATATGTTATCGACTTTACCTGATAAAAAATGCGCTTGATTCTCGCATCATATTGTCACTTTCCAAAATCATAGAGCAAACCAAGCCTATGAAAACAGAGGTGACAATGATCTATAACGAGAAGAAGTATCATACATAAGCCTATGATGTTGCGAAGACTCCTATCCATGTTTCTTCAAAAGCTACTGACACAGGAACTAATGAAATAGTGGGTTTCGCAGATGAAGCAAAGAAGATAAAGGAGTATTTTTTTGATGAACAGACATTATCTCAATTGTCGGCAAGACTATGCTAGCTAAGAAAGTGTATGAGGACCCTTCGATCCGTAAGTCCTTTCATGTTCAAGCATGGTGCACTGTTTCTCAAACATATCAAAAGAGACAATTGTTGCTTACCATTTTACGTGATGTTATTGAAATTACTGAAGATCTCAATAAGTTGAATGATGAAGAGTTAGTTGAAAAGCTTTCGCTTCCCACAGGTACTGGAAAAGTCGATGATGAAGACCTAGCTCGAAAACTTTACCAAAGTTTGAGGGGACGTAGATATCTCATCGTCATTGATGATTTGTGGAACATCAAGAATTGGGATGATTTCAGAAGATCTTTTCAAATCTGGAATATTTGAAATTAAGCGATCTATCGATTTGCAAGTGGATTGCTTTAGAGGATTGCTTCAGAGGATTCTTTTCCCAAGCTTGTGCAATTAGTAATGGACAATTGCTTTGGAGAACTTTACACACTACGGGTGATTAGAATAAGACATTGCAGCCCTTCTATCAATGATTCAGCCAGAAAGATTCAAAAGTTGCAACAGGAGGAACTGCAAAACGAAGAATTCAAAGTCTATATCATCCAAGGGGACAAAACTACTAGTAAGTCAATATGAACACAACTGAATTATTTTCTTTGTGATGCAATTACTTTTTGATGAGGCAAGGCGTGTGAAAGTTAAAATGATTTTGTACTATTAACTAAGGTTTGTGATATAAATCCATATTATAAGAATGGAATGTTGGTTATAAGGTTTGGAGTTTTGAGAAATTTTCTTGGGTTTTAAAAATCAATTCAAGCTCAGTAAACATATTTTATCTTTTGCGTATCCGATTTTCAAACTAAAAAAGTAGGTAGTCTTATATGTGGATGTAATGTAATTTTACAAATGGGTAGTGAATTTTGAATCCTGGATCTGATTTTATAAATAGCTAAACTCTTATATCATATTAAGTTACTATCTCATCTAAAAGTTTAAACTGTTAGAGAGAGAGATTTGTTGTATTTATTTATTGTTTTAATATCATGCTCTAATTTGTAAGCCACGTTTATTCTCATTTTTGAATTAGTGATAACTTTGCAAAATTGCGTATTTGTTCTTTCCCAATTTCCTATTTGAATTCGTAAAGTTTGAGCTCTTATTTTGTTGCTAATCAGGTTGATGTCTCGTGCTTTAGCCTTGTGGCTCACAACATTGTTGCTGCGTGAAAGTTGAACATCCATTTGTTTTTAAATTTGCAGATTATTTAGGTAACTTGTGTTACACATTGTTAATTTGACAATTTTATTATGTTGGATGAGAATTGTACATGTTATTATGGTACTCTTTTTGTTAATGTTGTTTTATGGATTATGTAATGATCTGTATTTTGGGCCTTAACTTGATTATTTTACTTGAATTAAAGTGGGTTTTAAAATTAGAGTATATGTTGGATTATACCGCTTAATAACTCATTATTGCAATTAAGTTTTACTCACATTTACATAAGTTCTGTAGCGTACGAGTAAAAGGGAGTAAAAACGTATCCGAAAGGAGGTAATAGAATTTTTTTGGAAAAGTCTGTGGATATGCCTAAGTGAATGTGGAAAACGAATTACAAGATTTTTTTTTTTTTTTCGCTCGATCAACAACGGGACTTTCAATGCAACAAAACCAATTATAAGAGGAGTTTATATGCTCCTTGGTCAAAATACATAGTGAAAAAATTCACAAAAGAATGAAGTCATCTATATTCACGCTTTACATATAGTAATGTTAATACATGTACGTCTAAATTTTGTTTAAACAGAAAATTTGGCACAGACATCTGCTCTAATTCTGTTCAACACTTCATCCTCCATTCTAGCTTTGTTGTTGTGTAATCTAGAGTTTCTCTCTTGCCAGATTTGATAAATTAAAGCACAAAATCCCGCATTAATGATAGAAGCCTGCAACCTTTTTTTTTCTTGCAGAAGATCATCACCCATTTGATACATGAATCCCATTTAAAAATCCTTGTATTCACTTGAGCAAGTTGTAACATTTTCCACCAAATTCTCCTGGAGAAAGCACACTCAAAGAACAAATGTTCTTGTGTTTCAGTAACCATGTTACATAAGAGGCAATGATTATCCTTTTGGTACCTCCATGAGATCAACTTATATCGGGTAGTAAGTTTATTTTTCATTGCAAGCCAACTGCAAAATGCGTGTCTGGGAGTAACAACATTTGCCCAGATGATCTCAGTGCAGGGCCAATTCGGGTTCTTGGTTTGAATGAAATCCCATGTAGTAGTAGTCAAAAATGAGCTCTTACCAATCTAGCAAACTTTGTCTTTGCAATGGGAGTTCGGGAGTAGGTTCCCCAAAGTTGCTTTGATGAAGTTAAGAGTTTGGTTTCTCGAAGGAAATAACCATTGTCCAGTTGATATAAACTCTGAAACTTTAGCTGTGAGCCTGAGACCTGGATTAGCCTGAGATTCTACATCATAATAGTTACGAAGGCATCCCACGGGTGCCAAGAGTCGAGCCATTAAAAAGTCTCCTTGCCATCTCCAATCGAGTGTGATAGCATTTTTCTTGCAAGGGATATGAGGTTGAGTATTTTTCTCCAAGCCCAAGATGTTTCAGAGGGGGCGGCAATATCCTAGAAACTACGCCCTTTAAGCAGATTAATTCTACACCAGTTAGACCAGAGAGAGTCATGATAAGCAAAGAGATACCAGATAAATTTCAGCACACCAATTCTATTTGACTCCACCAAATCACTAATGCCAAGTCCACCCTCTTGCTTCGGCATACAAACATCCAGCCATTTAACTTTTGCACCATGGTGATCCTTTCCATAGGAAGTTAGCCAATTTCCTTGCAACTGCCTTGATGACACCTTTTAGGATAATAAAGGTATTTGTCCAATAATCTTGGATCCCCACAAGAACTGAATTAATCCATTGGAGTCGACCAGCATAAGATAGCCACCTATTCTTCCAAGAGTTGATTCGGCTTGTGACTTTTTCAACAAGAGTATTGCAAACATTTTTACTGAGTCTGCCTGAGATAAGTGGCAGCCCCAAGTAACGGATTGGAAGAACTCCCTCTTTGAACCCCATAATCTCTACAAGCTGAGCTTTAACATGGTCTTTGTATCCCCCAAAGTAGAGCTACTCTTTGAGTCATTAATTTGGAGGCCCGACATTTCAGAGAAAATATTCAGACTACTTTTGATAATATGCACTGAGTTCCTATTGGCTTTGCAGAAAATGAAGATGTCGTTAGAGAAACAAAAATGATTTATATTAGTTTTCCTGCATTTGGGGTAGAAGTCGAACCCTTCAATCTGGCTAGCTTTTCTCAGTAAACTCAAAAGAACCTCCATAACCATGATAAAGAGATATGGGGATAAGGGATCCCTCTGCCTCAAACCTTTTTTACCACCAAAGTATCCATTGAGACTACCATTGACGGCAATAGAAAACATTGAAGTTGTGATGCATTCAGTTGTCCATTTCATGAAATTCTCCGGAACACCCAAAGCTTCCATTGTTTTGTGCACAAAATCCCAACGAACTGAATCGTATGCTTTCATCATGTCAATTTTCATAGAAACTTGAGGAACCCCCTTTTTCCTATTATACCCACAAACCATTTCTTGAGCCGACATGATATTTTCATAAATTCTTCTACCTGGGACAAATGCAAATTGATTGCACGAAATGACTGAGTGAAGGCAGCCTTTGATTCAATTAGCCAGAATCTTAGTGATGGTTTTATATAGAACTGTTGAAATATGAAATATTATATTAGTTTATATTACTTTAGTTCCCTAAAATTAGGCCTATTGTAAGGAGTAATTTCCTCCATAAAATTAGGCTTATTGTCTTCCCTATTTTGCTCCTTAATATTAGGAAAGGTTGTCTACCCCTTTTAGGGCTATATAAACTACTATGTAGTATCAAGAGTTGTAATCAAGTGTTGTAATCAAATATTGTGATCAATGTTGCAATCTGTGAATTCCATTATTTCACCCTAGTTTTCTACTTGGTATCAAGAGCCAAAATGTTTAAAAAAAAAAAAAAATTGAACAGTTAAAATCTTCTACTGTTCATCGTCTGCTCCACCATACGACACTGTTCATCAGTTAAATTCTGCTACTGTTCATCTTCTGCACTGTTCATCAGTTTTTAAAAAAAAAAATCAGAAATACGGGAAAGCTTCCTTGGGCTTCCTCAACCAAAAACAATGTCATCTCTTTATTGTCATCGCGGCCAAGTGTCCGGCTGCCTTTGCTCTTGCCATCTCTTTATCGTCATCATAGCCGAGTTTGTCCGGCTACCTTCATCTCCCTTGTTTGTTCATCTCTCCCAAATGATAGTTCTTTTGTTCAATTGTTGACGGTTGCTAGCATATTGTGTTTAGATATGGGTTGAAGTGCTCACCAATCATCTGTTGACCGACATTTCTCATCGTTGGCCCACTTTTTGACTGTGGTTTCCACCATTGTTCGCGGAAATTTGGTTGGAAGTTTTCCGGTGGATATGTTCTCCACCTTTCTTGGCTTGAGACTCAATTTGTTATCTCAGCTCTCGGGGTTGGTACGTCCTCTGTCACGTACTTGGGGTTGGTACGTCCTCTGTCACGTACCAGGGGTTGATACGTCCTTTGTCACGTATCTTTTGTTGTCCGCCTGTTGTTTTCAGGCGCCTTGCCATAGTTTCATAGTCTTTCCAGTCACTAGTGGTGTGCTATTGATGTTGGGGCTTTGGTCCAGTCATAGGTGGCCTTTGGCCTTGGGTCCGCACATGGCTTGCATGCAGTCACTTGTTCTTCTTGATGGGAGCTATCAGTTCATCGTAATATCAACCATCACTTCTCCAGTCAGTTCTTGTCAAGCTTGGGTTCGTCGATATCTTCGTCCCAGCTTGAGGGAGAGTGTTGAAATATGAAATATTATATTAGTTTATATTACTTTAGTTCCCTAAAATTAGGCCTATTGTAAGGAGTAATTTCCTCCATAAAATTAGGCTTATTGTCTTCCCTATTTTGCTCCTTAATATTAGGAAAGGTTGTCTACCCCTTTTAGGGCTATATAAACTACTATGTAGTATCAAGAGTTGTAATCAAGTGTTGTAATCAAATATTGTGATCAATGTGCAATCTGTGAATTCCATTATTTCACCCTAGTTTTCTACTAGAACATTGCAACAGGCA
This sequence comes from Ehretia macrophylla, assembly GCA_037974665.1. Taxonomy (NCBI): domain Eukaryota; kingdom Viridiplantae; phylum Streptophyta; class Magnoliopsida; order Boraginales; family Ehretiaceae; genus Ehretia; species Ehretia macrophylla. Next base: position 15,319,515 of record CM075767.1, on the reverse strand, counting down.
ATTGGGCGATAATCCGACATCTTGGCTAGAGCTTTGAAGAAGAATTTTGAGTTCAAATCCTCCCCATTTAACCACTCAATTCTTGACTTTTTTCTCAAGATGCTTTCTTCAATGTTAGATGTTTTCTCAAGCTCTTTCACCAAAGATTTTTCAGCTAAGGATTCCTTTGAAGTTGCAACCCCTGACAAAATTTTCTCCTGAAGATTGTTGATCTCTTTCTTGAGGGAAAGACATTTCTTTGAAATCCCAGAAAAGTGTTTCTCATTGAAGAGTTTGAGCTCCTTCTTAATTGCTTTAAGTTTCTGGACCACTTGAAACATTGGTGTGCCAGGAATATGTTGTTCCCAGACACGCGAGATAAGCTCAAAGTAATCAGGGTGTAAAGACCACACATTGAAGAATTTAAACGGCCTCGGCTTGACTTGAACAATACGACTAGTATGGAGCGTGAGAGGGCTATGGTCTAAAATTCTAGGGAGATCAATATCAAGGGTTGTATTTTGGAAAGCCAAATCCCATGAATCATTTACAAACAGGCGATCAATTCTACTAGCTTTGAGACTCGGGCCTTTAGCCTTATTACTCCAAGTAAACTCCAGGCCATTCCCTGCAATTTCATGAAGGTTAGTACCTTCAATACATTGCTTGAACTTCTCTGCAGACTGAGCAAGGGTATTACAGCCCTATCTGTCCTCGATACGAATCACTTCATTGAAATCCCCAATTAAGCACCAAGGGTGGTTCGCCAATGGATTGCTCAAGTGCAAAAAAGAATTCCAAAGGTCACTACGAATTGTTGGCTCACTTGCACCGTAAACAAAAGAGCAATAGAATTCTTCATTATAATTGGATGATTTGATAAAAACAAAACCATAGATTGATTTGTTGCAGAAACCTTGGAAATAGAAACTATTTCAGGATTCCATAACACCCAGATTCTACCAAAATCACATATTTCATAGTTGTTAATAAGATTCCAACATCGCACCACTCTATTTGCAATTTCAGTAGCTTTGTGATACTTGACTTCAGTTTCTACCAGGCAGCAAATATCAATTCTAGTCCTCGCAAAAGTCTGCTTATTTCCCTTTGCTTGTAGAGCTTATTCAGTCTCTGATATTCCACACAAACACTTTCATTGAGGTATAGGAGGTTTTGAAGGAATGTAGCCCTCATCCTGAGCTTTATTTCTATCCTTCTTCGGAGCATTAGCTTTTCCAATGAATTCCTCTATGGGCTCATCTAGAGATTGCAGTGGCACACAAGCATTTAGATCCCTTTGATGGAAAGAATTCCCCTGCATCTTCGAATGTTTGAAGGGGAGGTAGACCTCCTAGTTGGTGAGGAAGATCTGGGTGTATCAGCCCGCTTGGTAGAGTCCTGAGGGACTACCACATTCCTCACTGAGGGTGCTACAGATTGCACTTTCTTCTTCAGCCTAATAGTATGCCAATCATCAAATTTTTCTTTCTCCACTAGCTTTTCATGCTCAACAACCTCTGTAGGGATAAGATTACATGTAGCTCGCCATTCTTTAGTTTCAATCACAGTGCACTGTTTCACACGATGGTACATGATTGTATCAGGGAGATCTTGCTCGACTCCAACCTCCACGCAAATGCTCGAATAGCCCAATCTCTTACGAGAATATATCACAACATCTATTTGGATTGGGATGCCAATACCACTCCCAATGTAACTGAACCCCTCTGTAGACCAGTACTCCAATGGAATATTCCTTAGCTTGACCCAAATTGGAACCCTATCAATTTTAACATTCAACAATTGAGCTCTTGGCTCCCATTTTCTCAGAAGTAAGGGTCTGTTGCCAATATGCCAGAGTTGGCTTAGCACTTTTTCACAGGCATCCTCTGAGTCAAGTTTGAAAACGAATAACCCCTCTGTTATGAATACACCAGCAATGGACCACAATGAAGTAGCAAGGTTGAGTGCAGCAGGACCAAGCCTGGATAACAAAGCCCAAGCGAAGAGAAATGGTGCTCGTAAGCGTATAAGGCCCAGCTATCTGGAAGATTACGTGACTGCCTAGTAGGAGTGAGAATATTCTGAGTTGAGTGACTTGTATAAGAGTGGGTTGGGCGTGAGCATAGGCAAGCAGAATCAATTTGTTATTTTGTTATTTTGTTACTTTACATTTCAGCTTCTCTCTCTCTTCTTTTTCTTCTCTGCAACTCTCTGTTTATTAATGAAAACTTGCAAGTTCTGTTGAGCTCGATCCTATTATTGACCCTATATTCCCTAAAATCCAAAATAAGTCATAACATTGGTGCTTTCGTTGAGTTTCCTTCATGGCGGACGATGCTGTGGAGGCGACGGTGAAGAAGCTCGAGCAAACTGCAGTCGAGCATTCTCAACGACTCGATGCCCATCAACACGCACTTGGAGACCTCGTTTTCAAGGTCTCGATGCTTGAGAGCAAACTTGACCAAGTTCTTCAGCTCGTAACTGAAAATTTTGGAGCTACGCCTCCAACGCCGACTTCTTCAACGATAACGCCGACGGCCCCGTCTATACCCACAACCACAACAACCATTAACCAACTAGCCAAATTGGACCCACAACCTCACCAACCTTCCATACCACCCGTCGAACCCAGAGCTAGTGCTTTGAATGGGGATGTCAATGAATTCCAGACTAACATGGTTCCTTACCCAAGGATTCACTTCGTGCTTTCTTCATATGCACCTGTGATCTCAGTTGAGAAGGCTTACCATGAGCCACTCTCTGTTGCCGAGATCACCAACACTGCATTTGAGCCATCGTCTATGATGGTGAAGTGTGACCCGCGCCACGACAAGTACATGGCCTGTTGTTTGATGAACCGTGGTAATGTGGTACCCAAGGATGTGAATGCAGCTGTTGCCACTCTTAAGACCAAGAGGGCTATTCAGTTTGTTGACTGGTGCCCTACAGGATTCAAGTGTGGTATTAACTACCATCCCCCAACTGTGGTGCCCGGTGGCGATTTGGCTAAAGTGCAGAGGGCTCTCGACATTGACCGACCCACATGTTCATCTATCAGGTTATATCACCATAAACTGTTTGTTCAAATTCCTGAACCAAATTTGTTAATGTGGAAAGTGAGGAAAAAGGGTAGAATTCGGGTTTCAACGGCTATACAATTGAGGACGTTTGGTGATCAAAGGGAAAAGGTTGACTTGGGTGATAAAGGCGTGTGGGCAATGACATTATATAGTGATGAGAAATATGTTAGGGACCTTTTGTATTTGATGTCTTATTCAAAAGGTTATGTCAATGCTTCTATTTATGGAATTTTGAAGAGGTTGCGTAAAACCCAGGATTGGATTGTGGCATTGCAGGCTTTGATGCTTATGCATAGACTGTTGAGTGATGAGGTTGTTGCTTTTGCGCAAGAGATTATGTATGCCAGTCAAAGGGGAGCTATGATGGAGAAGAAGGGTGTGGGTCAGTCCTTAGCAAAAACGCGTTTCCGTGGATTAATTGTGGTTGGATCGATTGATGGTGTTCAGATTCTTGGAATGGCAATTGTGACAATTTTGTTTGTTGTTCTGGGAATTGCTGCTGGTTATGTTGTTGTTTGTATGTGGAAAACAAATTTCTATGGCGATCACAAGGGAAGGGTTTCTGTCTCTTGGAAAGTTGTCTGTTTCTTCACTGGTATTTCATTTCTCATTTTAATTACTTTGAACTTCCATTTATGGGGCAGTCACATTACCGGAGCCATCCCATTTTTCTTATTTGTCATTCTCATTTTGCTCTGCTTCTGCATCTCTGTTTCCTTTGGACATGATTTCCGTTACATTAATATCGATGACGCTGAAGCTCAATTCAGGAACTATCAAATGTTGTTTGATTATATTAATTACAGTCCTAGCTTGAATGCTAAAGCAAAATTTGGTACCTTGGAAGATTGTTTCCAGACTCTGCGTGAGGAGGCTAAGAGAATAAACTATTCACATCCTGGTGAAATTGGCCCTGGTCAAATTGGAGGTTTTCCTTCTCTAGCAAGTGATGTCTTTACTTACGCAGATAGACAACAAGATTACTGGAGCGGATATTATGTTTCCAAGCCTTTCTTCAATGCTGTTGACCGAAATTCTGTCAAGATACTTACAAGGCACAAAGGTACCATTTGTCACATTGAAACCAAAAAGGTACCTGTACATTTGAATTGGTTTGGGTGGTGCACTTGGGATGTTTTTTACAAGGATGTCGATCCCCATGGAATTAAAGGACTTGAAAGTTTTCTGGAAGGAGGCTGCCCACCAAAATTCTTGATAATTGTTGATGTGGTGGATGGCCACATTGCGGCAATGAAGAAAGGTCGACCTGGTGAAAGATATCTCCTTACAGGAGAAAATGCATCATTCAAGAATGTTTTTGATGTTGCTGCTGCCATCACACACACCAAATCACCTTTGTTTAACATTCCTCCAGTTCTCATTGAAGTTTATGGTTGGGTATCAGTTCTTATGGATAGAATAACTGGGAAGCTTCGTCTAATTAGTCCACTGACTGTGTATGTTCTTCGACATCAATGGGCTTACTCTTGTGAGAAGGCCAAGAGAGTTGGATTACAATAAATTTCCTACAGAAAATATATTTCATCTCCAGGCTGTTGAGTTTAGCAAATTAGTTTCGTCACTGAGACCTGATGAACCAGATGGTTTAACTCCTAGGCTAGTCTTGGTCCAATCGGATAATCTTTCCCTTAAAGATGCAACATGGCTCGATGCGTACAAAGTCATGGTTGAATTTTCCAGCTTGAACCTTGAGGACAAGGTTCTTTCGAAAGGGGAAGGTAATGTTATGAATACACCAGCAATGGACCACAATGAAGTAGCAAGTTTGAGTGCAGCAGGACCAAGCCTGGATAACAAAGCCCAAGCGAAGATAAATGGTGCTCGTAAGCGTATAAGGCCCAGCTATCTGGAAGATTACGTGACTGCCTAGTAGGAGTGAGAATATTCTGAGTTGAGTGACTTGTATAAGAGTGGGTTGGGCGTGAGCATAGGCAAGCAGAATCAATTTGTTATTTTGTTATTTTGTTACTTTACATTTCAGCTTCTCTCTCTCTTCTTTTTCTTCTCTGCAACTCTCTGTTTATTAATGAAAACTTGCAAGTTCTGTTGAGCTCGATCCTATTATTGACCCTATATTCCCTAAAATCCAAACAAAATAAGCCCAAGAATGTAACAACTTAAGCCCAAAGGAAGAGCCCATCCCAAAAGACTAGTCTGTTAGGTGGGAGAACCCCTTGTACTTAAGAAGCACCCCTTGTGAGAGTGAGATTCCGATGTGGGATCATTACATTCCACCCCCCTTAAATTAAGAGCCGACGTCCACGTCGGGTTAGCCTATCGACACTGACCCGACGGTAGCCCTTTCCTTTTTATTTTTATTTTTTTGGCGGCTGCACCCACCTATCAGTATTCAGTGTGGCACTTACCACACCTTAATCTAGCCTATAGTCTACCCGCCATGGATGCAACTCTCAACGAAAACACCAATGTAACAAAATAAGCCCAAGAATGTAACAACTTAAGCCCAAAAGAAGAGCCCATCCCAAAAGACTAGTCTGTTAGGTGGGAGAATCCCTTGTACTTAAGAAGCACCCCTTGTGAGAGTGAGATTCCGATGTGGGATCATTACACCCTCCCCTGTGGACTTCACCTGGACTTCGCTAAAACTCTTCCACTAGTTTCTAACAACGTTACAAATCCCGAAACAAAAGGGGTGGTTTTCCAATTAATTGGCCAATCAAGCTAGTTTTCAAACGAATTAGAAGATTGTTATTTATCTAACAAAGGTAATGTAGATAAAGGAAAAGTAATGTAACTAGGATTGGATAAAACTAAGTGATGGAGTGGTCTAGAGATCGGATTGCAAGTAAAGCTCATGACTTACGCTTGTGTTTGGTTTTCTAGTCAGATGCAATGGTTGAACTACAAGCCTAATCTTATTGATTACTGGTATTAAGTCTTTGTTAAAGTTGCAATTCTATCATCTAACACTTTTCTAGTTGAGGTATAGCTTTGCCCTAAAATACTAAGCAACCAAATGAATCGATGAGATAGATGGTACCACTAATAGAGTTGCAAAACATATATATGGACACATATATTTGATCGTAATTAATATCAACTACAACTATAATGTGATAATTGGGATTTGTAAATCCATAAACACAAAATCATATATTGGATCAAAGTAGACTATTCAAATACAAGACCTTAAATTAAAAGACCATTATCATTAATCTTACCATAGACAAGTAATTTACTCACACACACATGTTCAATAAATATATATAGATCCCACATATGAAAAACAGTAACCTACCCTACCTTGAATATGGATTTTGTCATGGGTAAAAAATTCTTGTAGAATAATTGACGGTTTGACCAAATTGATACCCAATTAATAGTTTAATGGTCAAAATAGAACAAACATAATTTAGAGACCAAAATAGGACTCAAGAGATAATTTAATATTCATATAAATTTTTTACCCAACTCCAATTAGTCCAACTATGTACCCAACTCCAACTATGATTTACTCTTCTGCATGGCATGATAAAGATTGATCTGGATGTATGTAACGCACTGTATTTTGGGCTTGACTTATTTGATTATTTTATTATTATTATTTAGATTAAGGCGTCATTATAAGTATTTAAGTCCAGTCCTATAAATCTCTATTTAACCTGATCTATAAAACGTTTTTAAACTGGTAACCTCCCTACAAAAAAATAAGAAAATATTATATCTATGCCCAAGCAGTAAACATATTGCGCAAACCACTCCACTTAGAGTCTTGGAAAATCATGATAGAATCAGAAATTCTTGAGGCTTAGTCTTAATTCGTCAAGAAGGTAAATGGTTTGATCCTCGCTTTCGAAAACTTTCATTGCTATTCATCCTATTATAATTATGGACTCTAGATTTATTGAACTTATTTGCTTTTAGAGTCTTATTGTGTAATGTCCCGAACGTGTTTTGCAAGTTTTACAAAAAGACTCATGATTCCATTGATTTTTAGTTCTGCATGAGAAATCTAGAGAAGATTAAAGGACTTGGCATGATATCATTCTTAGAAACATTTTAAATGAAAATAATTTAGTATGACTTTCGATTTATGAAGGGTTTTGATAAAAATAAAATAAAATAAAATCAAAGTGTATTGTTCCCGTGAACAGTACCGAATGTCACTGTTCATAGTGAACAGTAACATTGTTAAAGAAATAGTTTTTCTTTTATGTTTGCGATTTATTTTATTTCAATTTGGCCCTTGAATCCTGTGGAATGGTTTTAATGGTGACATAGATTTGTTTGAATGTTAGACTTTGAGTTTTGTAAATGATTTTGAAAATCTTAAAACAAAACATTAGGACTAACTTTTAGTTTGATTTCATGAAATTATGAAAATATTTTGGCATTTCGAAGTTTAAATTTGTGGATCATGTGATTAACGAATATATCTTTGGACTATTTGATACTCGAGACTTAGAAAAAGGCTGTGAATCAGGACCCTGTCGAAAACCCGAGACTTTGAAAGACTTATGAAATTATGACCCTTATTGGTTGGGGATAAATGCCAATCTTATGACCCTTATTGGGTGAGGATAAATGCCAATGATTTTGACATTTGATTATCGAATACATGTGAAACATTTGAAACTGAGGAATTTGGAAAGGCAATGAAATTTTGACCCTTGTTGGCTGGGGATAAATGTCAATAATTTTGACTCTACAGCGGTGGCTAAATGCCAATAAAACTCTCTAGGTGAGAGTAGACTTTGGCTATTGTTTGGGACAAAGGTTGCTTTGACAAGAGATTGAGTGGGACATTTAGATTTCTTAGATATGAACAATTTATTTATTTTGTTTAAAAATTGGATTATAATTCTACACTTTGGTTTAAGACTCTGTATTTTGGGGTATTTTATTTATGATTAAATCCACTTTGTACCCATATCCTATACATGTTGTGACACTTACTAAACCTCACCTTTAAAAACACTCACTTATTAACCTTTGGCTTTGGTCAATTTTAATATATGTTAACATAAAAGCACAATTTCTAAATGACCCTATCAATTATTTATAAACACAATTTACCCTTAAATAAAAAAATAACAAAACCCTACACCTTTCATCCCCAACCCTAACTTAACACCACACATCCCAAACCCCAACCCCTCCCACAACTAAACCAAAATCCCAACCCCCAAATCTTATAACCCCCACCCTATGCGTACCTTATCCACCACAGCCTCACCCCGCGCAGACCACCACCCCACAGCCTCACGACACACTGACCACCACCTCTATAGTTGTAGCTCACATAGACCACTACCCCTATACTGCACGGACCATGTGTATGTGTGCTTTTGATTGTATGTGTGTGTGTGTATGTGTTTGTGAGTGTCTATGTGTGTGTTTTTTGTTTTTTGTTTTCCTATTATAATCCTTTTGATGTTGCAAGACAATATAAGATCCAAAATCAGCTAGGATTTTGCCATTGTTTCATCAAAATTTGCATCTTTTGTTCTTGTTGTTTGTGTGTGTACGTGTTTGTGACCGTTTCTATGTGCTGTCAATGTGTATGTATGTGTTTAGTGTTTTACTGTGTATGCTTTTGAAGGTTGTGTATGGATGTTGATGCTGAAGAAGGGGTATTTGTGTGGGTGTTGATGATGAAAGAGGTGTGAAAGAGTGTTTTTCATCGTTTGTAGGTGTTTAGATGGCAGGGGTGTTTTTAACTTCATGTTAAAAAATTAACTATTGTGTTTAGATGTCAGGGGTGTTTTTGGCAGAAAAATATGAACAATAACACAATAGTTAATTTTTTAACATGAAGTTAAGAGGAGGGTTAATAAGTGGGTGTTTTTAAAGGTGAGAGATAATAAGTGTCACAACATGTATATAATAGGAGTACAAAGTGGATTTAACCCTTTTATTTATTGAATTTGGAGATTTAGTTTTGTTGTGTTTAGTTTGGCTTAGATGCTCTGATGGCTTGTCGTCTATTTATTATTATGATTTTTCGATAGATGTAAGTTTAATACCTTGCAGACGTTCCTTCTTAATGCGGGGAAGTTACGTCCCTGAAATTCGCTTAGGCGAATTTGGGTGGGGGGAGAGGGGGGTAGAGGCCTGACAATGTACTAGTTGCCTAGGCCATGTGATGGGCTGGTTTTCTCTTACGATTGATAATCACTTATCCTAGGGTATGCAAGAGTTTGTGTTGAAATGAATATCCAAAAGGATCTTCCGGACAGAACCTTTGTTGAGCTCCCTAAAGGAGGATTGGCTGAAATTGAGATTGAATATGATTGGACTCCACTCAAATGTTCTCATTGCAACGTTGTTAGACATGACACATCCTCATGTCCTAATTCTAGTGAGGAGAAAGTTAATGAAAATGTCTCTAGTACAAATTTGGACTGGACTGATGCTGGTAAGAAATTGAGAAAGAGACGTGGTGCTTCCCGCAAAAAGAATCCGGGTAACGCGAACAGATTTAATGCTCTCAATGTTATTGATGAAGATAAAGGTGAACCTTCTCTTGATCGTTCTCAGAGAAACAATTCTAAATCGAGAAATCTTGGTAATCATCAATCCTTAGGTAAGGGAGTTTATCATGGACAACCAAAGTCCCAAAAGAAACAGTCAGCCAACCCTTCAAATGGGACTAATGCGAGTGTCCCTAAGTTTCAAAATTCTGGTAACCAAGCTCAGAAAATGTCGATCACTCCATTCCTACCACAAGGTTCTAAGGACAAAAATTTCACAGATGCTGCTGGCAAAGTTACTTCAAATCTTAGTTCTTTTGGCAAGGAAAATTTTGTTGCCTCAACTTCAAGAGTTAATTCCTCTTTCGACTACACTTGGGCAGTCCAAGGCATCTTCAGTGGAAGACCCCTTGATCGATCAACTCAATGATGCTGTTGTTGTTGTTTCGTTTGTCCGTTTTCATGATTTTTGTAGCTTACAGTCTGCGACCGATTTAGTTTTCTCTTGTTTCTTCATTATTCTTGATTGTGACACCAGCTGTCATGCAATTTGTACTTTGATGTACTTTTCCATTTTCTTTCAATAAAATCCCACTGAATTATCAAAAAAAAAAATAGTGCCAATAATACTTATTAGTGACGATCCTTTGATCCAGTGGGTTCTGACACTATCCACGGCCAACAATTCATTTATCATGAACCTAGTGAGGGTGGATAAATCATGTGGTTTATATATAACTAGAGTCAAAACATCAGTTGCTTTGATTAAATTTTTTTGGACCGTTCAAGGTTCAATTAACATACATGCACTTTTTCAAAAATCTCATAATTCATATTGGAGTTGAAAAGTTCTTGGAGTTAAGAGTCTGTTTGGCCTAAAAGGAAAAAGAAGTCTGTATAATTCTATTTGTAAATCCAATACTGCATATCACTAGAATTCTCTAGAATTCTTGACCTTGTATGCTAAGCAATCATGTACTAAGCTAGTGAAATCGCTTCTTGATATATATAAATATGTAGGCTCAGTTGCATTTGTAACCAAGTGAAACAATTAGAAGCAGCCATATCTAGCTATCATAATATATTCAAGTATTGCTTTATATCACTCAATTGTTTCTGCTTCTTCAGTCTTCACTAATCACCATTACACCATTCTACTCAATTCATTCACACACTTGCGGGCCCCCACACACACATATATTAGCCATTAAAACATATTCCAACAGTGGTATCTAAATTCTATATGTTTGATGAGGCAAGGCGTGTGAAAGTTAAAATGATTTTGTACTATTAAGACATTAGTATTTCTATTTAGGCTGCAAGTGAGAACTAAGGTTTCTAATATAAATCCATTTTATAAGATTTTATTTGTACAGATATGGTAGAGGGGCCCCCAGTAACTAAGGTAAACAATGTAGAAAAAACAATAGATGAAGAAGCGCATAATAGATCAATATGAACAGCATGAGCTTTTGTAATAAAACTAGTGGTTGCTGAAAGAAATTATGTTCAAGTAAGCAAATATGTCATCCCATATGCATTGGCATAGAGCGGACTTTCCTTGGTATGAAGAAAACTCTTAAAACCAAATCCCAGGAAATCAATAAGAATAAATTCAAGACCCAAAAAAACTCTACTCTAAAAATAATATACCATGAAGCCCTTTCCTGCCTTCTTTACCAGATAACCATGTAATGTTGGTTATGAGGTTTGGAGTTTGAGTAGTTTTCTTGGGTTTTAGAAATCAATTCAAGCTTTGTAAACATATTTTTTTCATTGCTTATCTGATTTTGAAACTAAAAAAATATGAATTTCTCTTTTGTACTAGTGTTAAATGTTAATTAATATTTCATCTAAAAGTTTTACATATTAGAGAGAGGTTTATCGTATTTATTTATTGTATATTTTTTTTTATTGAACCTTACACGTGACATAATTTCATAAATGGGTCTAGTTATTTATTGTATAGTTTTTTATTGAGTCTTAACATAATTTACAAACTAGTAGCGATGAGTTTTGAATTGATAATTTTTTAGTGCCTAGACTCTAATATCATGTTAAGTTTGAGAAGAGTTTGTTTATTTATTAACATTGTTCTTTAATTTGTAAGTCAAGTTTATTCTCATTTTTTGAATTAGTGCTAACTCTGCAAAATTGCGTATTTGTTCTATCCCGATTTCTTATTTCAATTCCTAAAATTTGAGCTCTTATTTTGTTGTGGGGCTTGTAATTCGTTCATTTTCTAATCAAGTTGATGTCTCATGCTTCCTTGTGGTTTACAACATTGTTGTTGCGTGTAAGTTGAACATCCATTTGTTTGTAAATTTGCAGATTATTTATGTACCTTGCGTTACATTACGTTCAATTACTTTTAGTTTATGGAAAGTTTTGTTTTGAGGATAAAGTTTACATAATATCCTCTTCACTACAGATGATCCAGTGTGCACATTACTTTGAAAAATATGGGCAATGAAATTTTCTTTTAAAATCAAAATGCTACTTCACTTACATAATTACTTAAAGTTTGAGAGTTTAAATTAAAAAATATCCTTTTATTTCTAAAGTTTATTATTTTAGAGACTTTTGTTGTACCCTCTGCCTAATAATGGGATAAATTAATACTAGACACTAATATTAATCGACAAGCTCAACAGTTAACATATTGTACTATAATATTGATCCATTGTACGATTTGAATACTTTATACACCTAGTGGAAGCCTAGAAGCCTTTTGCTCACTACTGACCAACTTGCTAGTAAAATTGTAGCCACAAATCATCAACAACATTGAAAAGAACGAATAGATATTATTTTTGTAATCAACTGGCATTGTTTCAATATTGGTATGTGATGCGATCGGGTTGTGCATTAAAATGTACGCAAAATAACCAAGTTAAAATACCCGCAAGTGTACGGATCTTTGTAGTGTAGTGTGCTTTGAGTGCGGAATCGTACCACAGGGAAGCTCGCTAGTTTAAGTTAGTGAAGTAGTGTGAAAGTGTTAAAGCGCTTAAGTGACAAATCGCAAGGTGGTTTGAGTAACGTGCGAGAAATGTAAACTAAATTAAACTAACTAAATTATCTAAGTTATACTAAGTATTAGTGGAATACAAGAGGTGGTGATCTAGGGGTTTGAACATGTAAATAAGTCAATTGATATAGGTTTGATATCTAGTTTATCTAATTCAGCAAGGGCTTAAGCTACAAGCATACACCCAGTTAAACTAAAAGCTATAGACATAGTTAATCTACTTAGCTTATTTTAACCAAGTACAACAATGCAAACTAAACTAAGGAATTAACCTTACAGATAGAAACTATGGTACAACCTATAGTTTCATAGAGTCTATGGTACAACCTATAGACTCATGATTAAAACAATTATATGGCACTAAAGTAACGCATTCATAATATTAACTACAAGTATAATATTTATGAAGCGAAAGTAAAGCAATCATAACGTCTACTTAAAAGAATTACGTATGAAATACTTAATTAAAACAAGCCATACATTGCAATATGAATTGAATAAACTATATCCGAGACCATATATTAAAATACTATCATTTACAATATTCACCCCTAGATATCAATCTACTCAGACATAAATGAATACGAGTTATGTAAATAAAAGAGAGTCAAGCAAGACTCCCCCATATTGAAGAACGCGTATTTCTGATTCTCGAAATTTGAGTAGAGGTCCGACGCAAAATAGCTATTCGGGCGGAGCTAATTTCCCCCGAATAAGAACTTTCCTATTAAAAGCTATTCGGGCAGAACCTCCCCCAAATAATAACTACTTGGGTCAGACTTCCCCCTAAAAGTAGCTATTCGGGCAAAAATTTTCCGAATAAGAGCTACCTAGGCGGGACTTCCCCCGTATTCTACTACTACTTAATTAACTAAAACTAAATAGAATTAACTCGGAATTATATCAAAAATATTGATAATACTCCAAACTTAACTCTAGAATTCTCAAAGGGTTGAAGCTCTATTTATAGGCAAAATTCTGAAATAGTTGACTTTTTTTCGTTTGTTGACTTTGACCAGATTGTTGACCGCAGCATTTTTGGGCGTTTTTCACTGTTTTGACCCTCCAAACGATAGAATTTGGCTAAAATCACGTCACGCGCAGGAGTGAATCCTCTGGTTTTAATAGGCGCTAATACCTTCCGGGAAGGAAGGGAATGGTTTCCCTTCCCCCGGACCCATACCACCCTATTTAGATTTAAGTGCACCGCTTGCTTTCTTTCAGAACCTCGCCTTTGAGAAGTGGGTTGTCTTTCGTCGGACTTATATATGAATTCCGTATAGGGTTTACTGCAAACTTCTTATATCTACCGGGTTCCGCCTACCTTCTTAATTAAGTTACATTACAGAGGGGCCTCAGTTGGAATGCCAAATCATTAGCGACTGGCGCTGTTTTAAACTTAAAGAAGTACCATTGAGGTATTTGTAGAAATAGGGTCAGGTTAGGGCTTCTTCTTTAGCACATAGCTGGGCTGAAGTCCTGCGTTGTGCTCAGAATGCTGTTTCTACCTGAAAAACTGATATGATTTGCTAAAAACGGACATGGGTCACTATTTGAGATTATCTGGGTCAATGTTCTGAGTCCGATTTCGTGCTAGTTTCAGCCAAGTTTCTTTTCTATGAGCTTCATTCTTCAACCGCTTCTCATGCTTTCCCATTCTTACTTCTTGACTTGCAATTTGGATCATTTCGGGCCTGATTCTTCACTTTTCAGTATTTTCTTACATTGCATCGAAAGTATCAAAGTGTTGTATTTATTCCATAGTTAAGATGCAAATGCAGTACAAATACCATGGTTTGAGTGCTGCAAATACAGTCACATCAACATCCCTAAACCTAAACATTGCTTGTCCTCAAGCAAGACTGTCTTTAAAACAGATGTGAAAGTGAATTTTTGCAGAATTTTTACAAGTCAAAAACAGATGCAAAAATCTATCCTAAATTTTTGTCAAACACATTCCAAAAATAAATCATGAGTAATGCAATCTGCTATCTTAAACCTATTCAGCAATTAATGATAAACATGATAAGAGAACCTTTTGCAAATTTTTCTCAAATAGGTACTTTTATTGGAAATCGACTATTGATTGCTTCGGGGTACATATTTAGAAGTAAACTAAGCATATTAAGTTCATACAATTCTCAACTTTCAAGTTATGCAAACAGATTGGACCTTGATATTCTTACCTACATTTGTAATCAAACTCTTGATCATGCCTTAATCCTTTAACATTTGCCAGAATTATAAAAGTACAACTAATAATACCTCTATATAGTGTTCAGTTTCCTTTGCTTTCTGAATATCTCATGTAGCGGGCTTTAAGGCCAACAATCCCCTGCCATTATGACTGAGGTTGCCAAGTTTCAAAGGGACCCCTACCTGCCTTAATCACCCGAGATATCCAGGCTCGAAACCTTACACTATAGCACATATCCCAAATTACAATGTCTAGGATAGTGGTGCTTAGAGATTTACAACATATTTACACCAAAAATTTTATTCAACAGTAAAGATATGTACAACTCTTTTTTTTTCTTTTTCTATTTTTTTTTCATTGTTTTCTTTGTTGTTTTTTTTTTCTTTTTCTTTTTCTTTTTTTTTTCAGAGTATACATACAGACAAAATAACATAACATATTGTACAGACATGGCATAAGGGTTCAGGTTTTAATCACAAGAAGTTCTTATAATAAACGGTAATCCTATCTCAGTCCTTTCATAATCACATAGCTATCAATTGAAGAAAAGAAGAACAACTAAGTTTACTCATGGATACAATACCCCAAAGTTTTTCTTACAGAGTTTCCTCAGAGTTTTTTCACAATACATAGCTAACAATAAAAGTTCTCAAATCATCTAAATCATCTTTCTTTAAATAAGTAAGATAGCAAATACTCTTTCTCATGAACACAAATACTGTATTTCTTGCATATTTTGAAAAAGATTTTCATGAAATACACGCACCCCCACACCGAAACTTTGCTTGTCCTCAAGCAAATAACAATGTAAGACAGTGAGAGTGTAATATGCAAGAAAGAATATAATGACAAATGCTACATCCCTAAACCTATGGTTTGCTTACTCTACAGCGCATGTTGATCAGTTATAAAGGGAAATGTAGTAAGGAAAGATATCACCTGATATGAAGCATTTTTATGTTGATGTCAAAGCCTTTCTACTAACTTTTGCCAAAAGATGTATCATTCTGCAATTAAAGATTAGTAGACACAGCATTTTACAGATTATCATCAACACAACAAAAATAAAAGTTAGCTATACTAAAAATAAAAATAGTCAAACAAATATATAGGGGAGAAATCACAAAGAAATATGGTCACGGAAAATAACTAATATATTAAGCAAATAATTTAACTACCTAGACCATTTAACCTCTTTTCTGGGGTTCAAGAGATATCTATAAATACATAAACAAAGTAAATACAAAGGACTAAGGAAATCATAAAATCACACAGACAAAGGAAAATAAACACACATAAGCATTTTAAAAATCTAGGTTGCCTCCTAGTAGCGCTAAGTTTAACGTCTTCAGCCAGACGGTTGTGCTGAGTTGTAATGCCTTTAGCTTGGAAGAATCTCATTTATGGAATGCCTGCAAGGTCCTAAAGTTCTACAGATTCAACTTCATGAGGAACCATATTTGGATTGAATGCATGTTTTAATCTTTGTCCATTGACTCTGATGACATGCCCATCCGTGGGATTTTTAATTAAGATAATGCCAGAAGGAAATACTTTAAGCACTTCATAAGGACCATCCCATCTTATTCTTAACTTTCCTGGGAAGAACTTCAATTTGGAGTTAAACAACCAAACTTTATCAGAAGGAGAGAAGGTTTTTCTTAAAATAGATCTATCATTAATCCTCTTCATTCTCTCTTTGTAGAGTTTGGCATTCTCATAAGCTTTGAAACGAAGCTCTTCCAGTTCACTCAATGCCAACTTCCTACCTTCACCTGCCTGTTGTAAGTCAAAGTTCAGGGCCTTAATAGCCCAATAGGCTTTATGCTCTAATTCAACAGGAAGATGACAAGCTTTACCATATACTAATCTATACGAGGACATACCGATGGGAGTTTTGAAAGCAGTAAGGTAGGCCCATAATGCGTCATGCAGACGACTTGACCAATCTTTGCGATCGGGCCTAACCATTTTCTGAAGAATTGACTTAATCTCCCTATTTGATACCTCCACTTGCCCACTTGTTTGTGGGTGGTAAGGCGTTGCTATCTTGTGGTGGACAGAGTATTTTCTCAATAAGGCTTCTAGTGTTCTGTGACGGAAATGCTGTCCTCCGTCACTTATAAGCACACGTGGTACCCCGAATCGAGAAAAGATGTTCTCTTTAATGAACTTGACCACAATTTTGTGGTCATTGGTTCGGGTTGCCACTGCTTCTACCCATTTGGACACATAGTCCACACCAACAAGAATGTAAGAATAGTCTGAGGAAGGAGGGAAGGGACCCATGAAGTCTATACCCCACACATCAAATATTTCACAAATGAGGATAGGTGTAAGGGGCATCATGTCCCTTATTGAGATAGAGCCAGCTTGTTGACATTGTGGGCAATTTTTACACATTTGCTGGGCATCTTTGAAAAGAGTGGGCCAGAAGAACCCACTTTGAAGGACTTTGGCAGCCGTCATTTTTCCTCCAAAATGTCCACCACATGCTTTAGAGTGGTAGAATTAGAGTATACTATCAAATTCTTCCTCAGATACACATCTCCTAATGACCTGATCGGCACAAATCTTGAAAAGATAGGGATCTTCCCAGATAAAGTACTTGACTTGTACCCAGAACCGTTCCTTTTCTCTTTTACCCCAGTGAGTTGGAAACTCTTGGGCAGCCAAATAATTGACAAAGTGGGCATACCATGGGGTCTTATGTGAGATGGCAAAAAGTTGTTCATCAGGGAACGTGTCTTTGAAAGGCAAAGAGTCAATAGGAGAATCACGTATAAGACGTGATAGATGATTGGCGACAAAATTCTCACTTCCTTTCTTGTCCTTGATCTCAAGGTCAAACTCTTGAAGGAGTAATAACCAACAGATTAGACGGGGCTTTGTATCCTTTTTGGTTAGTAAATACCGCAAAGCTGCGTGGTCCGTGTATACTATTACTTTGGATCCTAGGATGTAAGATCTGAATTTGTCCAATGAGAACACTATAGCCAACAATTCATTTTCAGTGGTTGTATAGTTCTTTTGTGCATCGTCCAAGGTTTTGCTGGCATAGTATATCACGGTAGGCAGTTTATCCCTACGCTGTCCTAATACAGCTCCCACTGCATAATCTGATGCATCGCACATTATCTCAAAGGAGACTGTAATCAGGAGGTTGGATGATAGGAGCAGGGGATAGTAAGGATTTAAGTTTCTCAAAAGCTTCTGAGCACTTGTCATCAAATTTGAACTCAGTATCATTTGCTAGAAGACTAGAGAGTGGTTGGGCTATATGGCTGAAATCCTTGATGAACCGTCGATAAAAACCGGCGTGACCAAGGAATGATCGGATATCACGCACAGTCTTGGGTACGGGCAGCTTTTCTATTAGCTCGACTTTGGCTGGGTCCACATGAATTCTATCCCGAGTAACAATATGACCCAGAACTATACCTTGCCTAACCATGAAGTGGCTCTTTTCCCAACTTAGAACCAAATTTGTTTCAACGCATCGGTCTAGCACTAGAGAAAGGTGTGTGAGACACTCGTCGAAAGTAGTTCCAAATACTGAGAAGTCATCCATGAAGATTTCCAGGAACTTTTCGATCATGTCTGAGAGGAGAGCCATCACACATCTTTGAAACGATGCAGGAGCGTTGCAAAGACCGAAAGGCATGCGTCGAGCGCAAAGGTCCCATAAGGGCATGTGAATGTAATCTTTTCTTGA
This sequence comes from Ehretia macrophylla, assembly GCA_037974665.1. Classification (NCBI taxonomy): domain Eukaryota; kingdom Viridiplantae; phylum Streptophyta; class Magnoliopsida; order Boraginales; family Ehretiaceae; genus Ehretia; species Ehretia macrophylla. Next base: position 15,301,052 of record CM075767.1, on the reverse strand, counting down.
TCTTCAGGAAAGACTGGGATTTGGTTATATCCTGAATACCCATCTAGAAAGCAGTAGTAGCCTTGTCTGGCTATTCTATCTAGGACTTGGTCAAGGAAAGGTAACGGGAAGTGGTCTTTCCTTGTTTTGGAATTGAGCTTTCTATAGTGAATGCATACACGCCACCCTGTTGTGGTGCGTGTAGAAATTAGCTCACCTTTATCATTCGGAACCACAGTAATCCCAGATTTCTTTGGTACTACTTGTACCGGACTTACCCATGGACTATCAGAAATTGGGTATATAATACCCGCATCAAGCAACTTAATGATCTCCTTATGGACGACATCACCCATCTTTAGGTTTAGTCTTCTATGAAATTCTCGAGAATGAGTAACTCCTTCCTCGAGATGAATTTTATGCATACACACAGAGGGATCAATGCCTTTCAAGTCAGAAATCGTCCAACCTATCGCCTATTTATGGGTACTTAGGACCTTTAACAGTCTGTCTTCATGCTCGGGAGTCAAATCCGAGGCAATAAGGACTGGAAGAGTCTCATCAGGTCCTAAGTAGGCATATTTAAGATGCTGGGGCAAAGTTTTGAGTTCCAAAACTGGTAGGGACTCAATTGTGGGACAGTCTGAAACTTCAGGGAAATGAGTTGTTACTTGATCATCCTTATTTGAATCAACAACAATGGAAGCGGAGGCAACCATTTCAGGAGAAATGTCGCATTCATACAAAATTCATTCTAACTCAGCTATTTCTTGATTAGGAGTTAGAATCGATTGGGCAAACTCATCTATACATAAGTTAATGGTATCAACATGGAAGCATTCTTCTTCTTCATCTTGATTCAATTTGTTGGCTGCATCAGTAATCCTTAGCTTAGTTCTCATGTTCCCAAATGTTAGTTCTATCATACCTGTCCTATAATAGATAATAGCATCAGCTGTCGCTAGGAATGGTTTGCCTAGTAAAACAGGAGTGATATTTTTGTTATCAGGGCCTAAGTCCATATCTAACACAATGAAGTCCACTGGGAACAAGAATTCTCCTACTCTAACGATCACATCCTCTACAATACCTCGAGGTCTTCGCTCAGATCTATCTGCCAATTAGAGGGTCATATTAGTCGGTGTTAACACTCCAAGACCTAACCTTTGATAGACTGTGTGAAGGATAAGGTTAACACTAGATCCTAAGTCTAGCAAGGCGCTTTCTATGCATTGGTCATTAATTAAGCATGGAATGGTGAAAGCTCCTGGGTCACTGCACTTCTGAGGCAGTCCTTTAGTGCAGATATTGCTAACCTTTTCAGTAAGACGAACCTTCTTAGGAATGGAGTTGGTCCGTCTCTTTTTCACACACAAATCCTTTAAAAATTTGGCATAGGCTGGAATCTGTCGTATTACCTCAACTAATGGCAAATTGATCTTAATATCTTTCAGATGCTCTAAGACCTTGAGTTGTTTAGGATCATCAGTTGTCTTTGGACGGGACAGAGCTGTGGGAAAAGGTGCTCATGAGGATGATTCAACTATAGGCTCCACCTTTAGGTTTTTATTCCTACAGCAATCTTGAACATCTTTGCTTAAAACCTCAATCTCAGATTCCTCTAATTCCTCAATTTCTTCTGGAACATTTCTAACCTTTACTCTAACCTGGTTATCAATGGTTTTCCCACTCCTAAGGGTAACTACAGCCTTGGCCTGTTCTTGTACTATCTCAGTTTGGACAGTACTATACTGTCCTCGTGGATTTACCACGGTCTGAGATGGAAGCTTACCCTTGTCTCTCTTACTTAAAGTTTGGGCCATCTGCCCGATTTGTCCTTCAAGTTTAGCAATAGATTGTTGTTGAATTTGGAACATTTGCATAAGTTTGTCAAATTTGTCATTAGATGATGACTGTGCAGGAGGAAGAGCTGGGACATTGTTCTGTTGTGTTCTGAATGAATTGTCCTGTTGGACTGGATAGTAACCAGGAGGGTTATTATTTTGTGGCCTCTGATATTGCTGTTGAGGGAATTGATTGTCAACATTTCCTTGCTGACTTTGTTGATGAGGCTCATAGTTTCCTTGTCTTTTTTGATATTGATGTTGAGGAAACTGAGTCTCTTGATTCCCTTGTCGCCACGAAAATACGGGATTGTCTCGCCAGCCGGAATTATACGTGTTAGAATACGAATTGTAATTCCTTGTATATCCTTGGGCGGCACAGACTTGTTCTTGCATGAATTCAGGAAATTGTGAACCGATTGAATAGTCCAGAGTATAGTGATCTACTACAGAACATACGGTACAAACTTCCGTGATCTGAGGAGCTGAAGAAGAAGAATACCCTAAAGAGATGAATTTTTCTAGTTGATGAGCTAGGGCATCCATGTGAAACCCCATTTTTCTGCTTTAACTTGATTTACGTGCTTTGTCTCGTTTTGCGTGCATATGACCTGTTTATGTGCTATAGGACCTAGAAAGTTATAATTTTGATTTCAATACTCCTAATACGTGCTAAATGTGCATTCATGAAATTTTCATCAAAAACGGAGTCAGAAATTTTATCGTCGATTTTCAGTGAATAGTGTTTTCGAAACACGTCCGCTATAATTTTGAAACTGGTCTTTTTAACCCTTCTAGACCTAGTCCACGGACTTTAATAGACCTGTGTTTGATGAAAACGATTTTAAAATCGGCTTAAGAATTTATTAGGGTTTTTACACCGACTTTTGCGAAAATCGAGTTTTAAGCCGACTCGGGTGAAATTGTTGGATTGTAAAACTTCTTGTCACCTAAAAATAATCCACTTGAGATATCTTGGGGGTGGCATAATTATTTTTAACTTGGTGAGCACTAAAATGCAATTAAAGTCATTAAAAACACAAAAATACCTATTAAAACTAACTTTGACTTTGCATTTTTTTAATTGACCAAGCTTTTTATTATATAATGTCATCAACACACACTCACACAACACAAAACACACTCCAAAAACACACACAAAACCGTGGCTCCTTGGAGGAGAAAGATAAGGCATTTTCAAAGCATTTTTCTCACAGATTTTGCGTTTCAAAGCCGAATTGAGTGATTCAAAGCTTGAAATTGATTGTTTGGCATCCATTCTACACATTTCTTGCATCAAAACACATCAAAGGTGAGAGAAAAATTCTAGATCTCAAAATGTCATTTTTGTGTTTTTGCGTATAAATGAAGATTGAACCGTTAGAATTGAAATCTGATGTTAGATTATTGCTCCTTGCATGCTAGGGATCATTATATACTAATACTACAAGTTTCTGTCGGATGTAGCATAATTTTTATTTTCCGGGTATTTAATTTTGATTAAAATGTTCAAAGTTGATTTAATTGAGTTGCGTTGCTCGAAATCGATTGCCGTCGATTTCTAAATACTTGATAATTACGTGTTAGCGCTGTTGTAATGCCGAATTTTCGATTACATTGTTTGTGTGAAAATCCAGAAAATCCAGCCATGACATCTTAGGATTTTAGGGTTATCGGGCATGAATTGGAGGGGTTATGGTGGATTTCCGAGAGGGCTAATGTAGTAGGTTGAATGGGTGAGTGATAGGAACTGATTTGGCAATGTTTGGATTAGTAGATTGTAAGTTATGAATTTTAGAAGTTTAGGTTGTCATTCTTTAATTTCTTGAACGATGCCTTAGATGGTTGGGTAGTGTTCGAGTGATGAATGGTGAGTTGTTGTTGAGTAATTTAGAGTTTAATTATGTATATTATGCATGTCCGGTTAGATGGCCTACTTTGTCATCTAACTACGTTGCTTGTTGTTTAATTTAATATTGATGTTATATTGATGTTATATTGATGTTATATTGATGTTATTGATTGATTATTATTGAATGCGGGAATCGGGCACTCTTGTTGCTGATCTCCCAATTGATTGATTGATTTATGCTTGCATGATGATTGATGAATATGGAGCCTTGGTATGTGTGTGCCACCTCTCGGGCAGCGTCGGGCTGTCGGGTTGAAACCGGCATGACTGCCATAGGCTACCCCCAGCTCGCATGACGGAGATGTCATGGAGGGAAGGGGATAGTGAGGTACCTCGGGTGCGTGAGTAATGGGGAGTTATAAGAAGAACGGTTGAGATCGTGATGGCGTTTGGAGCTACACCAAATAGAGTATCCTTACTGAATAGTCATATAGTTATGTGATGATAGCATTATTTATGTTGTTATGTGATGATAGCATTATTTATGTTGTTATGTGATGATAGCATTATTATTGTTGTTGTGTGTTTACTTGCTCAAAGGACTAAATCCAAGGAGCGTAGTGAATACTGTCGAGATCTATCGGATCCTCACTGGGCTTATGTATATAAGCTCACTCTCTATTAATGCATGCTTACAGGTGTTGCAGAGCCGGATTACGGGTATGTGCCTCCTGAAGAGGAGAATGTGGAAAATGTGCTTTACGTGGACGAGTCATATGTTCCCGAGTCTTATCCATGATTATATGTTGTTTAATGTCATGTATATTAGCTTAATAGACTTTTATATGCTTTGTGGTTCTTATTGTAATAGATGTTGGAAGATGATGATCCAAATGGTGTTAACTTAGTGGCTTTCTTTTGTCTATGGTTAAGTTGTAAATATGTCTCAACTTATTTTTGAAATGTATGATAAGGTTGAGGTATTGTATGTTATGTTGGAACGGAGGCGTATAACGAGGATGGTTTATTGTATATTATGATTGTGTTGTATGTTGTTGTTTGAATTAAGGAGTTGCTGGATGTATGATGTTTAATGAGGTTGGTTTGGAACCTCGGTGTCCTATTTACTGTCGTTATACTGCCGAAATCCCGTTGCGTCCTGACTGATCGTAGGTGGGGTCGAGTTGGGGCGTGACAGTTTAAGTGGTATCAGAGCGCATGTTAGCTGTCAGCCGGGGTATCCTCGGAATGTGGGTAGTGGTCTAAGCATGCAAGTATGTATTAAGTGAAAGAAAAGTGAAACATATGTTAATATGTTTATGTGATTAATTTACTTATGTGTCTAACTTTCTATGTGACCAGTATGCCTTGTGTGTTAAGTGAACTAATGTGGTCAATATGTTTTATGTGATAACGTGTTATACGTACTCAATGTGTTGTAATTAATGTGCATTATGTGATTAATGTGTATTATGTGACAATTGTGTTTTATGTGATTTTGTGCCTTGTGTGAAGTTAGTTGTTTATGTGCTTTTAATTGTTTATAACTAGTTTATGTGAAATAACGTGCTTTAGGTGGTCAATATACTTTAAGTGACCAATGTGAGTTACGTAATCAACTTGTCTTATGTGAAGTTTGTTGCTTATGTGACTTTAATTGTTTATAACTTACTTCTGTGATATAACCTGTTTATGTGATGTTGGCTTCTTATATGTTGAATTGTGTGTTATGTGATAATGTTGCATTGTATGATAATTGCACATTACGTTATACTTGTCTTTCATATGATATAGTTGCATACATGTTTTAACTCGTGAGTGACCTTTTAATGTCTAGGGTGGTTATAAGAGTTTTCGGAAATAGAGATAGGCCATGATTTTGAATTATTATTATCCTAGAAGTTTATCAGTTAGATTTTAATTGTTATGTTTATGGATTTTAGTTTCGGCTTAGTGGATTGATCTTGATATTCCTTTAGCGAGAATGAAGTTGTTCGAGGAAATAGCAATGTATCTTGATGATTATAATTACTTTTGTTGCCATGTTTAACTTGTTATTACTTGGAGATGAATTATAAGTTGAGGTTTCCATGAGGTTGTGATTAGACATTTTTGGAGTCTCAACTCAGATTATACTTTCTTGAGGTTATTTTAGAATGAATTTATTTGAGGAATTAGTGATGTATATTTGTGAATGGAATGAAGTGTGGTATAACGTGTGAATATTTCTACTATTTGGGATTGCTATATTATTAATGGATATTTTGGAGTTTTGATCTTTAAGCCTTGGAGACAATTGGAGTGATTCCTGACTAAAGTTACTTTATTCGATGATGTAATTGTTGGGAGATAGAATTATTTGAGGAAATAAGAATGCATTTCGGTGGCTGAACATTTACTTACCTACATCAAGCTTTTGAGTTCTAGGTGGTATGACTTTCTAAATTGTTGATTGAGGATTCTCTTGTGTTATAATGGGTTAGTATGAATCTGTATTGTGTTATCAGATTTTGGAGTCCTCATTAGTTAATCTTGTTGGGTAATCGGTGATTTATCTTGTTTAGTGATTGGTCTGGTACGGAATGTAAAATTTTGGAGTGATTTATCTTGTTTGGTGATTGTTATGACTCCTTAGGTTCTCTAGATCTCCTTAGTGTCTTGTTTTAGAAGATAGATTGTAGGATTTGACTTGTTAGTGTTTAAGTGTGTAGGTGGGACACCCTTCTTGTGCTTCATAATTCTATCAGTCTTATTATTATCTTTTACTCTATTCTCACTTATTTGAGAGAGAGTTACACTTTTCTAGCATATCAATTGTTTCTTGAAAGTTTTGCTTATTGGATTAATGGATCCTATACTCATTTGACATTGTTTCCATTCTTAACATTCATATTTGCTTCTTATAGCAATGTCGCTTATTGGAGTTAAGGTTTGAGACTTCTATATTTCATTCTATATCTCTAGCCGTTCGTTTCAATATTTCATTTCATCCTATTACTATTCATTTGAAAGTAATTTTTCCTTTGGTATACCATTTTACTTATTCGAATTTCACTTGCTTAATGTACTCCCTACCTAAGTACATCATTGTCATTCTTGTTGATCCTTGTTAATCCTATTGTTTCATTATTAAATCTTGAGTCATTACTTTGCTTGTAATTGCTCATTCAATATACTCGGCATTGTCCTTCTTATTAATACTTCTTTGGTTATTGCATGCTGAGATACTCATTATCTTGACACTCATATTTTCTATTGAATTAATCATCTCTTATCTCTTAATTTTATTTCACCTCAAGTACAACTTACTTGTTGGTTCCTTGAACAATCATCGAGAATTGAAATATCTACTTGTTCAGGAATTTTTGTTCAACATACTCAGCACTGTGTTGACTCGTCATCATCCTTTGTTCGTACTTATTTAACTGAAAGGTGCTGAGACATTTCTTATCTTAGTTATCATGCTTCCTTATTAAACTATTAGCCTCTTGATTCTCTAACTTGTTTGACCTCTTGCTCTCTTGATTGTTGGCTCAAATATGACTTTCCATATTCTTAATTCCTCGTAAATGTCATAAGAGCCATATTCTGACCAATGTCACTTTTGAGATATTTCCTTGATCAGTAATCATTCATGTTATCGTGATTGAGTTTTTAAAACCCTCGGGGTGTTCATAGAGCTCTTTTGTATAGTAGGGGGTGATTGATAATTAGTGGTGTCATGCTAAGACTTTGGAGTTGCGATTTCTTTCATATGCAATACGATATTAGGTAGGAGAGAATTATGAATTGAAGATTGTCTTGGAATTATGATCATCAACTTGCAGTCAACAGAGTTGGTTCTTTTGAGGTCTTTGGTTAAGTGTTATCCTAAGAGATAAATGAGAATTAAGAGAAATATTGTTAAGTGTAACGATTGAGGATTTAATTGTCTATCAGTTCGAGAATTGCGCGGACGCAATTGTTTTAAGGAGGGGAGAATGTGAAACCCCATTTTTCTGCTTTAACTTGATTTACGTGCTTTGTCTCGTTTTGCGTGCATATGACCTGTTTATGTGCTATAGGACCTAGAAAGTTATAATTTTGATTTCAATACTCCTAATACGTGCTAAATGTGCATTCATGAAATTTTCATCAAAAACGGAGTCAGAAATTTTATCGTCGATTTTTAGTGAATAGTGTTTTCGAAACACGTCCGCTATAATTTTGAAACTGGTCTTTTTAACCCTTCTAGACCTAGTCCACGGACTTTAATAGACCTGTGTTTGATGAAAACGATTTTAAAATCGGCTTAAGAATTTATTAGGGTTTTTACACCGACTTTTGCGAAAATCGAGTTTTAAGCCGACTCGGGTGAAATTGTTGGATTGTAAAACTTCTTGTCACCTAAAAATAATCCACTTGAGATATCTTGGGGGTGGCATAATTATTTTTAACTTGGTGAGCACTAAAATGCAATTAAAGTCATTAAAAACACAAAAATACCTATTAAAACTAACTTTGACTTTGCATTTTTTTAATTGACCAAGCTTTTTATTATATAATGTCATCAACACACACTCACACAACACAAAACACACTCCAAAAACACACACAAAACCGTGGCTCCTTGGAGGAGAAAGATAAGGCATTTTCAAAGCATTTTTCTCACAGATTTTGCGTTTCAAAGCCGAATTGAGTGATTCAAAGCTTGAAATTGATTGTTTGGCATCCATTCTACACATTTCTTGCATCAAAACACATCAAAGGTGAGAGAAAAATTCTAGATCTCAAAATGTCATTTTTGTGTTTTTGCGTATAAATGAAGATTGAACCGTTAGAATTGAAATCTGATGTTAGATTATTGCTCCTTGCATGCTAGGGATCATTATATACTAATACTACAAGTTTCTGTCGGATGTAGCATAATTTTTATTTTCCGGGTATTTAATTTTGATTAAAATGTTCAAAGTTGATTTAATTGAGTTGCGTTGCTCGAAATCGATTGCCGTCGATTTCTAAATACTTGATAATTACGTGTTAGCGCTGTTGTAATGCCGAATTTTCGATTACATTGTTTGTGTGAAAATCCGGAAAATCCAGCCATGACATCTTAGGATTTTAGGGTTATCGGGCATGAATTGGAGGGGTTATGGTGGATTTCCGAGAGGGATAATGTAGTAGGTTGAATGGGTGAGTGATAGGAACTGATTTGGCAATGTTTGGATTAGTAGATTGTAAGTTATGAATTTTAGAAGTTTAGGTTGTCATTCTTTAATTTCTTGAACGATGCCTTAGATGGTTGGGTAGTGTTCGAGTGATGAATGGTGAGTTGTTGTTGAGTAATTTAGAGTTTAATTATGTATATTATGCATGTCCGGTTAGATGGCCTACTTTGTCATCTAACTACGTTGCTTGTTGTTTAATTTAATATTGATGTTATATTGATGTTATATTGATGTTATATTGATGTTATTGATTGATTATTATTGAATGCGGGAATCGGGCACTCTTGTTGCTGATCTCCCAATTGATTGATTGATTTATGCTTGCATGATGATTGATGAATATGGAGCCTTGGTATGTGTGTGCCACCTCTCGGGCAGCGTCGGGCTGTCGGGTTGAAACCGGCATGACTGCCATAGGCTACCCCCAGCTCGCATGACGGAGATGTCATGGAGGGAAGGGGATAGTGAGGTACCTCGGGTGCGTGAGTAATGGGGAGTTATAAGAAGAACGGTTGAGATCGTGATGGCGTTTGGAGCTACACCAAATAGAGTATCCTTACTGAATGGTCATATAGTTATGTGATGATAGCATTATTTATGTTGTTATGTGATGATAGCATTATTTATGTTGTTATGTGATGATAGCATTATTATTGTTGTTGTGTGTTTACTTGCTCAAAGGACTAAATCCAAGGAGCGTAGTGAATACTGTCGAGATCTATCGGATCCTCACTGGGCTTATGTATATAAGCTCACTCTCTATTAATGCATGCTTACAGGTGTTGCAGAGCCGGATTACGGGTATGTGCCTCCTGAAGAGGAGAATGTGGAAAATGTGCTTTACGTGGACGAGTCATATGTTCCCGAGTCTTATCCATGATTATATGTTGTTTAATGTCATGTATATTAGCTTAATAGACTTTTATATGCTTTGTGGTTCTTATTGTAATAGATGTTGGAAGATGATGATCCAAATGGTGTTAACTTAGTGGCTTTCTTTTGTCTATGGTTAAGTTGTAAATATGTCTCAACTTATTTTTGAAATGTATGATAAGGTTGAGGTATTGTATGTTATGTTGGAACGGAGGCGTATAACGAGGATGGTTTATTGTATATTATGATTGTGTTGTATGTTGTTGTTTGAATTAAGGAGTTGCTGGATGTATGATGTTTAATGAGGTTGGTTTGGAACCTCGGTGTCCTATTTACTGTCGTTATACTGCCGAAATCCCGTTGCGTCCTGACTGATCATAGGAGGGGTCGTGTTGGGGCGTGACAATCCACTTTGTCAGTCAATTGGGAATTAGAACTAGAGTTAACTTCAAACAATGTCATCTTTTGGGGATTTTGGGTGCTCTTACTCTCTCTGTCATCAGCAGTGTTTTGGAGAGAGTCTTCAGCAATATTTTCTATTCTTCTCCAAGCTTCGTCCGCTGTAAGGTTATAGAAACCTCTATTGCTCATTGTATTAACTATCATCTTATTATGAGGGGTAAGACCTTTGAAGAAATAATGCAAGAGTTCGGGACGATCAAACCCATGATGAGGACACTGATTCTTAAGATCGTTAAACTTTCCCACGATTCATGAAATGGCTCTAAGTCTGACTGTGCGAATGTCATGATGTCCGTTCGTAGAGTAGTAGTCTTAGACATTGGGAAGAACCTATGTAAAAATTTCCGAATAAGTTCTCCCCAAGAAGTGATCACTCCTGTGTCTAGATGATTTAGCCACTGTTTGGCTTTATCTTTCAATGAAAAGGGAAACAGACGTAGGTGAATATTTTCACGACTCACATTAGGAATATGAAGCGTTGTGCATGCTTCAATGGATTGCACGATGTGAGCGTGAGGATTTTCATTGCTTTTTCCATAGAATGAAGGAAGCATTGAAATAGTCCCTATTTTGAGCTCAAAATTTATATTGCCAAGAGCCGGTGGGGCTATGGAAAATTCAGGGTCAAAATCACCTGGTGAAAAATGTTGACGTAAAGTCATCGGTTGGTTCACAGGTTGATTAACAGGTTGAGCTATAGGAAGAGGCGGGATATTTACTTCTTGATCAGCCATTGGGAATTTTAACTTCCTATGCAAATTTTTCTCGAGCTACGGATCAAACGGGGCGAGTTATGGATCCAAAGAACGACGCCCGTGCATACAACGACTTATAAACTTTAAATACGAAATAATTACAAGATTAAAAATACTAATATACTTTACAAGCAGTAATAAATAAAAGATCAGATGAATTATTAAAATGACTCATTTTTCAATCAATCAAAATTTTCAATTTTTTTTTATTTTTTTTAAAAAAATAAAAAAATAAATAAAATAAAAATAAAAATTTATTTTTTATTTTTTATTTTTTACTTTTTATTTTTTATTTTTTATTTTTTTATTTTTATTTTTATATATTTTTTTATTATTATATATATTTTTTTAAAAAGCAGATAAAATAAACACTTTAAACAAGTTTACAAATACTTTTATCAATAACTAAACTATACCGTGCTTTCCCGGCAACGGCGCCAAAAACTTGATGCGATTGGGTTATGCGTTAAAATGTACGCAAAATAACCAAGTTAAAATACCTGCAAGTGCGTGGATCTTTGTAGTGTAGTGTGCTTTGAGTGCGGAATCGTACCACAGGGAAGCTCGCTAGTTTAAGTTAGTGAAGTAGTGTGAAAATGTTAAAGCGCTTAAGTGACAAATCGCAAGGTGGTTTGAGTAACGTGCGAGAAATGTAAACTAAATTAAACTAACTAAATTATCTAAGTTATACTAAGTATTAGTGGAATACGAGAGGTGGTGATCTAGGGGTTTGAACATGTAAATGAGTCAATTGATATAGGTTCGATATCTAGTTTATCTAATTCTGCAAGGGCTTAAGCTACAAGCATACACCCGGTTAAGCTAAAAGCTATAGACCTAGTTAATCCACTTAGCTTATTTTAACCAAGTACAACAAGGCAAACTAAACTAAGGAATTAATCTTACAGATAGAAACTATGGTACAACCTATAGTTTCATAGAGTCTATGGTACAACCTATAGACTCATGATTAAAACAATTATATGGCACTAAAGTAACGCATTCATAATATTAACTACAAGTATAATATTTATGAAGTGAAAGTAAAGCAATCATAACGTCTACTTAAAAGCATTACGTATGAAATACTTAATTAAAACAAGCTATACATTGCAATATGAATTGAATAAACTATATCCGAGACCATATATTAAAATACTATCATTTACAATATTCACCCCTAGATATCAATCTACTCAGACATAAATGAATACGAGTTATGTAAATAAAAGAGAGTCAAGAAAGGCTCCCCCATAATGACGAACGCGTATTTCTGATTCCCAAAATTTGACCAGAGGTCCGAAGCAAAATAGCTATTCAGGTGGAGCTAATTTCTCCCGAATAAGAACTATTAGAGATGAGTTTCCCCCGAATAAGAGCTTTCTTATTAAAAGCTATTCGGGCAGAACTTCTCCCGGATAATAACTACTTGGGTCGGACTTTTCCCTAAAAGTAGCTATTCGGGCAAAATTTTCCCGAATAAGAGCTACCTAGGCGGGACTTCCCCCGTATTCTACTACTACTTAATTAACTAAAACTAAAATCAAAAATATTGATAATACTCCAAAATTAACTCTAGAATTCTCAAAGTGTTGAAGCTCTATTTATAGGCAAAATTCTGAAATAGTTGACTTTTTTTCGTTTGTTGACTTTGACCAGATTGTTGACCGCAGCATTTTTGGGTGCTTTTCACTGTTTTGACCCTCTAAACGATGAAATTTGGATAAAATCACGCCGTACGTAGGACTAAAGTCCTACGTTGTGCTCAGAATGCTGTTTCTACCCGAAAAACAGATATGATTTGCCAAAAACGGGCATGGGTCACTCTTTGAGATCATCTTGGTCAATGTTCCGAGTCCGATTTCGTGCTAGTTTCAGCCAAGTTTCTTTTCTATGAGCTTCATTCTTCAACCGCTTCTCATGCTTTCCAATTCTTACTTCTTGATTTGCAATTTGGATCATTTCGGGCTTGATTTTTCACTTTTCAGTATTTTCGTACATTGCATCGAAAGTATCAAAGTGTTGTATTTATTCCAGAGTTAAGATGCAAATGCAGTACAAATACCATGGTTTGAGTGCTGCAAATACAGTCACATCAGTATGAATCAGTAAATGTTATTTGAAATGCTTACTGATGGCACATTAAAAATGATTTATTTTTCTCATTGTTATTCTTCAACTTTCATCTTGTCTTTTATTTGTCTCTAAATTTACCCGTGACAATAATGTCTCACTTAAGTCTTTTCCTTCCCATTGTGTTGTCAAGGACCTCTACAAAGGGACCCCTCTCCTCCAAGGAAATGTTGAATCCAGCCTCTACCGTATCCTAGTTTTACTTCCTACATCCAGTCTACCCCTTGCCTTTGTTGTTTCTCGTGTGTCTTCCAATCTTTGGCACAACCGTCTTGGCCACCTGTTGAAGCAAGTTTTGTTGTCTCTGCATACTTAACATTCATTAGATTTTTCTTATTTTCGCTGTTTGAATAAAGTTTGTATTACTTGTATGATGGGTAAGAGTCATAAGTTAGTTTTTCCTTTGTCATCTCGTATATCTAAGTTTCCCTTAGAAGTAGTACACTGTGATGTTTGGGGTCTAGCTCCTACAACTTCATGTTCTAGGTTTCATTACTTTGTGTTATTTATTGATGACTATAGTTGTTACACCTGGCTATATCCTTTGCATAATAAAAGTAACTGTCTTTCTTCTTTTGTTTGCTTCATGGAAAATATTTTCTCAACTCGCATTAAACATTGGTTTTTGATATCTTGTTTTGATGAAAAGACAATGGTATTGTTAATTTAATATTTTTATTATGTTGGATGTGTTATCAAATAGAGCGAGAATATGCTAATACTCAAATAAGAAGACAAAGAATAAATTATAGTTCCACTATAAAAGATTTTACAATGATAGTAAAATAAACTAGAAATTAAAAAGTTCAAACCAAAAAAATGAAGATTGAGGCTTGTGTTCTACACAATTTCCTTAAGGTTTATAACGACCCACTTCGGTGCTAACGACTCTTATCGCAAACTTCCCAGGATACAATAATCTTACTTCTCGTGATGACAACACTACCAATCACAAGAACTTGCGAACCTGTCAGTGCCTGAAACTCTTTCTCGTATGAACCAATGCAATGAAAGTTAAATTTGCTAGTGAAAAATGTTGCGTCCAAAAAACACAAGACTTGCTTGGAATTTATAGTAGTTGAAGATGACCAATGCAATGATCACCATAAAGACCACCATAAATGGGAGAATAAAGTGCAGCCACCATAATTGTATTACAATCTAAACGTTGCATGCAATTTATAACCTATTACATTCCAAACGTATTGTAGCATCAATGAGCATTTACATTCTATTTTCAATGTTGATGTAAAGGCTGATCAATCTCAAACGTTGAACAATGGCAAGAAAAACGTAAGCATCATTATTCCTTATTGAATAACATGCACGTATTTTATTTCTTTTCCCTTTGGCTGCGTAAATGAGAGTTGAAATCAATTCCTACAATGAATCGATAAGTCAACCTGACTATCAATTTCTTATTCACCACTACCAACAATCCCCCACATGAATGGAGATTAGGTGATCAAAATGCAGACAAAATGCAGACTTGAGAGAGAGTCCAAAAAAAGAATACTGCATTGGTAAGGTAGCTTTCGGCCTTGAACCTTCCTTAAAAAGACCTATCGGGTTTACTTGCTAACCTGTGAACGCGATATCTTGAACTGTTCAGCTTTTGTGTAAACCAAGATAATAGAACATTACACAATATTCTCCTAAACACTGTTTAGGTTCTCACAGTTGTGTTCATTTCAGCCGTAAACAACTCCCGGTATTCATAAGTACTCTAGAGAATTCAGCCTTCAAATTCTCGTAGGATCAGCCCCCTCCCTACTCATATAGATGATGCTTATAAAGAGTATCCCTACAATACCCCACTTGGATTTCCAAGATATAAGAATCATTAAAAGCATAACTTAACCTAAGAAACACACAAGCAGCACTGTCTGCTCGTCATAGGAATAGGTAGGAGTATTATTCCCACAGTGCTTCCACTGAGTTATACATAATTCAGTTTTTCCCTTTGAACCTAGATCCAGGGATCTCCTGTCAGCAAGGTAGGGTTTTCCATTATGATAACACTTAAGAAATAGGCTTAAGACCCATTCCCCTCGACGATTTATAAACTTGCTCTCTAGGTAAACCTTTAGTAAGCGGATCCGCAATATTATCTTTTGACTTTATATAGTCAATAGAGATAACCCCATTTGAGAGCAATTGCTTAACGGTATTATGTCTACGACGAATGTGTCTAGACTTACCGTTATACATACTACTATGTGCCCTGTCAATTGTCGATTGACTATCACATAATATATAGATAGCTGGCACTGGTTTCTTCCACTATGGAATATCCTCTAAGAAATATCGAAGCCATTCAGCTTCTTCAGCAACTTTATCCAAAGCTATAAACTCAGATTCCATTGTAGATCTGGCTATACACGTTTGCTTAGTGGATTTCCAAGATACAGCTGCACCTCCCAAGGTAAAGACATATCCACTAGTGGATTTTGAGTCTTTAGTATCTGATATCCAGTTTGCATCACTGTACCCTTCTAGTACATCTAGATATCTCGTATAGTGCAGTCTAAAGCTCAAAGTGTATCTCAGATACCTTAGAACTCTTACAACAGCTGTCCAGTGGCCTTGCCCTGGATTGCTAGTATATCTACTCAATTTACTCACAACAAATGTTATATCGGGTCTCGTGCAATTCATTATGTACATTAAACTACCAATAATCCTCGAATACTCTATTTGAGATATTCATTCTCTATTATTTTTGGCTAAATGTACATTAACATCCATAGGTGTCTTCGCTAGACTATCATCACTCTTATTAAACTTGTCCAGTATCTTCTCTATATAATGAGACTGGGACAAGACTAGTTCATTAGATGTTCTAGTGACCTTAACACCCAAAATCACATCTGCCACCCATATCCTTCATGTCAAAGTTATTGGATAACATCTTTTTGGTAGATTTAATGACATTATTATTACTCCCAATAACTAGCATGTCATCTACATATAGACAAACAATGACATATTCTTGACTCGTGCCTTTCACATAAACACACTTGTCACGCTCATTTATCTTAAAGCCATTTGCCATCATAGTTTTATCAAACTTCTCATGCCATTGTTTAGATGCTTGTTTTAATCCATACAGGGATTTAACAAGCTTACAAACCTTCTTCTCTTTTCCAGGAACTACAAACCCCTCAAATTGTTCCATATAGATCTCTTCATCTAGATCTCCATTCAAGAAGGCTGTTTTTACATCCATTTGATGTATCTCCAGCTTATTGATAACAGCTATTGCTATCAACATATGAATTGATGTAATTCTTGTGACTGCTGAATAAGTATCAAAATAATCAAGACCTTCCTCTGTATATATCCCTTTATGACAAGTCTTGCCTTGTATTTATCGATTGATCCATCAACTTTCATCTTCCTCTTGAAAATCTACTTACACCCTAAAGACTTATTTCCAGAAGGAAGATCCACCAATTCCCATGTATGATTATTCATGATGGATTCTATCTCACTATTGACAGCCTCTCTCCATAAAGGAGCTTTAGGGGTTGTCATAGCCTTATTAAAAGTACGAGGTTCATTTTCTAACAAATAAGTTAGAAAATCTGGACCGAAAGACTTAACCGTTCTAGCCCTTTTGCTATGTCTCGGTCTGTCTTTATTGTTGTTAGACAGAGGCTCTCTATCTATACCATGCTCATGATACTCATCATATGTTCTTTTAGAAGAACTAGGTTCTTGAGTGTTTTTGCAAGGAAATTTTCCTTCGAAAAATTCTGCATTTCTTGATTCAATAACTGTATCCACATGTATATTAGTTATTTCTGATTTATACACAAGAAACCTATATGCAGTGCTATTATTGCATATCCAATGAAGACACAATCCACAGTCTTTGGTCCTATCTTAACCATTTTAGGAAATGGAACTCTTACTTTAGCTAAACACCCCCACACTCTTAGGTATTTATAGGAAGGTGGTCGACCCTTCCACAACTCATACAGTGTTTTGCTCAACTTCTTGTGCGGTACCTTATTTAAAATATGGTTTGCAGTTAAGACTGCCTCTCCCCACAAGTTCTAAGGTAACCTCGAGTTGATCAACAAGGCATTCATCATTTCCTTAAGAGTTCGGTTCTTATGCTCAGCAATACCGTTCTGTTGAGGAGAGTAAGGAGTCGTAGTTTGATGAACAATTCCATGTTCAACACAATATCCCTCAAATGGATATACATATTCTCCTCCTCTATCACTTCTCAACATTTTAATCTTTTTGTTGAGTTGATTTTTAACCTCATTTTTGTACAGTTTAAATACTTCTAAAGCCTCATCTTTGCTTCGAAGCAAATAAACATAACCAAATCTCATGCAGTCATCTATAAAAGTAATAAAATAATTTTTCCCACCTCTAGTTTGCACCATTTTTAAGTCACAAACATCACTGTGAATTAAACCTAGAGGTTCTGAACTTCTTTCCACTGATTTAAAAGAAGTTCTTGTCAACTTTGATTCTACGCATACTTCGCATTTCTTGTTAACATTAAAATCGATTTTAGGTATCAAACCTAAATCCACAAGTCTATGCATAGAACCAAAGTTCACATGTCCTAATCTATCATGCCATAAATTAGGAAAATCCACAACATAAGCAAATGACTTGTTTTTATTGATAGAAGTAGATGGTTTATCAACCTTTACAACAGTCATAGCGTTAAGCTTAAACAACCCATCACAATCATAACCTTTGCCTACGAAGACACCATTCTTAAGCAAAACAAACACCCTGTACTCAAAAACCAGCTTGAATCCATTTCTACTCAACAATGATCCAGAAACTAAATTCTTCCTGATGTTTAGGACATACAACACGTTATTGAGTGTCAGCTCTTTCCCTGAAGTCATTTTCAAAATAACCTTTCCAACCCCATCTACTTTTGATGTGGAGGAATTCCCCATGTAGATGGTTTCTTCAGATTTTTAGTAGGTGGTGAAACTATTCCTGTTAGAACAAACGTGTCGAGTAGCTCTTGTGTCCACCCACCACTGTTTTGGATTCCCAACCAAATTAACTTCTGACACGACCGCTGCCAGATTCATGTCAGACATTTCTTCTCCTAGGTCTTCAATAGCATTAGCCTGAGCCTTTCTTTTCTTCTGAGCTCCCTTGTTAGCACGGAGTCTGCAGTCGATAGCCTTATATCCCGTCTTGTCACAAACGTAGCAGTTACCAGCAAACTTCTTCTTATCAGTACTTTTCTTTCCTTGATTTTGGCCATTGAACTTCCTCTTTTTGTTACTAGGGCCGTGTTCTACCATATTCGCCTTTGACTCCAAATGTGGGAGTCCAACCCTTTTGTTATTCTTGCGGTTGTCTGCTTCAATCCTCAACCTCAAAACCAGGTCTTCAACTGTCATCTCCTTTCGCTTGTGCCTTAAATAGCTTTTGAAGTCTTTCCAGCTAGGAGGTAACTTTTCAATGAGTGCACCAGATTTGAAAGTTTCACCTATATCCATTCATTCCGCATGACACTCATGAAGAATTAGTTGATATTCTTCTACCTGGGACAATAGAGGCTTAGAATCTACCATTTTGAAGTCTAGGAACCTGGCAACTATAAATTTCTTCGTGCCTACATCCTCTGATTTATACTTCTTATCCAGCGATTCCCACAAAGCCTTTGCCGTCGGGATTGGACTATAGACATTATACAATGCATTATCCAATCCGTTAAGGATATAATTTCTGCATAGGAAGTCCGCATGCTTCCAGGCATCAATTGCAGCAACGGTTTGCATATCAAGATTGTCACCCAATTCTGGTGCATCCTCATTCAAAAATCGAGTCAAACTCAAAGTGGTCAAATAAAATAGCATTTTCTGCTGCCACCTTTTGAAGTCCCTCCCATCAAACTTTTCTGGCCTTTCGTAATGACCAGCAGGAGGTGCCGCTACAAACGGCATAGCAGAAGCAATAGTTACCGATGATCTTGCCAATTGTACATTTTCATTCCCAGTGGATCCACCAGTTGATCCACTACCATGCATAGGTACTGATCCAGATCCATTTCCGTCATTTCCATTTCTAAGAACGTTAGGGATTCCAGTTTCGGTATTCATTTATTAAATAAAGTCCAAAAATCACCAACTGCACTTAAAAAGTACAAGCTAGTCACACAAGCAGTTAAAAGAAATAGAAACTGGAAGTAGAGAACTAAAGAAAAACCAGGCAAGAAATAATTAAATTTCTACTGTAATATGTCCCAATAGATATTGATCTAAGAGGACTTAATTCCAGTACCAAACAAAAATAAGGAGACATGTAAGAAAGAAAATAATTGCATTAAGAAAACTGTAAATTGAAAATAATTCTGAAAGAAATATGTTCTAACATAATTTTATTTCAGTAGAAGGCACAAATTAAAACAAAAACTGTTATAAACCTTAAGATTGTTATCAAATAGAGCGAGAATATGCTAATACTCAAATAAGAAGACAAAGAATAAATTATAGTTCTACTATAAATGATTTTACAACGATAGTAAAATAAACTAGAAATTAAAAAGTTTAAACCAGAAAAATAAAGATTGAGGCTTATGTTTTACACAATTTCCTTAAGGTTTATAACAACCCGCCTTGGTGCTAACGACTCTTATCGCAAACCTCCCAGGATACAATAATCTTACTTCTCGTGATGACAACACTACCAATCACAAGAACTTGCGAACCTATCAGTGCCTGAAACTCTCTCTCGTATGAACCAATGCAATGAAAGTTAAATTTGCTAGTGAAAAATGTCGTGTCCTAAAAACAAAAGACTTGCTTGGAATTTATAGTAGTTGAAGATGACCAATGCAATGATCACCATAAAGACCACCATAAATGGGAGAATAAAGTGCAGCCACCATAATTGCATTACAATCTAAACGTTGCACGCAATTTACAACCTATTACATTCCAAACGTATTGTAGCATCAATGAGCATTTACATTCTATTTTCAATGTTGATGTAAAGGTTGATCAATCTCAAACGTTGAGCAATGGCAAGAAAAACTTAAGCATCATTATTCCTCATTGAATAGCATGCACATATTTTATTTCTTTTCCCTTTGGCTGCGTAAATGAGAGTTGAAATCAATTCCTACAATGAATCGATAAGTCAACTTGACTATCAATTTCTCATTCACCACTACCAACAGGATGAAAATGATACATGTTATTATGGTACTCTTAAATCAAATTGTTAATGTTAGTTTTACCGATTATCCGGACTTTTGGACCTTAGCTACATTATTGTACTTTAATTAGAGTAGGTTTCAAAATTTGAATCTATGTTGGATTATACAGATTAATATTTCGTAAACCCAATCCCATTAGCTTTTGTCTAAACATAGAAGGGGAATATAAAATCTCCACTTTCTTTTGTAGCCTTCCCATAAATAAAATTAGAAATTCTAATATAGCACTCGAGCGTCGAGCGTGTGGTTCAGCCCTTATCAGGTTGCTGTTGGAAAGAGACCAGTCATAGGCATGCAGTTGTATCTTGAATAGGGATGGCAGTGGATCGGATATCCGCTAAAAATGAGGTATTTGAAACATAATCCGATTAACATAACCTCTTAACAAACACTACAAAAAAAATTGAATTTTGCGAGAGAAGGTTCCCCTCACCGTGCCGTTGCCAATTTAGAATTAGCGACGGCACGGTGAGGGGAAACGTCCGTCAGACACAAGGTTGTCGCCAAAATCCTGCCCCTCACCAAGCCGTCGACGTATTGCAATGGCTCGTTACCAGGCTGTCACCAATGATTGCTGTCACCGAACCCTCGCCAATCTTTCCCCTCATCGTGTCGTTGCCAACTTAACCCGTCACCATGCCGTCCCTAATATATCCCGTCACCAAACCCTCACCAATTTTTCCCCTCACCGTGTCGTCGCCAACTTAACCCGTCACCACGTCGTCACTAATATATTTCGTCACCATGCCCTCACCAATCTTTCCCCTCACTAAGCCCTCGCCGATTGCGACCCTCGTCGAGCCCTTGCAAAATCCTCCATCGCAGAGCCCTCGCCGAGTCCTCGTAATATTTAAATAATTATTTATAAAAACTCTTCATAATTAGAGTACAAAATTTAAATGGCAAAATTTCTAAATATGAATTTCATATAAAAATTAAATTAATTAAAATTTGACAATCAAAATTCAATTTAAAATTAATATTACAAAATATTT
Source organism: Ehretia macrophylla (assembly GCA_037974665.1). Classification (NCBI taxonomy): domain Eukaryota; kingdom Viridiplantae; phylum Streptophyta; class Magnoliopsida; order Boraginales; family Ehretiaceae; genus Ehretia; species Ehretia macrophylla. The sequence goes on along the minus strand of CM075767.1, from coordinate 15,279,736 downwards.
TAATTACATATATGATTACAAAATGTTTTAATTACATATATAATTACAAAATAGCTATCCTCCAAATCTAACTTAACTCTATGCATTTGAATCTTATCCGAAACTATTCACAAACTTTGAATCTCCAGAAACTCTTGTCATTGATGAATCTTCTCCGAAACTATTCACGAACTTTGAATCTCCAAAAACTCTTGTCATAGATGAATCTTCTCCGAAATGAAACAACCTGTATAAAACACTAAGGTGGAATCAATTCTACTGTCAACAAGTTAAACTAGTTAACCTTCATATACAAATCTTATGTCCACTAGAGACTCGAGGAGCAAGCAAACTAAAATTCACCACAATTGGTATATGAGCAATACCATATCATTAGCTAACCTTCACTAGCTATCAAACATCTTCATATATGTCCTGCCCTTAATAATACAAAACTTGCATTATTCTACATTAAGTTAGAGAATTTCTTACTTTAATTCAATCGTAAGTATCATTCCATGATATCTTATAGTTTCCTAGTTTACAATCATCCTTAAGTATTCTTGGCTAATGCATTAAGTGTAGTATAAGACCTATTTTGGTGGTAGGCAAAACTAATTTAGCAACAAAGAACAAAAAAATCAGAACGAATACTGTTACGGATCATGGAGTTTCATTCTAAAGTTAATTAATTTAAAGAAGAGTTGACTCAAGACCTCAAGAAGTGGCCTTTAATTTATAATTTTTTCATGTAATTAAGAGAAATATGTATATATTCAAATCAATATCAAGAATCATGAGATTTCATAGATAATTTTTGCTCTTTTTGTGATCATTTTCATCTTAAGATTAATGAGTTTATTACAAGAGCTAAGCAGAAGGGATAGTGGCAATTGAGGTAGATTATAATCTAGTACACCCATATTGATCCCCATCTCTAAACCATTACTACTTGTAGTGTAACATTTTTATAGTTTTTGTTTTGGTAAGCAGGAACAATCTTTCGTTAAATGAAAACAAGTTTACAAGATAATACAAAGCCAACTGCTAAGAACTTATGCAAGAATTGTAGTATTTCTTTCTCAACTTACAATTAATCTTATCTTCTTGTGGGGCATTTGGGTGGAAAATGTTGAGAGATCTAACAAAATCACCAAAATTAATAACCCATTTTCGCTTCACATCAAAAAGGTCAAATATCTGTAAAATCAAAAGGGGAAAAAAAGAGTAATGTAAATCCCATTTTCAGAAGACAAAGATGCATGCGCTAAGGAAGTTATTGACCTCGAATCACAAAATGCAAAGATGCTGATTGTTTTCCTACAACTTTTCAATATCACCATCATGATAGATGATGTAAGAGAAGTGAGATCATAAATCAGATTTCTCAACAATTAAACATGACACGAGATATCCAAAATTACAATCAGAAGAGAGAACTCATCTCAAAGATATCCAAAATTATTTCATCTTTTGTGCTAAGCAAACAACTATTTTATTAATCAACTCAACGAGACTTGCAGGCGCCAAAATGCTCAAAATTCAAAACCAAGTTTATACTCCATAACATGTAGCTGAACCTCAGACATTTTCTCAAAAGGGCAGCCCATGCACGAAGCTCCCCCTATGCGCAAGGTTGGGGAAGGGTCTACCCAAAATGACGTCTATTGTACCCACCCTTACAAATTAGCAACTACTATGACCAACTAAGCAAAATGGAACAACATATTGGTAGCCAACTCTTGCACGACATTTTGATTGCAATAACATAAAGAGCTATTAACACTATATTCTGAAAGAAAATGCCACAAATATCATCAAGAGAACCAAAATCTCAAAGAAAGCACTGAACTTTAGATGAAAAAGGTCAAAACGACTCAAACTTTAAGACAAGTCTTACTTGAAATTATCCCCTAATTATAAATTGGGTCTGCTCCATTTCCAACAATCTCAATTGGGAACCAAACATGTGCTCCAGAAAAACAAAGCATAAGAACAATATCAAACACTATAAAGTATACAAATACACACATCTATACTAATACATATCTATTCCAAACACACACACACACAAAATTACTAAGCCAAGAAATACTGGGAACCACATCGAAGCCGTGTAAATGAGCAGTTGAACACCTTAAGCAACAAAGCCCGACCCTCCACTCCAAATCTAAAACAAAAATATAAATCAAAAAATTAAGCAAAAAATAAATCCAAAAATAAAAAATAAATAAATATATGATTTTAAAAAAATTCAATAAATAAATAAATAAACAAAATAAAAAATTAAAAAATAAAGAAGACAAATATATATATATATATATATATATATATATATATATATATATATATATATATATATACACCTACAGATACAAATCCAAATATCTGAAATTTAAAAAAATAAAAAAATAGTTAATAAATAAAAAAATAGAAAAAAGAATCAACGCCGACTGTGGGGGTGGTGCTTCGTGGGAGTGGGGGTGGTGCTTCGCGGGGGTGGGGGTGGTGCTTCGCAAGGATGAGAGTGGTGGTGGTGCTTCGTAGGGGTAGGGGTGGGGGTGGGGCTTCGCGAGGATGGGGGTAGTGGTGGTGACAGATCTAACATGGTGCTTCGCTGGGGCAGCGGTGGGTCTTCGCGGGGGTGTTGGTGGTGACAGATCTTGGGAGGGGGGTGTTCATCGCGAGGAGGGAGATGGACAAGTAGATATATGTATACATATATATGTATAGATAGTACTCAAACATCAAATAAAAATTATGCAGTTAAAAAAAAATTATGTTTTATTTTATTAATTTTTTAATTACAATTTTAGGATAAATTGTTAATAAAAATTTAATTATTAATATTTATATTAACATAAATTATTTATGAAGTAAATAAAATTGTTTATATTGTGATTATACGTTAGATTAAAATAAATTATTTATCAAGTAAAAAAAAATTATTTTCAAAAATTAAAAATAAAAACAAAAATAAAAAAAATAACCAAAATTGGAGACGGGCACATTTGCTGTCTACAACTTTGGAGACGGGCATATTTGCCATCTCCAATTTGGAGACAGCAAAGGCTCCCGTCTCTAAAGTTGGAGACGGGGTTCATTTCCCGTCTCCAATTTTGGAGACGGGAGGCGTTCCCGTCTCCAAAATTGGAGTCGGGAGGTTTTCCCGTCACCAATTTTAAAGACGGCGAAGTATGCCGTTACTAACAGTGACGGCTTAGTGACGATATTTTCTGTCTCACACTATGCCGTCACTGTCCTGTCACAAAATTGATGTGAATCTTTCTCTTCACCAAGCCGTCGCCATATTGGTGACAGGATGGCGACGGCCCGTCACAAAATTCAATTTTTTTTGTAGTGAAAACCAACTTAGATATCCAACGGATCTTAAAATTGCTTACCAAAACCGAATCCGAAAATTAAATAGCAAAACAACATATGAAAATGTAAATAATTGTGTGTTTAGCCTCAAAAACCAGATAATTTTACGAAGTATAAAAAATCTAGTTAAACAGTAAAACAAGCTAAAATAATGTAAATAATTGGGTATTTAGTCCCAAAATCCTATGCGATCTGACATTAAAAAAAAAAAAAAAGCCATATAGAGATCTAAAATTAAATCAAAATCTATACACAACAATAGAATTCAAATTAAATTATCAGATAGTTTGGCATCAATTTACACACAATTTTAAGTAACTAAAAATGTGATTGAACATACCTATCTATGTGCCTGCACATGTTTACATACATTCAATATCAGTTTTATTAATTTGATTTTCTATAGTAATGAGAAATAATAAAAAGGGTTATTAAATGAATGAATGAAAATTTTGAAATGAATTTACGTTAGAGGTGCTACAATAGGGAATAAGAACTCCAAACAGAGAATTTTAACATTCTTCCAAAATGTAATTGATCTCTCTCGTGAAAGTAATGGTATTCTTTTTGATGTAGCTAGAAGTTCTTTAAATTGATTCAAAGCATCTTAAAGTTTGTGTAAGTGTGCGTAAGTAGTGCTAAGAAGAGATAAGTATATGATTTGCAGTGTGCAAGAATTGTGTATGTGAGAATATGCGTGTGTTCGTCCAAAACAAAACCTGTGTCAGTGTTTGTTTGTGTGTATGAGAGAGAGTGTGTGAATGATTAAAAGTGAGCTTTGGTCAAAAAGAAAAAAGTAAGGAAGTGGGTACAATCATGACAAAAAATTAAAAGAAGAAAGTTGGAGAATTTTCAATGTAGACTTTTGGTAAGGAGAGATCCTATGTGTAAATGTGTATATATAAAATCAAAACTTATCGAATTATTCGTCAATTATCTCTTATAAAAATTAAATCTTCTTGAATACCCGTCAATTTTAGATTTTGTTCTCTCCTTTGCCATCCTTATTCTTGAGGGCATAAAATGCAACATATAAATTTCACCAGTATTGATAAGAATAAACTTGGAAAACATTCTGCTAATAGTATTTCTTTTTCTTTTTTAATTTTTACAATTAAAGTCAAAATCGTAATTTAAACTTAACTTTGTGACTACTAATTTACACATTCAAAAAGTGACACGAAGGCCCTTCTAGTTTCAGTTCTTTTATAAAAACCAATACGTACTAACAAGTCAGTGAGAATAGAAGTCATGACTTACAAGTATTGGAGTTTGAATTTATACTGAAAATGGTAATTTACAAATTCAAGAAGTTGACATGAAGTATCACGTCTCGGACTCATAATTTTCAACCCACAAGTGAAACTAATATTGTGAGACCAAGATGTAACTGTTTGGGCCTTAGATCAACGATAGTTAATCATTTTGAGTTAGTTGATTTGAGATCTAAGTAGTTAAAATTAATTATTTTATACCAATTGATTTAAAATTCAAATAATTATTTTTTATCTTTACAAACTACTATGACTCACAAGCCTAAAGTTGTGAGCTCGAAACATGACATGAATACCCTCGCCTGTTTAGTTGTTTTATAAGAGTCAATACGTAATGACAGGTCCGTGAGAATAGAAGTTATAAGTATTGGAGTTTGCGTTTACCATGCTATATAAGTTATTTTTCTGTTTTTTGCAATAAGAACATGCATCTGACCTCCAAGGACCATATAGTGAAAATAAGAAAAGAAACGTTCAAGAAAAATAACTAAATAAATAAAAAATTAAAAAAATGGAAAGGCCTCGAACACCACAAGTTTGGCGAATGTAACAACACAGATGATCCTATCACCAAGGCAAATGAAGTCATACCAATTTGCAGTATAGGTATTTGTAAGTCTTTTAGGAAATTTTGTCACCCATTGCAATTTAACATTGGATAAATTATACTCCGCCCAGTCCATTATTCGGCTCTTGTTCTCCAAGGTCTCAAATTTATGTATCACACAATCTCATTGGATGCAGAGCCCGTCCGAACAATCCCAAAAGTCGGGTATTTCCTCAGCAATTATTTCATCGATGTTTAGTCAGGTTGAGGAGAAAAAACAGGTGATTGTGGTGGATTCTGGCGTGTATCCTTCTGGGCCACCGGTGCCAGTGCAAACACATAAGTTATTGAAATTCGTTGATACTTCACAATTATGCAGAGGGCCTGTAGATAGTCCAGGGCACTGGTTGGTGACATGAGCGAAATTGGACTTGGAAAAGGGGAAAATATGCCTTCATGTTAAGTTCTCCTTGTTGAACAGATGTTCATGAGAGTAGAGAATTAGAAAGAAGAGCGAGACAACCTGATTTGAAATTACTTATTTTCTTCTGTACATAGCTAGATTGCGATCAACGCGACGGCCTGCAAGAATGGATTATCTGTCAGACTCAATCAACTCGAAGATTTTATAGACAAAGTCTGTGAACTATCAAAGACTTTTAATGAGGTAAAGTCACATTTGGTAGCTTTACATTTTTTGTGAGTCAAAAGAAAACAAAAAGTAATGGAAAAAGGAAGATTTGTGCATCAAAGTTTGGTGTAAAATTAGGCACATGAAAATTCTTTTCACACTACTATTTTGCTTTGATTTTGGGTATGGAATGAGCCTATAAATAGAGGCTCATTCCTTACCATTTTGTATCACCAAGCAAAGCAAATTAGAGAGAAAACATAAGCTTTCTCTTGAGTAGTTTTCTTCCTCTTTTGTTGTCCTATATTTGTGAGTGAGAGTTAGTTTCTCCTATTATTTGAGAGAGTGATATTGTTCTCTCCTTATATTAGCGAGAAGGTTATTGTAAAATACTCCACATCATAGTGAAATCCTCCATTATTTGCCCGTGATTTTTCCCTCGATTTGTTTGACGGTTTTCCACGTAAATCTTGTGTCTCTACTTTCTCTGTTCTCATTCATATTTTAGTTGCGTGATACTGCTTGTCCCCAACCATTCCGCTGCGTCGATACCCAACAGTGGTATCAGAACCATTGGTTACGGGTCACTGGTATTCATACGGGATTACTGTTCACGGTTACTATTCACGCATACGATATAGTACTATTCACCTATACGGTATATATACTATTTTCGTATACGATTTTTGTACTATTCACGTATACGATACTATTCATGTAAATAGTACTATTCACAGTGAAATAGTGGGAGCCGGTTCAAGTTACGAAGCAGATCATTGTTAATACTATGGCGGCAAAATTTGAAATCGAGAAGTTTAACGGGAGAAATTTTTCCCTATGGAAATTGAAGATGAAGGCAATCTTGAGAAAGGAGAAATGCTTGGCAGCAATTGGAGACAGACCAGCGGAGGTGACAGACGACAAGTGGAAAGAGATGGATGACAACGCTATGGCTAATCTGCACCTGGCATTGGCAGATTCGGTATTGTCAAGCGTTGAGGAAAAGAAGTCAGCAAAAGAAATTTGGGATGCGCTGACCAAACTGTATGAGGTCAAGTCACTTCACAACAAGATTTTCTTGAAGAGGAGACTTTACACCCTTCGGATGAGTGAGTCCACATCGGTGACAGATCACATTAATACCTTAAATACGCTATTCTCTCAATTGACTGCAATTGGGCATAAAATAGCAGAGCTTGAACGTGCAGAAATTCTACTTCAAAGTATACCTGATTCGTATGATCAACTCATCATTAGTTACACTAACAATGTTCTTTCAGATTATGTTATTTTTGATGATGTTGCAGCCGCTGTTCTGGAAGAGGAATCTAGGCGCAAAAGTAAGGAAGAAGCAGAGGCATTATCAATGGTGAAAGGTAGATCAACGGAACGTGGCTCTAGTGGGAGCAACAACCAAGGTAGATCAAAATCAAGGAGTAGAAAGAATATCAAATGCTACAACTGTGGCAAAAAAGGGCACTTCAAGAAGGATTGTTGGAGCAACAAAAAGAATCCCGAGGTGACAAATTCTCAGGGATGTGTGGCGACTGCACCAGATGATGGAGATATTTTATATAGCGAAGCAGCAACTGTATCAAAAGGCAGAAATGAGCTCACTGATGCTTGGATAATGGATTCGGGAGCAACATGGCATATGACCTCTCGTAGAGAATGGTTCCACAACTATGAACCTGTCTCTGGAGGATTTGTGTACATGGGTAATGATCATGCCTTGGAGATTGCTGGCATCGGTACCGTCAAAATTAAAATGTATGATGGTACCATTCACACCATCCAAGGGGTATGCCACGTGAAGGGCTTGAAGAAGAACCTATTGTCCATTGGACAATTGGATGACCTTGGCTGCAAGACCCATATCGAGGATGGGATCATGAAGGTTGTCAAAGGAGCGCTTGTGGTGATCAAGGCAGAAAAGATTGGGGTAAATCTATACATGCTTTTGGGAGATACGTTGCAGGAGGCAGATGTATCAGTTGCATCAACTGGTCAAGAAGAATCAACTATAATGTGGCATCGCAGATTGGGCCACATGACAGAACGAGGCTTGAAGATTCTAGCTAAACGTAATCTCCTACCCGGGCTCAAGACGGTAAACTTACCTTTTTGTGAGCACTGTGTTACTAGTAAGCAGCATAGATTGAAATTTGGGAGATCTACTGCCAGAAGCAAACACATTTTAGACTTGATCCATTCAGACGTTTGGGAATCACCGGTTTTGTCCCTAGGAGGAGCCAAATACTTTGTATCATTTATTGATGATTACTCCAGGAGACTGTGGGTGTATCTAATCAAGAACAAGTCAGATGTGTTTTCAATATTCAAAACTTTCAAAGCGCTGGTGGAACTTGAATCCGGGAAAAGGATCAAGTGTTTGAGGACGGACAACGGAGGAGAATACACTGACGGGAGCTTCTTGGCATTTTGCAAGCAAGAGGGTATTCAGAGGCAATTTACTGTTGCACATACACCTCAGCAAAATGGTGTAGCAGAGCGGATGAACAGAACTCTTCTTGAAAGAATGAGAGCTATGTTGGAAACTGTAGGTCTAGCCAAATCATTTTGGGCAGAAGCAGCTAGAACTGCCTGTTACGTGATAAACCGGTCACCGTCAACTGCAATTGGGTTGAAGACACCAATGGAAATGTGGACCGGAAAATCCGCAGATTATTCTACCTTGCACATATTTGGGTGTCCGGTATATGTGATGTATGGTTCCCAAGAAAGAACAAAGCTGGATCCAAAATCCAGGAAATGTGTATTCTTGGGAAATGCTGATGGTGTTAAGGGGTATCGCCTGTGGGATTCCACTGCCCACAAGGTTGTCATCAGCAGAGATGTGATATTTGCAGAAGATAAACTGCAAAATGAAGACGACAGCAACACTTCAAAGGAGACTACTACAATACAAATTGAAGATAAGTCAGAACAAGGAGATGCTTCTTCTGAAGCTGCACCGAAGCACGAGGAACAAGAACCAGATGATGCTGAGGTTATAGAAGTCCGACGTTCATTGCGTCAGACAACAAGACCAACTTGGCATTCAGATTTTGTCATGGCGAGCAATGCTGCATACTATCTTCTAACGGAGGATGGAGAGCCATCTACCTTTCACGAGGCTATAAAAGGCCCCGATGTTGCCCTGTGGATGACAGAAATGCAAGAAGAAATTGAAGCTCTACATAAAAACAAGACGTGGGAGCTTGTTCCACTACCACCTGGACGGAAAGCCATTGGTAACAAATGGGTCTACAAGATCAAGAGAGATAGTAATGACCAAGTGGAGCGATATCGTGCAAGACTGGTGGTGAAAGGATATGCTCAGAAAGAAGGAATTGACTTCAACGAGATATTTTCTCCTGTGGTAAGACTTACAACTATCAGAGTAGTCTTGGCCATGTGTGCTGTGTTAGACTTACATCTAGAACAATTAGATGTAAAGACGGCTTTTCTTCATGGAGAGCTTGAAGAAGAGATTTACATGCTTCAACCAGAAGGTTTTGTTGAGAAAGAAAAAGAAAACTTGGTTTGCAGGTTGACCAAATCTCTGTACGGTTTAAAGCAGGCGCCAAGGTGTTGGTACAAGAGATTTGATTCCTTCGTGATTAGCCTTGGGTACAACAGACTCAATTCAGACCATTGTACGTACTACAAGAGGTTTGGCGATGATGATTTTATCATTCTGCTGTTGTACGTGGACGACATGCTGGTGGCAGGCTCCAGTAAAGATCAGGTCCAAGAACTGAAGGCACAGTTGGCTGGGGAGTTTGATATGAAGGATTTGGGACCAGCAAACAAGATTTTAGGGATGCAAATTCACCGAGACAGAAAAGGTAGGAAGGTATGGATTTCCCAGAGGAATTACTTGAAGAAAATCTTGCGGCGCTTCAATATGCAAGATTGTAAGGAAATCTTGACCCCGCTTCCTGTCAATTACAAATTATCCTCAAGTATGTGCCCTAGTACTGAAGCGAAGAGGATAGAAATGTCTCGAGTACCGTATGCATCAGCAGTGGAAGTCTCATGTTCGCTATGATATGCACGAGACCAGATATTGCTCAAGCAGTTGGTGCGGTCAGTCGGTTCATGGCGAATCCTGGTAGAGAGCATTGGAATGCTGTTAAGAGGATCCTACGATACATCAAAGGGACCTCGGATGTTGCATTATGTTTTGAAGGATCAGAATTTACTGTTAAGGGTTTTGTTGATTCTGATTTTGCAGATGATACCGATAAACGGAAGTCCACTACAGGCTATGTGTTTACAGTTGCAGGGGGCGTGGTAAGCTGGATATCTAAATTACAGAGTGTTGTGGCCCTATCTACAATAGAGGCTGAATACATGGCAGCTACACAAGCCTGTAAAGAAGCAATCTGGATTAAACGGTTAATGGAGGAGCTCGGGCACAAACAAGATAAAATTCCCTTGTTTTGTGACAGTCAGAGTGCCTTGCACATTGCAAGGAATCCAGCATTTCATTCCAGGACGAAACACATAGGTGTTCAATATCACTATGTTCGAGAAGTAGTGGAGGAAGGGAGTGTGGATATGCAGAAGATTCACACCAACGAGAACCTAGCAGATGTCATGACAAAACCAATCAACGTTGACAAGTTTGTTTGGAGTAGATCCTCCTTTGGCCTAGCAAAGACGTAAGCAACGTGGAATTGGCAAGTATAGAGAGATTTGAAGATTTTCCAATATGACTTTAAGTGGGAGAATGTGAGCTATCAAATACTTTTAATGAGGTAAAGTCACATTTGGTAGCTTTACATTTTTTATGAGTCAAAAGAAGACAAAAAGTAATGGAAAAAGGAAGATTTGTGCATCAAAGTTTGGTGTAAAATTAGGCACATGAAAATCCTTTTCACACTACTATTTTGCTTTGATTTTGGGTATGGAATGAGCCTATAAATAGAGGCTCATTCCTTACCATTTTGTATCACCAAGCAAAGCAAATTAGAGAGAAAACATAAGCTTTCTCTTGAGTAGTTTTCTTCCTCTTTTGTTGTCCTATATTTGTGAGTGAGAGTTAGTTTCTCCTATTATTTGAGAGAGTGATATTGTTCTCTCCTTATATTAGCGAGAAGGTTATTGTAAAATACTCCACATCATAGTGAAATCCTCCATTATTTGCCCGTGGTTTTTCCCTCAATTTGTTTGACAGTTTTCCACGTAAATCTTGTGTCTCTACTTTCTCTGTTCTCATTCATATTTTAGTTGCGTGATACTGCTTGTCCCCAACCATTCCGCTGCGTCGATACCCAACAAAGTCTAATTGTTTGTGACATGGGAAGAACGATCGGTATATCCATCAAGCTTTTGCACTACATGAAAATTTTTCATAATGTAAATAGAGAATTTTGAACAACAATGGCTTGATTCTTTTTCCCAGTGGCTTCTATGAGGTAATTGGTACCACTGGTTCCGAATTTTCATCTACTAGAGAAGAAGTTTGTCACTTTTGCAAAGCTCTCAAAGCATGGAGCAAGTTGTAATATGTTAACAAAATCGTAGTATGCAAAATAACTAAGCAATTAGGGCTTTGGTCCAATGGTAATGTTACTCGCTATGTATGTGGGAAATTGTGAACTCGAGTCTCATTGATTACGTTGTACAACATTCAATTCAACGGCTATTTGATGGCACTTGTGAGTTTAACAGCTAAATAGTAATCAACGAATCAGTCTCAATTGTGAGATAAACTATGCTCAATTTAACGGCTCTTCTGAGTCTCTCCCAAACTGCCATAAGCTCAACTTTATTGTTAGTAGAAATCCCCATATTAATAATGAAGTCAAAAGTCCAATTCCATGAATATCACGAAAGATACCCCCGGCTCTAGCTAAGCCAGGATTACCTTTTGAGCAACCGTCAGTATTAAGCTTCCATCCCAGTTTTTTTTGTTTATGGTAAAAAAAGCATATTTTGTTAAGGGCAAATCTCACAAATGGTCCCTATTGTTTTTATTTTGTCCCATTTTAAGTCTTTATTATTTCAAAAGTAATGTGGTTGGTCCCCATTGTTTATAAATGTACTACTATTAGTCTTTATTATTTACATTTTGTCCTATTTTAGTGCCTATTATTTCCATTATTTATAAATGTATCAGTTATTAGTCCCTATTGTTTACTTAAAAAATAACCATATTAGTCCTCTACTCCAATTTTTTAATGAAAAATTGACAAATAAAAAATTAAATTTCTAGTTTAAACTCAAAAAAATTGTATATATCCATTTCTTAAAGGGGCAAACATTACAAATATATTTGACAAGGCAATTTTAATAGAAAAAAAATGTTCGAGGCCAATTTTTTTTGAACAAATATCCATTCTTATTTGACAAGGCAACTTTAATAAAAAAAATATGTTCCAAAACTAACGTTTTTTAGGATAAAGAAAATCCTGTTTATCTGAAGTGTAGGCTTCACATATAATCTGCATGAGCAAAATTTAAATTAGTTATCATTAGATTTAGTTAATGGAACATTCAGGGACTAATATTGATATATACATTTGCAAATAATAGAGACTAATAGTGATATTTTTGTAAACAATGAGGACTAATTAATAAGGATACATTTGTAAATAATAAGGATTAATCGCGTGACTTTTGAAATAATAGAGACTAAAATAAAACTAAATGTAAACAATAGCGACCATCTGCGTTTTTGTTAACATGCTAAATGAAGATCCTTCAACTTTAATTGGTAATGACATTGGACATGGATTGGTTGGTGATGATAATGGTATTGAATGGGTGGAAGATCCGGCTCAGCTCCTTGGTTTTTCACCACTTATCCTCTTCCTCTCAGGCTCCTCTTAATTATCTTGAGAATTGCTAAACGGAATGTACGAGGGTTCAACCACTCCCTCAAACAGAAAGAGGTACTCAAATTTGTGAAAATTATGCTCTTTATATTTTTTGTTTTGTTTATCGGAGACTCAAGTCAAGCTCACCAATGCAGTGCCTATCATCTCTACAAAGTTCAAGGATTTTTGATTTCTTAACAACTATAGTGATTGTTCTAATCGTAGACATTGGTTTTTATGGAACACTAACTTAATGTCACTTTGGTAGAGTCTATGAATCAAGCTATCTTTTATCAGGTTCAATATATTGTTGATAACATCTCTTACTTCGTCACATATATTTGGCTATGGTTGTAATGATGCTTGGCTTAGAAAGCCTATTTAGGACACACTTTTGGAATGGAGCTCTTATTTATTTGTTCCTCACAGCACTTCTGATCAAGGTATGCATATCTTTGGCTAATCTTATTGAGCATCCAAGTGTCGGCTCTCTTTATACTTGGACAAATGAAGGAAGGTGACCTCACTTTTGGGCAAGTAAACTTGACTGCATTCTTACGAATGTTGCTTGGCTAGATTTCGTTTTGCACTCCTCTCTTCAAGTTGAGATGTTGGGTCCTTCAGATTATTGTCCTCTTGTTCTCAATACTTCTCTCCTTTTTGCTAGGGGGTTCAAGCCTTTTAAATTCTTTAATGCTTGGACTACTCGAGATCTTTTTCTTCACATTGTGTAACATAATTGAGATTATTACGTTCATGGTACTCCTATATTTTGTCTTGTGCAAAAGCAAAAATGACTCAAATGGCCCTTTAGAAGGTGAAATTGACGCACACGTATAAGAAAAACTTCCATCGAGGAAGAATATTCTAACAAGTGGACTTACTTTGCCCTGAGAGACAACTTTCCAAACCATAACGAACTAGATGCAATACCTATAATTAATTCTCAAATATCCCCAACAAGGATCAAGACCATTCGTGATGATATTGATGCTATCCACTTAGACATACTCAAGTGACAAAGTGATGACGCCATTAATTCCCAAGAAGACCTCTTTCGTGAGGTCGAGTTCTTATCTAAAGTTAATGATGCCATATCAAAAAAAAAAAGGATTCAATAGATCAGAGATGGTCACTCAACATGGCTTACTTTCATAGAGTCATTCGTGGGATGCATGCTTTAAATTCTATCACCAAACTTCTTTCTGAAGATGATCATTCATTTCTAATGACTCAGGCGTAAGGGCTGAATTCATTTCACTAACCTTGTTGGCTCTTCTTTCTCTTCAAATGCTTTTTATAATATGGATGATATCCAATATATTTGGCAAGAGCATTCTTTCCGATTTGGTGCAACCGCTTGTATCTCCTATCACTGCTAAGGAAATTAAAAGTGTGATGTTCTCCTTTAATACAATAACAGCCTGGCCCCCTAATAGTTTTAATTTGCTTCTCATTCTATAAAATTGCTTGGAATATTGTGGTAATGATGCCATACTCTCATTCTTTGATATTTTTCTCTCTTAAGGAGGTAAATTCGACTATTATTGTACTTGTCCAAGTCTCTAATTCTTGCATGGTTAAAATATTTAGGCTTATTTCTTGCTATAACACTATCTACAAGTACATTTGCAAGATTTTGGCTAATTGTATTAAGGCTTGTCTTCCTGATATTATATCTTGAAATCAATCGGCTTTTGTGAAAAAACATATTTTGTTGAAAAAATGTATATTGCTCAAGATATTATGAGAGGCTATTCTAGAAACCATACTACACGACGTGCTCTCAAGGTTGACAACACGAAGGCCTTTGCCTCTATTGATTGGGATTTTATCATTAATACCATGTATGCTCTTGGTTCCCACATACTTTGCTTTGTAAGATCTATGCTTGCATTTTTCTACCGCAATGTTCTCTATTGTTATCAATTGTAGGCTTGAGAGTTACTTCAAGGGTGGCAATGGTATTTTTTCAAATTGACACTCTCACTACAAGAAAAATTGTCTGATCCTATGAAAGCTTTTGGTAGCCCCTTCATCGTCCCAGGACTGGGGTGACGAAGGGGCGACAAAAATGGCTTTATCGCCTCACACATCGCCGCAAATTGCCTATTTTGTTGCCCATTTGTGGCAAAATTGAAAAAAATGAAAAAAATACACTTTATTCCTTTATCGTTGCCCCTTCGTTGTCAAGTTCATTTCTTTTTTAAAAAATAATTTATTAATTGAATGTTTACAATAATTCATTTTATTAAATAATTTGTTAATTTTTTATAAATTAATTACCGTTTGTAGCCACTTCGTAGCAAAATATTCGTCGCCCTTTTGTAGCCAAATATTTTTAGTTTTTAGAATTTATTAATTAAATATATATTTTTTTTATTTATATATTTTTTCGCCGTTACATAGCCAATATATATTTCGTTGCCATTTTGTAGCCATATATTTTTATTATTTGTAAAATTTATTAATTAAATATATATATTTTTTATTATTTACTTAGTTTCGTTGCCATTTTGTAGCTAATCATGTGTCATTGGTTTGTAGCTAATCGTTCATCACTGGTTGGTAGTCATGATTTCATCGTAGTAGTGTAGCCAATAATCGTCACCTGTTCGTTGCCATAATTTTTTTCTTAAAAAAATTTAAAATACAAAATTAATATTTTACAAAAATAATTAAATTTAATATATACATATATTAATATTTTAAACATCTACAAAATACAATATAAAATTAGTTTTTGAAATTTTAAAAAAAAATCTAAAATCTACAAATAAAATTAAAAATTAAAAATTAAAAAACCAAAAAAAATAACAAAAACAGAAGAAAAAAATATGTAATAAAACTTGAAAAAGTAATTAAAATAAAAAAAAGCATGTAATTTGGACTATTACACAAAAAATTGAAAAACTGAAAAAAATAATGAACAAAAAAAAACACAAATATATATACTACATATTATATACTATAATATACATATATATAGATAAATTTATTACATAGAAAAAAAAACCCAAAAAATGAACCACAAAAAAAACACACATACACACATATATATACTACATACTCTAATGTACATACATATCTACACACACACACTCATATATATATTATATATATATATATATATATATATATATATATATATATATATATATATATATATATATATACATATTATTTATTAAAGACCAAAAAAATCGATAAAAATGAAAAACTGAAAACGAAATAAAAAACAAAACACACACACACATATATATATATTTACATACTATATATTATAAAAAAAAAAGATGAAAAAGAGAAATGTAAACACATATACACACACACACAACATACAAACAAAATAAAAAAAATTACAAAAAAAAAATTACCTTGTGTAAAGATGGGTGGGGGTTCTGGTGGTGAAGTAATGAAGAAAAAGAGAAGCTTAAAGAAAAAAAAAATTATATAAGGCTATCCTCAATGGGGGCTCTAAAATGTAGAACTGTCTATTTTTGGGTCTTTTTGTTGAACAAAATAGAGCCCGGAGCTCTATTTTGGCATCTTTTAACTCAAAAGTGGTGGACCCCACATACTTTTTCTATGAATAGTATTATTTTTTAGGGTATAGGGCTCTAAAAAGACCCAAAATAAGAAAGTTTTACATTTTAGAGCCCCTATTGAGCTTGCCCTAAGGGGGCAACAACAAAGTATATCGGGCGCCCTCGGTGCAACCCTCATTTTTTTAAGTTTTCAAGCTTTTCCTGGCCCTTTTTTTTTTGAGAGGGTGAGGGGGGGAGGGGGTATATACTATATATATATAAACATACACTTATATATACATATAAAACACATAAACAAAAAATAAAGAAAACAAACTAAAAAAAACAAAAAGTTACAAAACCAAAAAAAAAATGAAAAATGAAAAAAAAAAACAAAATTTAAATAACTTCTATAAGCTATATATTACAATATAAACACATACACTGTTATATATATACAATGGGAATTAAATGAAATTAAAATAACTAACATAACACACACACACACACACACACATATATATATATATATAAACTACGAAACCAAAAAAAAATGAAAAAAAAACAAGATTGAAATAACTTGTATAAGCCATATATTACAATAAAACACATACAACTTTATATATATACAATGCAAATTAAATAAAAATGAAATTAAAATAACTAACATAAAACACACACACACACATGTACATCTATATATGTCGAGCAAAACACTTTGCTAATTGAGCATATACAAATATCATATCAACCTTGTCCAGTCCAAGAGATATATAAGTAGTCAATAGATTAAAGTTGCTTCTACAAAGTGAACATTGTTTTTGAGTTTTTCTTTATGAAATGATCATTGAGCCCTGTTTCACATTATTGTGCACATAAAACCATCCCTTGTATTTAGCTTATAATAACTTGTTAGCCACTAATGTTATAGAATGTAAAATTCATTTTCAGTTTTGTCGCAGTTTGTGACAAAGTGATGACAAAATAGGGACTTTTGTATCCCTTTTTGTTGCAAATTGTGACCAAGGGGCTACAAAAAAATGAATTTTAGCAATTGAGGGATTGTTAAAACTTTGAGGGCTCAAATTTGATCTTGGGTTTTAGGAACTTGGGATCTCGGATTTGAAAGATTTTCTAGTTCAATGAAAATGACAATAAAATACAAGAATGGTCCCTGTGATGGTTTTGGTTGTGGTGGGTATGGTGAAGAGAGGTGGAGAGGGGACATTGGATGAAGTGTGATTTCGGATAGAAATGAGCTCGAACGGCATTCAACTAATAAAAGTTGAGGTACCAAAAGGATTAGAGTAAAATGTACCATACCCCTGTGTTTTATCAAAGTTACATATAAAACCCTGTATTTTCAAAAGTGGCGTAAAATCTTTTGTATTATTTATAACGTTGCACCATAACCCTTCCATTCAATTTTTTACCAAATTGAACGATGATTGACTTATACGCACTTATGATGCAAATAAGAATAGCACAAAGCATGAAAACACATTTTTATTGACCAAAATACCTTTACATTGTTTCTCAATTTTCTTAATTTTATTTTTTGTTTTTTATTTTTGTTTTTCACCCTTCTTCTTCCTCATCATTAATACATCCTACCACCACCACATTCTTCCTCCATAAATTATTTTAGAAGCTCATCATCAATAATCTTTTGAGAACCCTTATAGCCTACAGATCATTTTGCTATATATAGAAAATTAACCTCGCGATTGGGTTTTAAATTAAACTCCAATTTTTGCAAATTTTGATAATGTTAAAATGTTTACTATTCTGTATTAGTAAGATGGATCTTCATGTTGATGGATTCCTCAAGATTGGTGGATGGTGGTTGGTGGAGGTGGTGGGGGTGGTTGAAGGAAGTGGGGAAGGTGGTTGGTGGAATTGGTTGAAGGAAGTGGCGAAGCTGGTTGGTAGTGGTGGCCGTTGTCAAACAGGAAAACATATTAAATTATTTCGTGCCCTACGAAGGACTAAAGGTACATCCAGCATAACGGATATATGGTTTGGTCATATATACAACATACGAGTTTGAGTCCTTGGTCGTGATTCGAAATCAAAACAACGTCGTTTTGAATCGTCTCAACCTTAAAATCTACATAATTTTTGTCTATGAAAAAAAAATCAAGAATTCATATCTGTTGAGGATAAAGGTTCAACAGTTGAGGTTGGCAACTCCTGACTGCCCGAGCTGAATGATTTGGCTCGGCAACTTAACCTGCACAAGGAAAGAGAAGGAAAAGGCGGGGTGAGGACCCGTGTTTTCCCCTCGGGTGTGAGAGTGATTAGTTTGTCCGAGTTAGGTAGTAGTAGTTGAGTGTAATGAATGCACAAGTTACCTTCATAAATGCGAGAATGAGCTCTATTTATACTAATCCCAGATTCGGACAACAATTAATGTATAATGCTGCTCGACACACAACCGGTTGCCCGTGCTGTATATACGCTGGATAAAGCTATTACCCAACGGATAAAGTCATTATCCATCGGTCCGAGTTAGATGCCTTACTTTATGTCCCATCTGGACGGCTGGTAGAACCATTAGGATTCACATGGGTCAAGTATGGGTCGGGTTAGTCATTTCAGGTCAAGACACGACCCGGTTACAATGTCTTCGGCTCGGGTCTTCCCTTGTCAATATCTTTTTCATTTCTTGTTCAAATCGCATAGAACTTGAAGCATTGTATTCATAATTAAGAATAAGAAAAAATAAATATTATATGGAGTTTTTCAAAATTTTGTTAATGTGATTAATAATAATAAAGGAAATTTTAAAAGTTTGATAAAATGAAATTTCTTTAATGGGAGTAATTTTGTCTTTTAAAAGTTTTAATCCTCAAAATTAGTAGAAATTTAAATGGGAGCGAGTGTGCAACATTATAAATAATACAAATGATTTTTCACCACTTTCAAAAACACATAGTTTTATACATAACTTTGGTAAATACAGGAGATATGGTGCATTTTAAAGTAACGGACTAAAACATCTTCTGTCCCATGGTTCAGGACCTCTGCAAGTATCAACCCATATTTTATTTACTCATCTTGGTTATTTGCTAAGATGCACTTGCTTTCTGAGGTTAGTTTCTGTAACATGGTGCTTTTGTTTTTTCATTTTATTTTTGTGACATTAATCTAAAAAATATATCAAGTTGTAGACAATTTTTTTTTTTTAAACTTGTTTTGATTTAACTTGATGTTCTGAATGATGATCCATTTTCTTAAGCAGGATATCAAGCTTGCAACTAGATTTATACCTTGTCAAAGACCCTTTGGTCTAGTGATATGATACTCGCAATGTTTGCGAGAGGTAGCTACGTACATCTATACATATGTATGACCTTAGGCCTTCTTTTGAATTAAAAATAAATAAATAAATAAAGAAAAATAAAAATAAAAGCAGACTTGTACCTTAAGTAGGTAGGTATGAATGCACTAATTAATAGTTGACAACGGCTTAAAGCCCCACTTATATGAAAGTCAAAAATGAAGACGTTAACTTTTAACAAACAAGAAATGTACGCAAGTTTAGACCTGTATAGTACGAGTGCATAAATTAAAAGCAAGTTGATGAATGGCTCCAACCATTTTAGGGAGGCAAATGCTCAAATTATGCTCCAGCAACCTTCCTATGAGGGACTCTCTAAAATTGGAAGCTCTTTTTTTTTTTTGCTTGGCTGTTCACATGTAGAGAGCCAAAAGTGGCTCCCTATATCTGTAAAATTTGAACGATCATTTTTTATAGTTGTGAAATCAAATTAATTTTATTTCTAACTTATTATAATTTTTACAAAATTTCAAAGTTTAATGACAATTTTTTAGTCAAATCGATACTGACTTTTTCGATTAAGATAAAAATAAAATAAAATAATAATATTAATTGAAAATATAATAAGATAATAAAAATTAAAATAGAATGTCATCATTAACAAATAAAAAAATCAAATAATGTGTATAATCAAAATAGAGATATATTATATTAAAATAAAATAGAGAGCCTATAAAATAAAAAGCCTCTAAAATATGAATATGTTAGTTTTTTTACTTTAATATATCCCTAAAAAGTTTTTTTAATGAAAATGAAAAAAAAATAATATGGACAATGAAAAGAAAAAAATATTTATTATAAACTATAATAGAAAATAATTAATAATAATTAAATAGTATATCATCATTAAAATAAAAAATAAAAAAAATTAAAATGGTGTGTTTGATCTAAAATAGAGATATATTAGAGTAAAAAAAAAATAGGGAGTCCCTAAAATAGGGAAACTGTTAGAGTGAAATTGAAATAAGGAGTCCCTGAAATAAGGATAGATTAAAAGTAAGGAGGTTGCTGGAGTAAAACTGAAATAAGGAACCCCTAAAGTTAAAGAGACAAGCCTAAACTCCCTACATGTAGAGAAAAAATAGGGAGGGTGTTAGAGTTAGTCTGGCTTACATTTCATATATGGAATCAAGGTGATGTTACGCAATAGGGCCAACTACAAATGAATAGGTTTGAGTTAAGATATATAGTCTTATATCATAAGGTGGCTACTAAATCCATGTAGTCCGGACAACTTATTACCCAGCCTTTGCACAATTGTAATAAAATAATAATATGAGCGCAAAATGCTCAATAAGAATGACACTTAGAGTCAGGCTCTGAGGGTTTTCCAAATAAAGATGCAATACGAAAATGAGAATTGAATCAAAGACACAAGACATAGTCAAAATTCAGAAGGTATCTATAAGAGGACTAATAATAGTCAATTCATACCAAACCATAACTTGATCAATACAGAACTCTCACACAAGCCTAATATTGAAGTTACAAAACCGGATATCACAACCGCATTTATACAAGCTTAACCGTATTTTCACAATATAGGCATCTCATTATCATAACTCACATAAATATCTCCTAAAGCTGTAATAGTCATAGCTAATTCACATATCACAATTATGCAAGATTCGAGAGGTGGCTCTTACGAGTTCAAGAGGTGACTCCCACTGCTTTCTTGGTGTAGTACTTTGCCCCGTATAACACTTTGTTCCTGCACCATAATGGCCACTGCTGCGACCCACACAATACTAACAGACTGACAATCTAATCAGCCGGATAGGTGTCGAAACTCTAGAGATAACACATAACAATTAATAGAATCACTTCACGAAATCATAACATAATTAATATGTACGCATCACAGCCTTTACTACAAATGAAGCACAATATTCTGAATAACAAGTGGATAGGAATGGAGTCAACGAACTTCAGAATATGAGATACTGAACTGAAGTAATAAAGAGAGAATCAAAGGGAATTTGGATGTAAGAAGGTTGTCCAATTTACCTCAATCCGGCTTTATAATATTCGATCCTTCTTCCTAAAGTTATATCCTTAAGCTAAGTTCATGCCACAAAATAATAGATCAAATTTAAATATCTAAATAAGACAAAATAATACTCTGAAAGGGTTATGAGAATATATTAACTAATGTCTTGATCCCTCTATTCAATTGTTCGGAAACTACCACACTAAAACTATTTCGATTACTTTTATGAATCTTATTTAATCTATTCAATTTACACTTACACTTACACTACTTGATAGATTTCATTATTGTACTACATAAAATTCTAGATTCGGATGACTATGTTGACGTAATAAGTCATTCTTCCAAAAGCTTATAACCTCAAAGTAACTTGTTGCTGTAAAGGTAATAAATCAAATTAGGATTCGACCCTTTTCTATAAAAATAAGCAAAAATACCTTTAAAATGTCTATAAGATGAAATTAAAGCTTATTGACTTTTACTTAGGTTATAAACTCATCTCAATCCCTTTTTCTTTTCTCGCGCTTAATTGCAAAGCCAGGCAAAAACAACGTTTAGTTATCCTGATTCTTAATTTACTTCCTTCGCTCTCTTAGAAATTATACATATTTGTGCATTTTCCATTACTCTGGCTTATGTTCCTTGCATATTTTATTTCCTTTACTTAGTTGACCGATCCTCTCAATCTCTTTTGTATCTTTCTGCTAGTCTTCTATGTCTTCGTATTGTATTGTTTATAAGTAGGTATTGTAGATATAAAAAATAACTTGGATTAACTATTTTGGACCAATAAAAAAAAGATTCAAATAATTATGTTTTATACCTACAACACCAATCTCGTCTACGAGCCTGAAATTATGAGCTCAAGGTGTAACATATATCTTCACAAACAACTCGCACCTTTACACACACCTACACACGACTCAATACTCAAACTCAACACCATGCAGGCTTTCCACCCTACCCACTTTGCAAGCTAAATACATAAACTAAACTTCTTTGCAGTATCAAGACGGATGACATGAAGTTCCCAAATTTCCTATTAGATTTTCCTTTGGTTGAAGATTTAAGTGTTATATGGTTTATGTCTCTTATCTCTCATCATCTGATCTTTCCTTCTTTCCCCCTTCTTTCTTACCGTGCCCTTCTCTCTCTTTCTATTTCTTTTCCTCTCCTTTTAACGATGATAGCTAATCTTAATCAAAACAAAACCCCAACTGATAAAGTTGATAACTTTAAACTATTAATTTCTCAAATTGTAACAGTAAGCCTTTAAATAATTAAGCTCGATCTTAGTGAATTTTAAATGGGCTTTACATTATCAGGTGCTACGGAAATCATTAATCCAAAATTTTATTCGGACAAGCGAATTTCATTCAAATATTGGTTTACCTACTTTTAACTCAATTCGGATTCGGGATCATTTACTCTTTTGATAAATTCCAAATTACACGTTTAACTCGAATATGCTGAGACGTGAATTACCAATTTTTATTTATCTTTGACTCGCATTCTGTAGGGGTATTATAGTTTTCCCTGCATTTTTGTAAAACCAAACTCTTCCTATGGATGGGTCGCGATCTTACCAAACATTTTGTAGAAGTATGTTTACACAACTCGAACTCTTGGTCTCAGGTGGTGACAAATTTTTTGTTGTTATCCCTGAAGGACATGATGACCCATTTATTTTTGTGCTAAGCTCTCTTTTAATCGAATTTATTATTATATGGAAATTTTCTGCACATGGTGACACATGGTTTGTGCATTGTGGGAAGGGCAGGACCAGAGCATGAGGGACAGCAAGAACAGGGCATATTGGTTGCGCAGGAACCAAAGGATATTGGATTGGTTGTTGTGTGAAAGATCTTCCATCATTTGTCTTCAGGTAAAGGCTGCACTTTTCCCTTTCATTGTTTTACTTTTTGCTATTTTTGGCCTAATTTTGTTGAATTATTTACTTTTATGTAAACTTTTGATGCTAATGAGACATTTTCTTTGTTTTTGATGAAGGAATGTATGATAAGAGACTTGGAGATGCTGGCTATATCAATTTCAAGCTTTCTAGAACCAATAATCGTGGGGATGGTATGCTTTTTCTCTTCTCTTATTGTAGATTTTAAATTAAATGGAAAGCATTTCGCGCTACTTCTGCTTGAATACTGTATCATCAAAAGTAAATGCAGGCAGGGTAGAGCTGTAGGTCTGATTTCCCTTCATGGTGGGTCAATGTTAATATCATGATACTTTCTGTAGTTTGCTTTGTTTTGTGCATATGCTTTTTGCATGATGTTTTTGTTGCTTTATAGCACACTTGAGTTCCTAATTCCATTATATTTCATTTTCTTAATCGCCTATGACGAGTTGCCTAATTGCTGTAATTTGTTTGAGCGAGGATTATTTGGGGGGAGATGGTATCAAGTTAAATGGCGATTAAGGTATAACATTTGGTATTATCATGCAAGGTTATCAGATAGATAGAGCTGTGTATTCAAATGGAACCAATTCATCATTGAGAAGAAGATTGTTTAGCTACTCCTATGATTCCATACACCTTTCTGCAAGTTATAGAATACGTGCATATATATGCTTGAACCCCTCCGGGGTTTTATGTGGTCGTATATATGTGTGTTTATACATGCATACAGGACGTAATTGTATATGCATAGGTATGAGTGTGCCTGCCTATGTTCCTACACAAAATACAGATTCATAAATCAGGATTAACCATATGGTTTCTTGCTTTGACTGGAAAAAAAACTGCATTCTTCCCCCAATTCTCTTTGCCCAACACCTCTGTTTCTTTCCCTATTAAGGTCCATTTTCTTGTTTCAAGAGGTCTGCTGATTGCTGTGCAAAAGGAATACTTCAGGGTCATAAATCACCGAGAGTTGCTTTTCAATGATTTTGGAGATCGTGTTGCTCAGTTATTACATGTGGAATTGATTGAACCCTTCTCACAGTGTCGAAAGAGTAATGTTCGTCAAGAAATCCTTATTGTATTCAACTTTGTCTGGAGCATTTGCGTCAGGTATAATGATCCCTCTGCTGAAATTCACCGTGGTACATTTACTTTGGCATACTATTTGTTTCTATGATCAGCAAACTCTTCTTTGTGTTTTGGTGTCTTTCTATAGGTCTACAAAATATTGGAATATGTTGAATCATATCAGAAAGAAAACAAGCTAAATCCCCTGCCTATCATACTCTGGGGGTATGTATTTCGTATAATTTTACTTTATTGATCTTGTATCAATATCTCATACATCTAGTTACTTGATTTGAATTTCTTTTGATTTTTCGGTGACTGCAATGGGAGCAAGAGAGGCCATGTTTACAAGTTCCTTCGATCTCAGGGATTTGTCTCCTCATATGATACAGCTCATCAGTACAATGATGCAGATGCACATAAGGTTACTTATTCATTCTGGTTGATAAACTTACCCACTTATACCTTCAAACTTATGCTTATTTGCTGATCTCGTGATGTTTTATGCAGTGGGTGAGCCAACGTAATCACCGTGGGAACATATATGGTGTAGATTTCATATGGCTTCTTAACCTGAATAGATACAGGAAATTGCTGAAAACACGTTGGAGTGAAGCAGTATTTGGAATGTTCAAGGTATGATTATTTTCCAAATTTTGATATAAGAGAAGTATTATGTTGTTTGGAAATGCTCGATGCCTGAGGGGGAAGGGGGTGGATTGAGGCTCTTAGTGTTTTCGCTTCCAGTTTTCTGACACCTAGATGATTGAAACAGCAGCTTTCTTACTGTGTTTTGCAGTATTTGTATGCTAAAGCAGCAAAATGCTGAAAAAATCTTAATTGTGATTGTAAAGTTTGCATGCTAAGAGTTTTTTGAAAGTTTCAATATTATGATTACCGACTTTATGTTTTCTTAACCTGAATCTGTATTACACTCAATATGGGAAAGGGGAAACCACTAGAAATTGAAGATATGGGAGGATCTAATTGAATTCCACTTTCATTTGCTGTCCCCATTTTATAATCAAAAGAAGCCGCTGCACTGTCAGGAATGTGGTTTTGGTTTTGGCAATAATTGTTCCGAGATATAATTCTTCTTTTGTTTAATTGATGGCATATCATTTTGAAGTTGTATCTCATATTATTTTATGATTTTATGCATCACAGATCATTCTTGCTACTGATGAACTTCAGCTCCTCAGCTTCTCAACAGATCCAAACAATTTTGATATGCAAAATTTCATGCGTCCTTTGATGTGCGTCTGTTTGACTTGTTTGTTTGTACTACTATGTAGTTGTTTTTACTTCCTCTCCTGGTAGTCGTTTTAATAGAAGGCACGAGTAATCATGTGAGAGGCTTCTCTCCATGGGTCTAAAACTATAGAATTTTACTGTATCAGCACCAAGAAATTGTAGCACTTTGATCATATCAAATGAGTGTCGGAGCATCACAGCAAGACTAAAAATGAGTAGGGATGTCAACGGGTATCCGTTCTACCCAAAACCGACGGGTAACCGTCTGATAAATACCCGATAACAAAAATTGATGGGAAAACTGTTAGGGTTTGGGACATGCTGAGAGAGTATTTAAAAATAGGCTAGTGGAAGTTTTGGTAGGAGAGGCCAGAGGTGGGAGTTCTAGGAGAGGCAACAATTTTGTGTAAGAAAAAGGTTTAAATACTTCTCTGTGAAATTAGGAAACACATTTTTATAGTCATCTATCCCATGGTCATGTAGAATTGGCCTCATCAAATTTTCTGGAAATATGTCAGTCGATTTCCAATAAAAGTTACAACCAGTATAAGTATTTTTTTACCTTTTGGCGTGGATTTCCATTCTTACAATAATTCCAATAACTTTCTTATTTTTTCTCTATATGTAAGGAGTTTAGAGTTGTCTTCTTAGTTTTAAGGGTCCTTTATTTCAGTTTCACCCAACAACCTCCTTATTTTTAATCCTTATTACGAGTTCCTATTTTAATTTTATTCTAACAGTCTCCTTACATAAATTATGTTTTAGCACTCCAATAAACATATATATTTTTTTACTCGGTCAACAAGTATGTATTTTATTTCACTTCAAAAAAAAACAAATGGCAATGCCATGACAGGCTGGTGGGTGCACAGGGGCTCCCAATTCTAGAGAGTTGGAGGTAGTAAAAAAAAAAAAAAAAGCCTCCCAATGATACGATGATTTGAAGGTCAAGTCAGCCAATACCGACTAGGGTCAAATTGTTCAATGTAGGTACGGGTTGAGTTGTTGAGGTGGGCTCAAGTTCAACCTTAAAATTCTGCAATAGGACTTGCCTTAAGGCTTATAACTATTTTTGGCTACTACACTTTAGGAAGTGTTTGGTTCACGGATAGATTTTTTATTCCTAAGAATGTTATTTTTGGGAATATCATTCCCAGGAATGTTATTCCCGAGAATGTGGTTAAAAGTGTTTGGTTTGTTAAAAATATTCCTGAAAATATTTTGTCAAGTTCATAGAAATATTATTTTATTATGTTTGGTTTAACTCAATATTCTTAGGAATGTTAAGTAATTTTTCAATAATGTCCCTAACTCAAAAAAAAATAATATCAAACAAAGTGTACAAATAACAATACATTTTGCATTTACTTAGCAAAAAAAAAAATGATACATTTTGCATACTTTTACTAATACGCGAGTAAAAAAATATTTAATGTATTAATACAATCAAAGTAAATTTATTTTTATAATTTATAAATTTTAACTTGACACTTCAAAATTAGAAACTTAAATTTATTATTTTGTGTAATTTGATTTTAATTTAATTTTTATTTATTTTATGTTTCTTATTCTATTTTATCATTTACTTTTTTATTATATTTTTTTTAATTTTTTCTTTTTTATTTTTAATTTTTTTAATTTTTATCTTATTTAGTTATTTTATTTTAATTAATTTTATTATTTTTTATTTTTTTTACTTTTTTTTTTTTATCTTTTTTTATTTTTTATTTATTATTTTTTTTTTTATTATTTTATTTTTTGAATTATTTTATTCTATTTATTTTATTTTTGTATTTTCTAAAATGAGTATTTGGGTCTTTTACTTTTTCAAAGTTATTCCCAAGACTTGGGAATGTGATATTCCCACCCCCTCATATGGGAATAGAATTTGGCAAAATTATGGGAATATTGCATTCCCAGGAATGTGACATTCCCAGTAATATTTTTTTTATTCCGCGAACCAAACATGAAAATGTCATATTCTAGACTTTATATTTTCAGGAATCTTGTAACATTCCGTGAACCAAACGCCCCCTTAGGGTATCCTTAATGGGGTATGTAAAAAGCAATTTAAGTCTTTAATTGTTAAATTTGAATCTTTAAAAGGCAACCATTGAAATTTTTAGAGACTCTATAAGAAAAAAAAGCAACACCAATGAAAGTTTGTAAAAATCAAATATATATGGGGTTTATCAATTTTGCTAAAATTTAAACAAAATAGAGTCTCAGTTTCTATTTTTTTCAAATAATGTCTACAGTGATATTATTCTTAAGTTAAGAATTGTGGATCAAGAACTTTGGCAAATCTAAACGGTTCTTTATTAATTGGACCTTTGTTATAAAGGAAAAAAGTTTCAATTATTTAAGCCCCACCAATACTTAGTAGTTTCGTGAAAGAATAAAATGCAAGTGCCAAAAGCTCACAATGACAAAGTCTAATTCTTATTGGTAGTAAAATATAGTAATGGACCTAAAAGCTTAAGGATCTAAAAAAAATTTCCAGCAAAATGCTAAAAGGGATTTTCAATTTTCGAAGGAGTTGAAGACAACAAGAATATCAACTCTCGAGTGGATGGAATTCCGCCAATTCTCATCAAGGTATAAATGACAAAGAGCTTAGAGATTTTCAAATAGTTATTTTATTAATCAAAAGAGTTTCTTTTTGTTTGTTTTGCATGTTTATGAGGGGTTGTCGAGGGGAAAGAATCTTATTTGGTTGTTGTCTTTTGTATGTGAGTTTTATCTCTTCTCTTAGACGTTATAATTTGACTGGTGAGTACTAAAAAACTTATTTGTTAAGTAGTAAAAATTTTTAACCACTACATATGACGGTTGGGTGTGAAAAAACTTCTATGTTAAGTAGTGAAATCGATCGCAACACTAGGGTGTGAAAAAACTTGTTTGTTGAATAGTAGAGTATTTGAAATGTGAGTTCAATAGAGTTACTCACGTTTTGTGTTTGATGAGTAAGGGTTTAAATCAATTAAAAATTTTGGTATTGTATTTAAATAATTTGAACCGTGTGAAAAAACATAATAATGTATTGCGAAGTTGAACACTACCAATGTGGGTACGAGAAAATTCTCAAGAGAAACTTTTCCTTGATCAAAACTAGCACAATTGGAATCTTTTCTTCAATGGCAGACATTATTATCTCACTTTAATAAAATCATTTGCTTTCGGTATTAAAGAAATATTATCGGTATACTCATCTTAGTCGTGGTAAGAACACAAGAAAAAGACCACAATCATTTCAAAGGAACACAATTGAAAAGTATGACACAACCAAAGCGATTGATCATGACCTCTTCCATCTGCCACTAAAACAGAGGAGCAGGGAGGGGTCCCTCACCCTATCTTTCCTCACCATTTTTTTTTTTTCATTCTTTAAAGGCCCACAATTATAGTAATGAAAGATTCTCACTTCTTGCTTTAATTTACCAGTTAAGCTCACTTTTTCAACACCCTTTTGTTTGCGTTCACATTATACGTTACAGGGTAAAATTGCAGGACATTAAGGGTTTGTTTGGAATCTAAAGTAAAAAAATAATGAAATGAAATGATTTAGGCTCCATTTGTTTGTCGTAAAATATTTTCTCTACGTTACAGGGTAAAATTGCAGGACATTAAGGGTTTGTTTGGAATCTAAAGTAAAAAAATAATGAAATGAAATGATTTAGGCTCCATTTGTTTGTCGTAAAATATTTTCTCGAAAAATATTTTTTAGATTTTACAATATTTGGTAACACCGAAAAATTAGTCAATCGTAAAATATTTTTTGGTTAAAAATTACAGGGTAAAATTGCAGGACATTAAGGGTTTGTTTGGAATCTAAAGTAAAAAAATAATGAAATGAAATGATTTAGGCTCCATTTGTTTGTCGTAAAATATTTTCTCGAAAAATATTTTTTAGATTTTACAATATTTGGTAACACCGAAAAATTAGTCAATCGTAAAATATTTTTTGGTTAAAAATTACAGGGTAAAATTGCAGGACATTAAGGGTTTGTTTGGAATCTAAAGTAAAAAAATAATGAAATGAAATGATTTAGGCTCCATTTGTTTGTCGTAAAATATTTTCTCGAAAAATATTTTTTAGATTTTACAATATTTGGTAACACCGAAAAATTAGTCAACCGTAAAATATTTTTTGGTTAAAAATTGCGGCAATTTTTTTTAATTTTACGGTGTTTGATAACACCGTAAAATTATTCAACCGTAATTACAGCTAGTACAAAATTTTGTAAAATGTTTTACTGGACTTTGGAAGAAGAAAATATTTTACGGAACTCACGATACATCCAAACATCAAAAAATATTTTCTAGTAATCTATTTTCCAAAAAAATATTTTCACCCAACAAGTTATTTTACGGCAAACAAACGGAACCCTCTAAAATATTTTATTTTTCAAGAAAATATTTTCCATGGAAAATATTTTACACAAGCAAGTTATTTTTGAGAGAAAATGAGAGTATTGAATCTTATTTCGATTGACTAGAATTATAAAAGTAGTGTTCATAAAATATTGAGTTTATTCTTTATGTGGAGTGAAAAGAAAATGAAAGAAAAAGTTTTATAAACAAGCTGATATCTTTATGATTTTTTAAGGGTATAAGTATAATTTTATAAAACTAAAAAAGGCAATATAGACATTATTGAATCATTTAATTCAAATAACTCCACATGACCCCTATTTGAAGTGATCACAAATCAACTCAATACATGATTTTCCAAAATCCTTCCTAATCCAATGTCCCCTAAACCACTCCAATCTAAACAAGAAAAATAATTTGAAAATCCCCCAAAATCCAATCATTATTCTCCAAACCCTTCAATCCAAACATACCCTAAGACAATAGGAACATGAAGCGCATGCCGAGCCAATCTATAGGGTTAGTCTAAGGATGTGCGAGTGTGAGCAACAAACTTGCTGACATCTCAGAGGGACTTGGTCAAGTCTTTAACAATAATTTTAATAGGCTATGCTTAACTACCCCACCCCATGCCTTAACCAGTGCAAGGCCATGCGTTCAATATTTAGGTCCTAGTGTGAGTAAAATTATTTTGTCTTCTAATTAGTTTAAACTGATAAAACATCTTGGATTAATGCCTCATAATTTTTGTAAAAGAAAAGACTCACAAAACGATGTAACTTACGTCAGGAAATATTTGTAATTGAAATTAAAAGGGTCCAAGTTAGTGAAGATTAATTTCTCTGCAAGAAACCTCTACCAAATGGGAGACCCATGAATGTGACATTTATATGTTTTAACGCAACAACAAGATGTTGTTTGTAATAGAAAGAATAGAATTGGAAAGAAAAAAAAAAAAGCGCAAGAAAATCTTCTTTGGGTTTGCCCAAGATGTTTGGAAATGGGTTATGAGAAACATTATATTTATAAAGTCTTCATATCTTATTGGTAAAACTGAATACTTGAAATTCAACATATCCTTTATTTTTCGATTCAGTCGTGGGATCAGGGTGGTCCGAGAGGGGACCATCACGACTTCTCTCTTCTCAAGAATCTATATATCCCTTATCAGTGTATGGATAACTAATTAATCGATTACAATAAATTGGATCGGATCTTCATATTTTGATTTCTCGAACCGAGAGTCACTTTCCAACCTTTCTTTTGTTTTTGAGGTTTCTTTCAGTTTAAAAAATTTTACAACAAAAGCTCTTATTTTCATATTTGACACTTAATTACTACAAGAGATGTTGCGATGTATCCAGAAGTTAGATTCAGGCTAGAATCAATTCTTATGTTGTTCCCTTTTTTTAATCGTTAAAAGAAGAAAATAGTAATAACAAGCGTCTGAGTAGAGTAGTCGGGCATGAACGTGTTGGAGTTAAAAGTTTTAAATTTAAATTTATATTATCCTCTTATAAATATTATTTGATTTTGACTAATTTAAAATATGTGATAGAATGCAACAGTGTACCATATAGTTTACAGCCTTAGATGAATTTAATATAGTCCTGCTAGAATAAATTTCTCAACATAAGAAATAAAATAACAAGAAGAAACAAAACTTATGTTTTGTCCAGAATTACCACATTGGTTTAAACCATAGGCACTTTTTTTTAATGTAAAAGAATTACGTGTAGGATTCACAAAAAAGTATGTTGACGTCACTGATTATAACATGTGTCATCATCACAACATGTTACCATCTTAAAAACAAACAACCAGCTGTTTGTAATAAATATTCTTAAACTATATTACAATCATTAACAATGAGACTTATCCCCTCGCCCCGTCGCGTGACCTACAAGGTCAATCTAGCACCCAATTTTCCCTCTACTTCTCTTATCCTGATCCCCTGCTCATGCCCTATCCATAAATCCCCATGGAGAATGGGGATTACCTGCCCCTTTTTTTTGTTACTTCTTTAAACTACTCGATATTAAGTTTTATTTAATGCATATAACTTCAAAAAATATAAATTTGAATTATAATAAATGAGAGATATAGATATGCAAACACCAAAAATAGTCACAAACCAATCTAGACTACAAGGCGTCAAGCCCTAGGAGATGGTCTAGGAGAGAAGGCAAGACCCAAACAAAAAAAGACCCTCAAAATCTTCTGACTTGTATGACACGTGGCATCATTCTGAAGAGCCCAAAAGCCATTAGAAGAACCAGTGAATGAGAAATTATTGTGTTAGACCCACTAGCTGGCTACCAATCTTCATGGTTAAGCAATGATCCAACGGACGTGAGTATAGCTTAGGAGATTGAAAGGAATCGAAAACTGCAGGGAAGCGAGGCATGAGGACGACTGCATTCAATTAGCCTAGCACATATGGATTTAGGTGGCACATCAAGATAAGTATGAGAAAGACCATGGATGCCTCAACTAACCAATGAACAACCTAGGACGTTGGCCACTTGTTGACTAAGATGTCCATGCCATCCTCTTAACCAATTAGAAGCCCGTGGGGACATCCACTTGCCTTACAATAGTTATTCAAGAATTCTTTAGCCAATCAAGAATAGGAAAAAGTTCTAAGGAAGGAAAGATGTAAGGCCTGCAGGACGGTTATAAAGGTCACCTTAACGACCCAGAGGTAAGGATATAGAAAGATACGAGGGGCATTCAAGACATGCAAATATACAAAAATACACATACACACACACACATACAAAGTAACGGCACCTAGCGACGCACGCCATAGTCACCTTGATCAGGTAGCCAAAGAAAGGGGCTTGAGGAATAGTCAATTCCTGCCAAGGACCACTTGTTTAAAATTACAATAAAGGGTTTAGGTAAGGGCAAGCTCCCTGGAGCTCTGATCAAAGCCCTGATTATAAGTTCATAGGGAATCTATAAGATACAAGTGTTAAACAAAGTTTAAACATGAATTATATATTGAGTCGTATGCTTCAATTAAATAGCCGAAAAAATATTACAACAACCGAGTTTTAAGCATATAAAACAAGTTTTTGGCTAAAAACACTACATATTGAATTACTTGTGAAAAAATAATATTTCTTCGTGTGGTTAGATGCCTATTGATTACTATAAGTATTTTTCTTGGTTATTGGATGCCTACATATAGTAGCGATCGCAACTCTTCTCTTGTATATTTATATGTTTTCTATTTTTTATTATCATAAAATTTCTAAATATCACTCTTCATTGTATCATTTGAAACTATCATGAAGCATAACTGGAAACTACTAATAAATCTCTTAAAAATTCATTGTGATCAACAATTAATAGATGATATTCATATAAAAGAATTTTACAATCATTCTTTTTCTTTGCAATTCTCATAAAACGTTATTCAACGCTATTTTTCTAAACTTTTTATATTTATAACCTTAGATTTTAGTACATGTACAAGAACTAAAAATATAAAAATAAACTTATATGTATGTTTGGCTATCTTTGCGAGGTGAAAAATGTTTATCCCTATATCTCATCCACCTCGTCCCACATGGGGATTAAGACTTAATCTTACCTCCCACCCCGTTTCTCACCCAATACCCTTCCTCTTTAAGACAGAAGAGGGAGAAGAGTAAGTACATGCAAAATCCATCTCCATTGTCATCCTTAACAATCTCAAGTGCTTTTGTGTTTTCTAGTGATAACGACATGCATGACCAAAAATGAATTTGCATTTTAGATGATGTCCATGTCGTCACCACTACTTCATTAGATGAACAAAAATTCACAATTTATATCGCAATACTAAATGTTGTAGCTACATAAAAATGAGAGGGTTGAAATTTTCACCATCAGTTGATCACTATTTCCTACAACGCACTTTTATTAATATATCCATCAGAACAATTATTGTGTTTAATTTTTTTTTTGAATCGGGTCCTTTCTTTGGATTTATCTAATACTCAATTGAGTGAGCAAATAGTTAAGATAAACCAATAACTTCTCTTCCCCCCCCCCCCCCCCCCCCCCCCCAAAAAAAAAAAAAAAAAAAAAAAAAAATAAGCCATAGCTTATTTTGAATAGGCCTTTAATTAACTTAGAGCTATGTTTTAGGGTACACCACTATATCATAAAATTGATAGTTTTGAGGTAGATCATGCGATTCTCCCTATGATAGTTCCTCCTCATGCCAAAAAAAACATATAACTTAAATGTTTAAGTTAAAGAGTCAAACTCGTCGACCAACTTGAAAAATAAGTTAAATCAAGTAAAAAATAAAGCAGTTCAATTCGAAACTTATACTGCAAAGGGTCAAACTCATTTTTGGTTCTACACGCATTTTTACCTTCGAATTAGGCTTCTATACGGATACAACCCTCTAATCCTATTTCATGTCCACACATTGCCGTATTTGTATAGAAGCAAAATCTTTTACCTTATGAGTTAGGCTTTTATATGGAAACTGTTGGGTTATTTTAATAATAATCTGATATGGGCTTACAAATTATTCACAATTATATTTGAGCTTCTATTCTAATTTGGATAATTAAAGTGATATATTTTAGTAGATTCTAATAAGACATCTAATTTGGTATGAACTTTGTAATATGTGGTATCCAATAGCAACCTGGTTAAGGATTAGTCTAATCAGGTTGTTTATATAAATAAAGTCTTGGTCCCCAAGGCTAATCATTTTATTATTTCGTCCTCAATTCCCCATCTCTTGAGAGACACCCATTGAGACAATTCGATTAGTCTGTGGAAGATCTTGCCCTTGCCCTAGCCCTAATTTTCTCTACAAGGTGATTTCATTTTCTCATAATTAATGTTATGGATTCAAGTACGCAGTTCTCATTATTTTACTATGCAATCTTGATATTCTAAATGAAGCATGTGGAATTAATTTAACGTATTTGTTTATGTTCTAACAAGTGGTATCACGGCCACCTTCGTATTAGATTATTAGGATTGATTTTGTTGATTTTGATTAATGAATTTCTCATGTTTATATGATTAATACACATGATTATATGTTTTTGTTAAATCCATATGGTTTTAGGATTTGATTTATAATTATGTGTATAATTTATTTTCATTAATCTTGATCACATGTTTGATTTGAATTAAGGGCTTTCTTGAATCTCAAATAGCTCATTCTTTTAGCATATAACATGTTATTTTACATGATATTATGCTATATGAATTTGAAAAATTAAAAACTCTAGTTTTAGGTTTAAAATCGAAGGTTAAACTCTTAATCCAATAAAATCTATTCATTAATTGATGAAACTGATGCCAAAATTGAATTCATTAGTGTCAAATGCCTTAATTACTAAAGGACAGAGGAATAGCCAGATTTTCGATGGAGGTAACGAAAGGGCGATAGGAAGACGGAAGACCCTCGAGCAGTAATGACCAATTCGGAATCAGGAATAGTATCACCAATTGCCACAAGCGAATCATATAGAATATGGAATTTTTGTAAATATTCAGAGATGGAAAGATTATTTTTTTTGAGGGAGCAAAGTTGTGTGCGCAGGAGAGATTTGCGAGCAAGAGACTGTTGCATGGAAGACTCTTCAAGAGATGTCCACAAGGCATGAGCACTAGCGAAGCCAATCGTTTGATGAACTAGCGAGTTAGACAAAGTCGCATTGATACATGCCTGAACAAAACGATCAAAGGTTTTCCAATCATCAAGAGGTAGAGTGGAGGATGAGGATGAGGAGGAGTTTGCAACATTTTTTTTTGGAGCAGGAGGTGGATTGGAGCCATCAATGTGTCCAATTAGATGATTAAACATGAAGAAATTCATAATTTGTGTCGGATTTTTTTTTCATGAGGCCGTCTCACCATGAGACCTTCTCACAAATAAGTGGGTCTCACATATGTGGAATCTACATCTTTATGAGAGGGTCTCACGGTGGGACTGCCTCATGGAAGGCTAACTCGTTTTGGATTTTTCTTCAATGAGACCGCCTCACCATGAGTCCCTCTCACAAACAAGTGGAAAAAGATGTGAAGGAGAAAAGGACGAAAACAGGGTAGGAAAAGACTAGACAACGTGGCTGGTACGTATGGTGGAAAAGTGAGCCCAGGCGTATTGTTTTTGGACGTGAGTCACAGTGACATCTGATACAATAAAAGCTGAGAAATAATCCATTTTACTCGAACTGAATTGAGCACATTGTGGTCTTATTTATATTACAACAAGATACAATAGTAGTTACGATAAGTACTAAAAGATAACAATGAACAAAAGCTTAGAATACGAAGACTTAATTGTCAAGTCTTTATTTGCTTTTTCTTTTATCTTTTGGATCAGCATGAAGTCATTATTTTAAAATGCATACATTAGTAGATAAATTGGAGTGAAGTGAACAGAAACTCCTTGTATTTTTATAAAGTTATACGATATCTTATATAATTTTAAAAGTATACGGTACTCTTTTATAATTTTTGAAATTAAGCACAATAACTCCTGTGATTTTAAAGTGTAATGTATTCCCCTATGATCTCTGAAACTAAGCACAATAGTCCCCTCTGTCAAAAAATTCTTTTATATTAACAAAAATTGTGATGCACGTGTGTTAAATACGATTATTTAAGGTTTTTTTTGCTTAAATTATTAATTATTTAGATAAAAATACCTTTATATGACACTTTTTTTAGGGTTGGAGAAAATGAATATTTTTGTCCAAATAATTAATAATTTAAGTAAAAAATGTGCATTTAATGCGTGTGAATCAGACTTTTTGTTAAAATAAATGAATATTTTGATAGAGAAGATTGTTGTACTTAGTTTTAAAAATTACAGGGAATTCTATACTCCGTTTGTTTGCCGTAAAATAACTTACTTGTGTAAAATGTTTTCCGTGGAAAGTGTTTTCCTGGAAAATAAAATATTTTACATGGCTCTGTTTGTTTGCCGTAAAATAACTTATTGATGTAAAATATTTTACTGAAAAATAGAATACTGAAAAATATTTTCTGGTGTTTAGATGTACTGTAAGTTCGGTAAAATGTTTTCTTATCCCAAAGGACATGAAAACATTTTACATAATTTTGTACTAGCCGCAATTGTTGACCGGAAAATATTTTACGTTTGACTAATTTTCCGGTGTTACCAAACACCGTAAAATTAAGAAAAAGCAGCCGCAATTTTTGACTGGAAAACATTTTACGGTTGACCAATTTTCCAGTGTTACCAAACACCGTAAAATCCAAAAAATGTTTTCCGGTGAAATATTTTACAGCAAACAAACGGAGCCTTAATTTCAGAAACCATAAAAGGTGCTATGCACTTTTAAAATTATAAAAAAAATTATTATACAACTTTACAGAAGCACAAAAAATCCTGTTCACTTCACCCAGATAAATTGATTACCCAGTTCAGCAGCTACTAGTAATTAGGACGACCGTGATAGCAACGACAAAGCATCACAGATATAATGCGATTTTCTGTTTTGTTTTTCTCAGTACCGTTTACACAGATGAGCTAACAGGAGGATGCATATGACTTGTCAGATCAGTTTTGTTTCTTGGACAATTTTTAAATAATTTGGAGGCATCTAGCTCGACAGAGAATCAAGAGTCAATAGTACTCTGATTAAGTAGGATCCACCAATTTGTTTGGTTATGCTTTTGCTTTTGAAAGTTTGCCTTTCACGTGATATAAATTTAGTAGCTTTATCATATTGGGTATATGATAGAGAGGCTAGAATTGAATACATCTTATACTTATTTATAAGTGTTATAAATAAGTCTTCTACGACACAATTTTGTGTCCGCGTGAAACACAAAAGTACATGGAACCCACACCAATAATTGTCTCATAGATTCCTAGCAAAAAAAAAAAAATAATTGTCTCATAGAAGACTTACTCAAGACTTAATTGTCAAGTCTTTGTTTTCTTCTTCCTTTATCTTTTGGATCAGTGTGAAGTCAATTATTTTGAAATGCATACATTAGTAGCTAATATTCATTTCATGGATCCATCTTTCTACGTGTGTGTATATATTACACAGATGAGCTGACCAGAGGGATGCATATGACTTGTGATAAGATCAATCTTTTTTCTTGCACAATTTTTCAATAATCTGGAGGCATCTGGCTCTAGTAAGCTCCTGTATTTTTTTTTTTCTACTATAGGGCTTCTAAGATTTGGAGTATTCTTCCCTTTGGCACCCGGCGGTTTCCGGCTTAGTGCGGAACGTGAGGCTCAACGTAACTATGTATTTGCCGGATACGAGAATTTTTCTTAAGACAATTTATCTATGTGCAGTCTAGACTGACGAGCTCACAGGAGGGATGAATATGAATTGTCAGATCAATCTTGTTTCTTGCATGATTTTTTAATATTCTGGAGGCATCTAGTTCGAGAAAGAATCAGAGATTGTAGTACTTTGGTAAGTTCCTTCACATTTATCTACTTTTGTTTTTGGCATTCTGTGATGTAAGTCAAGGAAAGGATTGTAACTTTAGTTACGAAGTCTGTTTCCACCATCCCTTAGTGATAACAAAGTCTATGCTTCTGTGACATTTCCTTGTGGCCTGTGGGATTTTCTTTTAGAAGTTCCTTTAGTTTTCTTCTTGTGACAATCTTTGGCTCTCTATTCAGTTAGTCTCAAAGATTGGGAATTTTTGATTTGCATTGCCATTGCTAACAACCTTGAAAGCTTTCTCTTAGTTTAAACGACGGGCTTGTAATTCTACAACATAACTTTGACTTGCATCAATTGTACCACCAATTTCTTTTAAGAATAGATATTTTCTTCATTGATCAACAATTTCATAATTAGATTATCAAGTTTCATCTCATTCACTTGTGTTTGAGATAGTGCTTAAAATCCTCGCAGGGTGGCAACTTTTGATTATGGATGGCACTTGAAATGACTTGCTAATTGACATTCTTAATTTCAACGTGAATATCATTGTTGAGGATCTTGTAACATTATTTGAATGTTTACCATTTATCTGGTCATAAAACTCGATTCACTATTGTTGAGGATAAGAGGGTTATTCTTAGTGGGAGTTACCATTTCTTGAGACTTAAATGGTTTCAAATTTGAATCACTTATGGGTAGGAGGAAACCACTATTGATCCCCTATTTAAAAATAAAAATAAAAATAACAAAATAACAAAAGAAAAAGAACTGATCATAAAACTCAAATCACCATTTTTCAATCAAAGAATTTGCCAACTACGATCCTTTTAGCTGGCATCGTAGGTTTTATATTTTGTTCCAAGGATTCCTATAACCTGAAGTTAATACTACACACATTCTGTAACGTGTTGTCCAATCTATTAGATCTATAGTCCTTACAGTCACAGAGAAAGTCAAGATGCTTCCATGCTTCCATTATTTCAACTATATGTGCATCTATCATATAAATTTTGAGAATGAGAAATCTTCATGGCCATAAACTTTTCCAATTTAAGGATTTGTAAGATAGAATATCATTTTAAGCTGCCATCTTATGAAGTCGATTTTCATTGAACGTATACGGATTTTCCCATGTCCAACAAATGGGATAAGATCCCAGATTGATAATGTTATTCATTTGATCTACAACATATTGATAAAGAATACTAAATATTTGCGTAAGATATTCGAAAAAATAATGTTTTATAATCCTTATAATTTTGTTTTTTATCAAGTCAACTTTAGAATTAATTCCTAGAAACTATACAACATATTGATAAAGAATACTAAATATTTGCGTAAGATATTCAATAAAATAATGTTTTATAATCCTTATAATTTTGTTTTTAATCAAGTCATCATGTAAAAGCAAAAGTAATTTTTTGAGCAAAAAAAAAAAAGCAAAAGTAATGTAGTGAAGTGTATTCTTCTTGCAGGATTCCAGGTTTAAGTTCTCTTGTTAGAAAAATAAGCGAGGAAGAATGGCTGACAAGGAAAGATCTTCCTCTCATAATTCTCGTGCCTCCTCTCATATATCTAAATCGTTGTCCCTTCTCGATGAGCAAGAAGAAGAATATCAGAGCTTTATGGATACTGCCCCCTTGAAGGATCATATATTCTTCCTCAAACTTGTGCTTCACTTTCTAGAAATGTTTCTCAGCATCTCAGACGACGTGGGTCTCGACTTGCTCATTGAAGATGATCTTTATGATGTGATGTTGGAACTTCACTCACTTTCTAAGAGACCAATTGAAGGAACTCTCATACAGGGCTTGGCCCGTGTATATTCTACTTTGCGAGAAAAGATGAAGGATCTTCTAATCAGGCAAAATGTCGAAAGGAGACTTGTAAATTATGAATGGGTGTTTCGAAGGAAAGAGATTCTTGTGAGGATTTCTAGATATGTATTAAGCTGTAGGGCTGATCTAATTTCTCCTCTGATGAAAGAAATTGAAAACTTCAAAGAGAAGCTAACACTTCTGCAACCTCTGTTTACATATCTAGCAGGCAAAGAGGTATTCGTTCCGGATGAAAATCGACGGCTTTTGACTCCTCTTGCTTCTTTGCTATACAAAGCAACATGTCTCATTTACTTTTGCTTCGTTGACCAAATGGATAAACAGATAGCACTAGCAATGAAGCAAGAGCTCTCTGATCTAGTAGAGAAGACTAATGTCGAGGAGATCTATATGGTGGTCTTAAGAGCTTCAAGGTCAGCTGAATCAACATCCGAGCATTATCTCCTTGACAATCTGATAAAGCTACTAGATTGTAATGAGAAATTTGTGATCTATCTAAATGATCCTAGTAAGAATCTCTTTGAGAATCTGAAATTCCTTCAAAATTTTATCAGAAATTTGCCACTTGAATTGAGATTAGAACGATTCAATTTTCACTTTACAGCCATTGAAGCTATTATTTGGAAGGTCGTACCTATCCTCTTCTCGTGTTATGAAAGGAGCATGAAAGAAGACATTGCTAGGGATATAGCCGTTTCTGAGGTGCTTGACAAAATCAAGCAGATTCAGGAAGACTCCAGAGAAGTTAAGTTGTATAACTATCCCAAAGTTGATGGAGTGGGCTTTCTGGATCATTTCCTGGGACATTTGGATGAGTTGCTAAAATATGGGCCAGCATCGATTGAGATTCTAAAGAATCAAATTGAAACACTGCATGCGGAATTCAAATTTCTGAGATCTTCTCTTATGGAAACCAAGGGGCAACGTAATGAGCATGAAGAATTGGGAGATCTTCGGACGCGCTTCATAGGCTTGGCATACCAGGCAGAATATGTTATTGACTTCTACCTGGTAAAAGATGCTCTTGATTTTCGCATCACAATGCCACTTTACAGAATCATAAAGCAAACCAAGCTTATAAAAACAGAGGTGTCAACGATCAATACCAAGAAGAAGTATCATTCACAAGCGCATAATGTTGCAAAGACTTCCACCCATGTTTCATCAAAAGCTACTGTCATAGCAACTGATGAAATAGTGGGTTTCGAAGATGAGGCAAAGAAGATAAAGGAGTATCTTTTTGAAGACCAAGAGAAATTAGATATTATCTCAATTGTTGGCATGCCAGGAGTTGGCAAGACTACTCTAGCTAAAAAAGTATATGAGGAGCCTTCAATCCGTGAGTTCTTTCATGTTCAAGCATGGTGCACTGTTTCTCAAACATATCAAAAGAGAGAATTGTTGCTTACCATTTTAGGTGATGTTACTGGGACCTCGGATAATAAAGCAATGAATGATGAAGATCTAGCTGCAATGCTTTTCCAAAGCTTGAAGGGACGTAGATATCTCATCGTCATTGATGATTTGTGGGACATCAAGGATTGGTATGATTTCAAAAGATCTTTTTCAGATGACAGATTGCGTAGCCGTATTCTCATAACTAGTAGATACCAGAATCTGGCTTCGCAAATTGAAGATGGCAATAAGGTGCTTACTCTTCATGAATTCTCTGAGGTTGAGAGTCGGGAGTTATTTGCTAAGAAGCTATTTAAAAAAGGAAGCTTCTCTCAGGAATTTCTGGATGTTGGGGAACAGATTGTAGAGAGTTGCAAGGGACTTCCTCTCACAATTGTGGTCATGGCTGGAGTTCTTGCAAGAGCGCCGACTTCGCATTGATTTCAAAAAGTATGAATCTATGGAGGCGAAGCCTTCTCACTACAATGTCCGTTCTCTACTATGTACTAGAGGATCTGGCTTTCTTGTTCCCTCGTCTAATTTCTCATTCATTATTAAGAATTGTTT
Organism: Ehretia macrophylla; assembly: GCA_037974665.1. Taxonomy (NCBI): domain Eukaryota; kingdom Viridiplantae; phylum Streptophyta; class Magnoliopsida; order Boraginales; family Ehretiaceae; genus Ehretia; species Ehretia macrophylla. The sequence goes on along the minus strand of CM075767.1, from coordinate 15,237,403 downwards.
GCTTCTTAGAGTGTTGGATTTAGCTGATAAAAGCATTTCCATGTCTGATAGCGGAATAGAATTGCTGACTCATTTGAGGTATTTAGCCGTTAAAACAGATTCTATGCCATCATCAATAGCCAACCTTTGGAACCTCCAATCGCTACTCGTCGAATGTATTTGGATCTCTGTACCAAGTTTTCTTTGGTACATGGTCAACTTGCGCCATGTACGCATAAATCACCATGATTCTTTTACTATCTCGACCGATGGACTTGAGAATTCCTCCTTATTGGATAATGTGCAAACATTATCGACACCAAAATTTTCTTCCAAAAGAGAAGCAGAGAATTTTCTGAGAAGGGTGCCAAACCTTCCGAAATTGAGATGCGAATTTTACAACAGTTGGGTAGATTTAGGCAACTGTTGGGAAAATTTTCCAGATTTGAGGTTTCTCGATCAGCTTGTGTCACTAAAGCTGTTTATCACGGGTCAAAGGCAATGGAGAGAGAATTGTGAGTTTGACTTCCCTCCATATCTACAGAAGTTGTCTTTGTCAGGAAATCTGCCAAAATGGATGGATATTGCAGAATTTGGGAGGAACCTAAAGGTTCTCAAACTGAGTGGAATGTGTTACGATGCAGAATGGATCGTGAATGATGGGGACTTCCCAAATCTGGAATATTTGAAATTAAGCAATCTAGCGATTCGCAAGTGGATTGCTTCAGAAGATTCTTTTCCCAAGCTTGCGCAATTAGTGATGGACAGTTGCAGGCATCTGGAAGAGATCCCTCCTTGCTTTGGAGAAATTCCCATACTACAGGTGATTACAATAAGAGATTGCAACCCTTCTGTCAATGATTCAGCAAGGAATATTGAAATAGTACAGAAGGAGGAACTACAAAATGAAGAAGACTAGAAGGGACAAAAGTACAAGTAAGTCAACATGAACACAATTGAATTTCTTTCTTTGAGGTGCAATTACTTTAATAATTACTTAAGTGTTTCTAGTTGTTTGTCTTCTACTTTGGTGATCCTTGGACGCGACGTGGCTGTTTGTTGTACAAATTCTATATGTTTGATGAGTTAAAATGATTTGTACTATTAAGACATTAGTATTTCTATTTAGGCTACAAATTAGAACTAAGGTTTGTAATATAAATCCATATTATAAGAATGTAAATGTTGGTTATAAGGTTTCGAGTTTGAGTAATGTTTTTGGGTTTTAGAAATGAATTCACGCTATGTAAACATATTTTGAAACTGAACAATATGTATTTTCCTTTTGTACTAGTGTTGTTTGTTAGTTAACATTTCATCTAAAATTTTAACCTGTTAGAAAGAGATTTGTTATATTTATTTACTGTCTAGTTTTCGATTGAACTTTACACCTGACATAATTTAAAAAATGGGTCTAACTTTTTAATTTATTGTGTAGTTTTTGATCAAGCCTTACACGTCGACATAATTTTACAAATGAGTGGCGATGAGCTTTGAATCAATGACCTTTTAATATTTATAATTTGATACCATGTTAAGTTAGGGAGGAGTTTGTTTATTTATTTGTTTAACATTGTTCTTTAACTTGTAAGTCAAGTTTATTCTCGTTTTTTTAATTAGTGATAACTCTTAAAAATTGTGTATTTGTTCTATACCATTTTCCTATTTCAATTCCTAAAATTTGAGTTTCGTTGTGGATCTTAAAATCCGTTCATTTGCTAATCAAGTTGATGTCTCATGCTTCCTTGTGGTTCACAGCATTGTTGCTGCGTGTAAGTTGAACATCCATTTGTTTTTAAATTTGCAGATTATTTATGAAACGTGCTTTACATCATGTTCGATTACTCGTTTGGAAGCTTATCTTTGACCTTTTTTTTTAGAGCATACCACTATTTGAAATAATAAAAAAAGATTGAAAATGCATGCTTATGTGTTGTTTTTAGTCATCCATACTGCCTTCGAGCTCGTTAAAAATTTAGTTTATGCTAAGTTTTGTTTTGAGGATATATATAGAGTTTGTAGAATATCCTCGTCTCTGCAGATGATCCTATGTGCACATTACTTTGCCAAAAATGGGCGAAGAAATTTTCTTTTAATATCAAAATGCATGCTACTTCACTTACATAAGTCTTAAGATATTAAAACATGGTTTTTACTTTTATCTTTATTTCCAAAGTTTATTATTTTAGAGACTTTTATTGTACTTTAACACTGTGCCTAATTGGAGGATAAATAAATACTAGACACCAATATTAATCGATAAGGTCAACAATTAACATATTGTACTATAATATTGATCCACTATATGATTTGAATACTTTATACACCTAGTGGAAGCCTTGAAGCCTTTTACTCACTACTGACCAAATTGTAGCCATAGATCATCAACGATGTTGAAAAAGACAAATAGATATTATTTTCATGATCAAATGGGATTGTTCCAATATTGATATGAATCAGTAAATGTTATTTGGAATGCTTACTGATGGCACATTGAAAATGATTTATTGGTTATTGTTATTCTTCAACTTTCATTATGTCTTCTATTTGTGTTTAAGTTTACCTGCGACAAGAGCGTCTCACTTGAGTTTTTTCCTTCGCATTGTGTTGTCAAGGACTCCTGCACAGGGACCCCTCAACTCCAAGGCAACGTTGAATCCAGTCTCTACCGTATCCCGGTTCCGCTTCCTATGTTCAGTCCGCTTCTTCCCTTTTCTATTTCTCATGTGTCTTCCAATCTTTGGCACAACCGTCTTGGCCACATGTCAAAGCAAGTGTTGTTGTCTCTACAAACTCAACAATCATTAAATTTTTCTGATTTATGTTCTTTGAATAAAGTTTGTACTGCCTGTATGATGGGCAAGAGTCATAAGTTAGCTTTTCCTTTGTCATCATGTATATCTAAGTTTCCTTTAAAAGTTGTACACTGCGATGTTTGGGGTCCAGCCCCTACAACTTCATGTTTTGGCTTTCATTACTTTGTGTTGTTTATTGATGACTATAGCTGTTACACCTAGCTATATCCTTTGCATAATAAAAGTGACTGTCTTTCTTCTTTCGTTCGCTTCAAATGTCTAGTGGAAAAATTTTCTCAACTCACATTAAACATTGGTTTTTTATATCTTGTTTTGATGAAAAGACAATAGTATTGTTAATTTAATATTTTTATTATGTTGGATGAGAATGGTACATGCATGTTATTATGGTACTCTTAAATCGGTTTGTTAATGTTGGTTTTACGGATTATGCAATGCTCCGCATTTTGGGCCTTAGCTTAATTATTGTATTTTAATTAGAGTGGGTTTCAAATTTTGAATCTATGGTGGATTATACCACTTAATAACTCATTAACCCAACTCCATTAGCTTTTAAATAAACATAGAAGGGGAATATAAAATCTCCACTTTCTTTATAGCCTTCCCGTAAATAAAAGGTAAAAATTCTGATATAGCACTCGAGCCTAGAGCGTGTGGTTCAGCCCTTATCAGGTTGCTATTAGAAAGAGACCAGTCACAGGCATGCGGTTGTATATTGAGGGCATAAAATGCAACAGGTAAATTTCACGTGTATTGATAAGAATAAACTTTGACAGCACTCTACAAACAATATTTCTTTTTGTTTTTTTTTTTTTTAATTTTTATAGTAAAAGTCGAAGCTGTAATTTAAATTTAACTTTGTGAATAGTAATTTACACATTCAGAAAGTGACTCGAAAGCCCTTACAATTTTAGTTCGTTTATAAAAATCAATACGTACTAATAGGTTAGTGAAAATAGAAATCATGACTTACAAGTATTGGAATTTGCATTTATACTTGGAAAGTATTCAGCAAATGCCAATTACACTTTTACAAAGTTGACATGATATGTCACATTCGACGCTCAGAATTTCAAATTCGCAAGTGAGACTAATATTATAAGTAAAAGAAATAACTATTTAGGACTCAAATCAACGAGAGTTAAACATTTTGAGCCTGTCGATTTGAGGTCCAAATAGTTGGGATTAATAATTTTAGATCAGTTGATTTAAAACTCAAGTTATTCTTATTATTATTATTATTATTATTATTTTTATACTTACCAAACTACTAGTGAGCTCGGAACGTGAAATGAAATACCTTACCTCTTTAGTTGTTTTATAAGACTCAATTTGTGATGATAGATAGATCTGAAAATAGAAGTCATGACTTAAAAGTATTGGAGTTTGGTTTTATACTTGAAAAGTATTATGCAAATGGTAATTTACACATTCAGGAAGTTGATATGAAGTATATATCACTTCCCGGACTTAGAATTTCAAAAACTCACAAATGAAACTAGTATTGTAAAATTAAGGAATACCTATTTTAAACCTTAAATCAACAAGAGTTAATCATTTTGAGAGAGTTGATTGAGACTCAAACAATTATTTCTTATGGTTACAAACTACTTTGACTCATAAGCCTAAAATTATGAGATCGGAACGAGACATGAAGCCCCTTACCTATTTAGTTGATTTAGAGTCAATACGTAATGATAGGTCACTGAGAATAGAAGTCATGTCTTATAATTAGTATTGCAGTTTGCGTTTAACATGCTATATAAGTTATTTTGCATTTTTTGCAATAAGAACAGGCATCAACCACCAATTATCGTATATGAAAAAGTGAAAAGAAAAGGTTAAAAAAATGTAAAAAAAGAAAAAGAAAAAAGGGAAAGGCCTCGAACAGCAGAAGTTTGGCGAAAATAAAGTCATACCACTTTTCAGTATAGGCATTTGTAAGTCTTTTATGAATTTTTGTCATTCATTGTAATTTAACATTGGATGGTCTACCAGAGAAGATGTTGTCTTCATTGTTGCTGCAGCTCAGCTTCATATAACGAAGCATGACACGAAGAAAGTTCTACATCTTCGGCTCTTGTTCTCTAAGGTCTCAAATTTCAGTATCACACAACCTCATTGGATGCAGAGTCCGTCTGAACAATCCCTAAAGTCGGGTATTTTCTAAGCAATTAGTACATCGATATGTTGAGGAGAAAAAACAGGTGATTATGGTGGATTCTTTCATGTTCATGAGATTAAAGAATTAGAAAGAAGAACGAGACAACCTGATCTGAAATTACTTATTTTCTTCTGTACATAGCTAGATTGCGATCAATGTGATGGCCTGCAAGAATGGATTATCTGTACAGACTCAATCAACTCAAAGATTTCATAGGCCATGTCTAATTGTTTGTGACATGGGAAGAACGATCGATATATCCATTAGGCTTCTACATTACATGAAAAGTTTCATAATCTAAATAGAGAATTTTGAACAACAATGGCTTGATTCCTTTTTCCAGTGGCTTCTACAAGGTAATTGGTACTATTGGTTCCGAAGTTTCATCTACTAGAGCAGAAGTTTGTCACATTTTGGTGTCGTTGATTTTGAATTGGATTTAGCAAAGCTCTCAAAATATGGAGCAAGTTTTAATATCGTTTGTCGAGTTCAATAATTATTGATAACAACTCTTACTTCATCACATTTGCGTATGGTTGTAATAGTGCTTTTCTTAAAAGGCCTCTTTAGGCCAACATTTTAGAATGGAGCTCTTCTTGCTCTCATCTGGCCCAATGCATCATTCGAGATTTTAATGAAATTATATATTGATGTGGAGAATCGATTTGATGCTTCCTCTATTCCTTATAGCACTTCTGATCAAGGTATGCATATCTCTGGCTATATTATTGAGCATCCAAGTTTTGGCTCTCTCTATTCTTGGAAAAATAAAGGAAGACCTCACTTTTGGGTGAGGAAACTTGACTGCGTTCTTATGAATATTGCTTGGCTGGATTTCTTTTTGTATTCCTCTCTTCAAGTTGAGATGTTGGGCCCTTCAGATTTTTGTCCTCTGGTTCTCAAGCCTTTTAAATTTTTTAATGCTTTGACTACTCGTTATCTTTTTCTTGACATTGTGTAACATAATTGAGATTATTACGTTCATGCTACTCCTATATTTTGTCATGTGCAAAAGCGAAAAGGACTCAAAGTTGCCCTTTAGAAGTTCAATACCTATCATTAATTCTCAAATATCCCCAACAAGGATCAAGGCCATTCGTGATGATATTGATGCTATCCACTTTGACATGCTCAATGGTTACTCAAGTGATGATGCCTTCAATTCTCAAGAAGAAGGTCCTCCTTCGTAAGGTCGAGTTCTTATCAAAAGCTAATGATGCTGTACTCAAACAAAAATGGATTCAATAGATCAGAGATGGTCGACTCAAACATGACTTACTTTCATAGAGTCATTCGTGGGATACATGCTCAAAACTCTATCACCAAAATTATTTTGTGAAGATGGTCGTTCACTTCTAATGACTCAGGTGTAAGGTCTGAATTCATTTCACTAACCTTCTTGGCTCTTCTATCTCTTCAAATGATTTTTATAAGAAGGATCATATCCGGATATATTGTAGTGCCCCGGAAAGCGAATACCACGAAAGGTAAAGGTACAGCCCGAGCACACTACTATGCAGGTATTGTCCGCTTTGGAATACCATGCACTTAACGTACGAGCGTGCCCTCACAGTTTTGTCCCTTCCCAACCCACGTGGACTAGAATAGGCGCCTGGACGAATAAAGGGACACTTCTGCTTATATCCAATAGTCCAAAGACCTGGCCAGTCAATGTGGGATATTACATCCGCCCCCACTTGGGGACCCAGTGTCCTCGCTGGCACAAAGACCAGTCGGCTCTAATACCACTTTGTAGCGCCCCGGAAAGCGAATACCACGAGAGGTAAAGGCACAGCCCGAGCACACTACTATGCAGGTATTGTCCGCTTTGGAACACCCCGCACTTAACGTACGAGCGTGCCCACGTGGACTAGAATAGGCGCCTGGATGAATAAAGGGACACTTCCGCTTATATCCAATAGCCCAAAGACCTAGTCAGTTGATGTGGGATATTACATATATCCTTGGCAAGTGCATTCTTTCCAATTTTGTGCAATTGCCTATCTCTCCTATCACAACTGAGGAAATTAAAAGTGTGATATTTGATCCCTTGATAGCAATAAGGTCCTGGCGCCCCAATAGATTTACTTTTCATTCTATAAAGTTGTTTGGCGTTTGTGATAATTGTTATGAAATAATTGCCAAAAGACAATAATATAAGAGAGAAATGAGAGAAAATTAGAGAGAATTCCATTGGTTTCATTATCTTTACTGAAATACAATAAAGTCATATTTATAGGAAAATTAAAGTTACTATTCATACATGGGTTACTGTTCATACGCAGTTCACTATTCACATTGTTTACTATTCACACATTTACAGTTCACGCGGTTTATGTTCATGAATATCCATAATTTCATAACACTAGCTCCCCCTTGGATATTATCGTTTAAGAATATGCCTCATTATAACCTTTACCAAGAAAAACCCAATGGATAAAAACTTGACGGAAGAAAAAAAGTACAATATTCTTTGTATACATTTATTGTATTGCTTCATTAAAAACCTTGTAAGAACCCAATAGAATAAAACTTGTGCGAAGGAAAAAAGAGTACAATTCATATAAGGCTCCCCCTCATGTGGACATCTCAATAATATTATAAAGTCAAGACATGCCGATCTTAGTAGCTTGCTCAACGTTGGTAATGGTTCTATGGCCGATCCTGTAACGTAAGCTTGACTGAATTTGATGAGAACTTATGTCATGTTTCTTTTAAGTTTCATGCTCAAGTAGAATTTCAGTATGACATACTTGAATTTGGCCTGTCTCGTTAAAATCTTACTAGGAAAAACCAGTGGAAAAAAATTTTGATAAAGAAAAAAGAGTACAACGCACAAGTACCTTTTTCCCCTCATTTCGACCTTGTCATAGTGATAGATCTTTCAAGTATCACATTCCACGTACTAACCATATAATCACATTTGAGTGATACATGTTGCATTATCTTCATGTAATGTAGTAGGACTATCTTTGTTGGAGAGGAACCCACATAATTCTTGAATGTGTTGTATGACATATCTCAACTATACACACCCTAACTAGTTTCTTGATTTGTGAGAATTTCCGCATGATTTGGAGAGGATGCAGTCATTCTTTGCTTTATAAATTGCCATGATATATGTATATTATCATAGTTAAAGTCTATAGACATTTTTTGTTTCTGACCTTGCCTTTCAAGAGTCAATAATAGCCAATATATGTATAATTGACATCAGTTGATTTTGATCTTTTTGAATAAATTGATCCCATATCTGATATCTCATAAAGATTGTCAATATGTGCTTATTTTCATTCTATTGCTTGCAAGTTGGAGCTGCAATTTACTTGACAAACAAAGAAAATAGATATTCCATTTCTTGTTGTTTTTAAACAATTTAAAGGAAAACAAACTATTATAATTAATTCCTTAAAATTTCTAATAGTGATTTGGGATTGATTTCATACAATGCTCCACCTTAATCCCATCAAGAATGCTACATATTTCATGGGCATTTAATTGTTTGCCTGGGTTGCGTTTTCTCTATTATTTTTGGCTGATTTGTCATTTTACAATAAAAAATAGAGTGAAAGAATTTAAAATAATTTTACCTCTAAATACAACATAGACATGGTGAGTCAAGGGTCGATTTACGAAAATTGGGGTTACAATTTTTTTTGGTTAAGTGTTTAATTTTAATTTAGTTGACTTACAATCACAGTATATTTGTTTAAGTCCAAAGAGTCCAAAAGCGACGGTAGAGTATAAAATTACAAAATTAAATTACAACACAATTTTAATTAAGTCTAAGAATCGAGTGTGATTCGGGATGGTAAATGGATCAAAAAATTCAAGTATAATGTTCTAGATTCAGATTGAAAGATTATATCCTTTAAAAATTGGGCTAGAAGCTTACACTTCTAAGTTGACTTTGGATAAGTAAGTGACGAGATTAATGGATTATCAAGCCTAGAGGTGTTAGTACAACCAAACTGTATCCATTTGAGGTGTTTAAACCACAATTAACCTTTAACTTATGTAACCTGGAAGTATTCGTATAATCAAACTATATTCATACGAGGTAGTCTCATATTGTCACTAGTTTACAAAATCGGGTGCAAGTGTATTCTTGACTAACGAAAACATAACATTAAGTCTATATATGATTAATCAAGTAATAGTTGACAAGTTAAAAATATGACACATAAATTAATCTGAATCCAATAATTATATCCAAAAAAAATATTATCACTTATTATCACCCCAAATCTCGGGTTTAATATGTCATAATAACGATTATAATACAAAAAGTCATATGAAAAGTCAAGAAATCAAAAGAATACTTATTGAGAATAACGAATCTTGATTTTTCATAATGACTTTGACTTGGCTATTGCCTCTGAATCGAGATAACCACCCTCGATTTGGACTTTGAACTAAACTAAATTACTTCTAGACTAACAAAAGAATATAAAACTAATGACAAGAAAAAAATTAAGAAAAGGAATATGTAAAAATAATATGAGGAATGGGGTATTTATTGGAGAAAATCGGTTATTATTCACACGTTTACTATTCACGCATTTTACTTTTTGCACAGTAGTATTCACATGCTTTACACACAATTAACTATTTATGCCAGTTACTATTCACACGTTGATCGTTAACTTTAACTTTGACCAAAAAGTTGATCAAGACTATTTTAATGTTTATCAACGTCCTAGGTTCGTTTTCACACTTTGTTTGACCAATTTCAATCTTGATTTGCTTATATTGGGGCCATCCTATCATATTTCTTGAGTGTTGTACCGACGATCCTTTATAAATATTGGTATTTTGACATTTATTTTTCATTTCTCCTTCGAAATCTACATTGAACTAAAATTATATCAAATATGTAGTTAAGTTCACAATAATAATGCAATTGTACATGATTTAATGGGATAAAAATACGCAAAATATGGATTTATCATTGGCCAATAAAGATAACAATTCTTAAGAGTATAAGTATTGGTCTAATAGGTTTAGTACATCTCTTTTAATTGAGTTTAGTTCACATTTTTTTTTAATTGAATTTAGTTCAAATTTTTATCATTTTAATTACCAATTTTAGTTATTCTTCTATTATTTTAAATGTATATATATAATTGATTTTTGGGTTTAGATTTTTTTAATGTCAAAAACCAAAACTTATCGGTTTACCTATCAGTTTTCCTTTATAAAACTAAAACCCTAACGGATTCCTCATTAGTTTTTGTTATTAGATTTTTATCGGACAGTTATCTATCGGTTTCGGATAAAACGAGTATCCGTTGCCAGCCCTATCGTTAGCATGGATGATCCCTACTTCGTGGTTCCATTCTTGGTTCCAAGAGAAGTGGGTGAGTTGGTATAGTGAAGTTTTTAGAGTACGAGTAGAAGATGATGAATAAGGGTGCGAGTGTGTTGGGAAAATAGTGTAAATCCCATTATTTCTCCAAAAATTTAAATTTGTATCTATTATTGAAAATTAGTCAATATAGTCCTGATTATTTTTTAAATTTTTTAAAATTTATTCTTATTGTTCAAAATTAATCAATTTAATCTCAATTATTTGTAAAAAAAAAAAATTCAATCTCAACCTTCAAAGTGCAGAGTGCGACCAGAGACATTGTAACAATTTTGCATGTGTCTCTCAATTTTTAAAATAAATGTTTTGGTCCCTCAACTTTTATTAGTGGAATACCGTTAGTCCTTCAACTTATTTCGGTTTAAAATTTAACAATATCGTCATAGGCACGCACAATCGAAAAATCTAAACTTTGAGGGGACAAAATAGGAATATTATTTCTTCATCTCTTTATTTGTTTTTTTATTTACTTCTCCTCTGCGACAGCACAGTCATGGTCAAACTCCACACAACCAAAATCACTTTAAACTTTTCACCAATGCTCCCTGAATACTCTTATTTTTCAGACGAGCCGAAATCTCTGTTATGCATTTTCCAAACGATAAATGATGAAGAAAGAGGCAGCAAAATCAATTTCTAAGTGAAAGTAAGAAAAGCTGATGAATCTCTTTCTGGATATTGTTGGATGAAATTAAGGAAGCTTGCAGCAGTAATCGTAACTACAATTGATGACATATATGGATTGGATGAGAAATGAAAAAGCATCATAGTTCCTTATGAAACATGAAGATGAAAAATTTGTGTAAAGCTTGGATATTTAAGGCTTAGAGAAGAAATTGAAACATGACTTTGGGAAAGGATGAACTTATGCGGGTATAAGTTAGATAAGTGAGAAAAGCTTTCTAGCGATTGAGGGATTGTGAAGAAAGACTTTGAGGGCTCAGATTTGATAAGGTTCTTGAGGGATCTGGGATCGATTGAAGGATTTTCTAGTTCAATGAAAATCAGGAGAAAATACAAGGATGGTGGCTGTGATGGTTTACTTTGAAAATTAAAGGGCTAATACGGGTGAACAAAGTTAATGTATAAATAATTCACCTAAAAAATGATTGATGATCAAGCTGATGTGATGAGCAACCAAACTATATTTATGTATTTTCTTAATTATAAAATCGACTTTGCTAGCGGGGATTTTGGATCTCTGTTTTCATCAATTATGTACTTAAAATGCTTATAATACGGGGACATATTTGTTAAGTCATTTTCTTTTTTTTTTTTCAATTTTTGGCTCAACTTCAATAGTCATTATTATAATTATTATTATTTTATTTAAAAAGATTTGTAAATCAATATTATATCTCATCTGGATACCCCTTGTAAACAAAGCGACAACGATAGAGGAAATATCCAGTTAAAATAATCATTATTTTTAAGTGCATACAATACCAAAAGCAATTATAAACTTGAGAAGTCAACTTTGCCGGCGGGGGTTTGGATCACTGTCTCCAACAATTATGTACTAAAAAAACTTAGATCCATCTTTGTTTAATTCTTTTCTTCTTCTTTTATCTTTTGGATCAGTGTGAAGTCATTATTAGCTACTATTGATTTCATGGATCCATCTTTTTACGTGCGTGTATGACCTGTAAGATCAAATATTGTTTCTTGCACAAATGAGCTAACAGGAGGGATGCATATGACTTGTGATCAGATCAATATTGTTTCTTGCACAAATTTTCAATTATCTGAAGGCGTCTAGTTGGAGAGAGAATCAGAGTTCATATTACTCTGGTAAGCTCCTGTATCTTTTTTTTTTTTTTTTCTACTACAGGGCTTCTAAGATTTGGAGTATTCTCAACACGTGTTATTCAATTTATTAGATCTATAGTTCTTACAGTCACAGGGAAAGTCAAGATGCTTCCATCATTTCTACTATATGTGCATCTATCTTATAATTGTTGAGAATGAGAACATCTTCATGGCCATAAACTTTTCCAATTTAAGGATATTTGCGTAAGATATTCGATAAAATAATGTTTTATAATCTTTATAATTTTGTTTTTAATCAAGTCAACTTTAGAATTAATTCCTAGAAACTATAAATGCAATATGTTACACACACTTACCAGTTCAGCATGTAAAAGCAAAAGTAATGTAGTGTAGTGTATTCTTCTTGCAGGATCCCAAAAGTTTGAACTCTTGTTCGAAAAATAAGCGAGGAAGAATGGCTAACAAGGAAAGATCTTCCTCTCATAATTCTCGTGCCTCCTTGATAGATCGTATCATGTCCCTTAAACTTTCTTTTCCATTTTATAAACCATCTTTCAAAATGGAAAGCCCCTCCTCTCATATTTCTAAATCGTTGTCCCTTCTCGAGGAGCAAGAAGAAAAATATCAGAGCTTTATGGATGCTTCCCACTTGAAGGATCATATCCTATTCCTCAAATTTGGGCTTCAGTTTCTAGAATTGTTTCTCAGCTTGTCAGACGATGAGGGTCCTGCTTTGCTTATTCAAAAGAAGCTTTATGATGTGAGGTTGAAACTTCACTCACTTTCTAAGAGACCAATCAAAGGAAGTCTCATCTGGGACTTGGACCGTGTATATTCTAATTTGCGAGAAAAGATGAAGGATTTTCTATTCAGGCAAAATTTCGAAATGAGACTTGTAAATAATGAACAGATGTTTCGAAGGAAAGAGTCTCTTCTGAGGGTTTCTAGATATTTATTAAGCTGTAAGGCTGATCTAATTGCTCTGACGAAAGAAATTGAAAACATCATAGAGAAGCTAATACTTCTGCAACCTCTGTTTCTGTATCTGGCAGGCAAAGAGGTATACATTTCGTGGGAAAATGAAGGGCTTTTGACTCATGTTTCTTCTTTGTTACACAAAGCAACATGTCTCATTTACTTTTGTTTGGTTGACAAAATGAATGAAGAGACACTTGAAATGAAGCAAGAGCTCTCTGATCTAGTAGAGAAGACTAATGTCAAGGAGATATATATGGTGGTCTTAAGAGCTTCAAGGTCAACTGAATCAACACCCGAGTTTTATGTCCTTGACAATCTGATAAAGCTATTAGAGTGTAATGTCAATTTTGTGATTTATCTAGATGATCCAAGTAAGAATCTCTTTGAGAAGCTGAAATTCCTTCAAATTTTTATCAGAAATTTGCCATATAGATGGAGATTAGAACGATTCAATTTTCACTTTAAATCCATTGAAGCTATTATTTGGAAGTTCGTACCTATCCTCTGCTCGTGTTACGAAAGGCACATGGACGAAGATATGGCTAGGGAAGTGAATATAGCAGTTTCTGAGGTACTTGACAAAGTTGAGCAGATTCAGGAAGACTCCAGAGAGGTTAAGTTGTATAACTATCCCAAAGTTGATGGAGTGGGCTTTCTGGATCTTTTTCTGGGACATTTGGAGGAGTTGCTAAAATGTCGGCCAAAATCGATTGTGATTCTAAAGAATCAAATTAAAACACTGCATACGGAATTTAAATTTCTGAGATCTTCTCTTATGGAAACCAAGGGACAACATAATGAGCACGAAGAATTGGGAGATCTTCGGACGTGCGTCATAGGCTTGGCATACCAGGCAGAATATGTTATCGACTTTTACCTGGTAAAAAAGGTTCTTGATTCTCGCATCAAGATGTCACTTTTCGAAATCATAGAGCAAACCAAGCTCATAAAAACAGAGGTGACAAAGGTCAATACCGAGAAGAAGTGTCATACACAAGCCCATGATGTTGCAAAGATTCCTATCCATGTTTCATCAAAAGCTACTAATATAGCAACTGATGAAATAGTGGGTTTCGAAGATGAGGCAAAGAAGATAAAGGAGTATCTTTTTGAAGACCAAGAAAAATTAGATATTGTCTCAATTGTCGGCATGCCAGGAGTTGGCAAGACTACTCTAGCTAAGAAAGTGTATGAGGACCCTTCAATCCGTGACTTCTTTCATGTTCAAGCATGGTGCACTGTTTCTCAAACATATCAAAAGAGAGAATTGTTGCTTACCATTTTAGGTGATGTTATTGGTACCCCAGATAATAAAGAAATGAATGATGAAGATCTCGCTGCAATGCTTTTTCGAAGCTTGAAGGGACGTAGATATCTTATCGTCATTGATGATTTGTGGGACATCAAGGATTGGGATGATTTTAAAAGATCTTTTCCAGATGACAGATTGCGTAGCTGTATTCTCATAACTAGTAGACACCAAAATCTGGCTTCGCAAATTAACGATGGCAATAAGGTGCATAATCTACATGAACTCTCTAAGATTAAGAGTTGGGAGTTATTTGATAAGAAGCTATTTCAAAAAGGAAGCTTCTCTTGGGAATTTTTGGATGTTGGACGACAGATTGTAGAGAGTTGCAAGGGACTTCCTCTTGCAATTGTTGTCATGGCTGGAGTTCTTGCAAGGGTGGAGAAGAGTGTACCTAAGTGGAAACGAATTGCAGGAGAATTAAGCTCACACATTCTTAGTGACTCAGAAAGTCATCAGTGCAAAGCGGTATTAGAATTGAGTTACAATCATTTACCAGATCATTTGAAATCATGCTTTTTGTACTTTGCAACATTTCCAGAGGACGAAGAAGTTCCTCTCTGGAAATTGAAGATGTTATGGATTGCCGAAGGATTTGTACGATATGCTGAGGAAAAGAAATTGGAGGATGTAGCAGAGGAATATTTCTTGGATCTTATCAATAGAAGCCTTGTAATACCTACCAAAGAAAGTTCCCATGGAGGAGTCAAAGCATGTCGTGTTCATGATCTATTACATGACTTTTGCTTGCAAAAAGCTAAAGAAGAGAGTTTCTTGCAGGTGATACATGTGCCTCACTGGTCAGAAATTGCGAGAGCTTATGAAGCCTTCTCAGTACAATGTCCGTTCTCTACTATATACTAGACGATCTCGCGGTTATGTTGCCTCATCTGATTTCTCATTCATTATTCAGAATTTTATTCTTCTTAGAGTGTTGGATTTAACTGATATATACATTTCCATGTCTAAGAGCGGAATAGAATTGCTGATTCATTTGAGGTATTTAGCCGTTGCAACAGGAGATATGCCCTCATCAATAGCCAACCTTTGGTACCTGCAATCTCTACTTGTCGAAGGTCGTTCGCGAGACTTTGTACCAAATTCACTCTTGAACATGGTTAACTTGCGCCATGTACACATAAATCACGATTATTATTTCACTATCTGGACCGACGAACTTGAAAATTTCTGCTTATTGGATAATGTGCAAACATTATCGACACCAAAATTTTCTTCCAGAAGAGAAGCAGAGAATTTTTTGAGAAGGGTACCAAACCTTCGGAAATTGAAATGTGAATTTGAGAACTGTTGGCAATATAACGGCTTTGACCATTTGGGGGGAGTTTCATATAGATTTCCAGATTTGAGCTTTCTCGATCAGCTTGTGTCACTAAAGCTGCGTATCACGGGTTCACAGCACTGGAGAAAGAATTGTGAGTTTGACTTCCCTCCAAATCTACAGAAGTTGTGTTTGTCAAGACTTCTGCCAAATTGGAAGGATATTGCAGAATTTGGGAGGAAAGATTTATGATGCAGAATGGATCGTGAATGATGGGGACTTCCCAAATCTGGAATATTTGAAATTAAGCGATCTATCGATTTGCAAGTGGATTGCTTCAGAGGATTCTTTTCCCAAGCTTGAGCAATTAGTTATGGACGGTTGCTGGGATCTGGATGAGATTCCTCCTTGCTTTGGAGAACTTTACACACTACAGGTGATTAGAATAACAGATTGCAATCCTTCTATCAATGATTCAGCAAGGAATATTGAAATAGTACAGAAGGAGGAACTAGGAAATGAAGAACTCAAAGTCTATATCATCGGAGGGGACAAAACTACAAGTCAACATATGAACACAATTAGAACTAAGGTTTGGAGTTCGAGTAATTTTCTTGGGTTTTAGAAATCAATTCAAGCTAAGTAAACATATTTTCTTCTTTGCTTATCCGATTATGAAACTAAAAAAGTATGCACCGTTATATGTGGACGTAGTTTTACAAATGGGTGACACTGAGTTTTGAACCTATGACCTTTTAATAGCCAGACTCTGATACTATGTTAAGCTATCATCTCATTTAAAAGTTTAAACAAATTAGAGAGGGATTTGTTGTATTTATTTATTGTGTTTAATATCATTCTCTAATTTGTACGTCAAGTTTATTCTCATTTTTGAATTAGTGATAACTCTGCAAAATTGCGTATATGTTCTATCCTAATTTCCTATTTGAATAAAATTTGAGCTTTTATTTTGTTGTGGAGCTTCTAATTCGTTCATTTGCTAATCAGGGTGATGTCTCATGCTTCCTTGTGGTTCACAACATTGTTGATGCATGTAAGTTGAACATCCGTTTGTTTTTAAATTTGCAGATTATTTATGTAACTTGTGTTACATCGTGTCTAATTACTTGTTTGAAAGTTTATCCTTGATATTTTTTTAGAGCGTGTCGCTATTTTGAAATAACTAAAAAAGTTGAAAATGCATGCTATGTGTTGTTTATAATCATTCATACTGCTTTCGAACTTTTTAAAAATTTAGTTCATGAAAAAATTTATTTTGAGGACAAAGTTTGTAGAATATCCTCTTTACTACAGATGATCTAGTGTGCACATTTCTTTGCAAAAAATGGGCGAAAAGAAATTCCTTTTATAATCAAAATGCTACTTCACTTACATTACTTAAAGACAATAAAGTCTTCAGATTTTAAACATGGTTTTGACTTTATCTTTATTTCTAAAGTTTAGGATTTTAGAGAGTTTTAATGTACTTTATAACTGTGCCTAATAGTGGGATAAATAGATGCAAGATAGTAGGATTAAATCGACAAGGTTAATAGTCCAAGTATTGTACTATATTGATCCACTCTGTGTTATGAAATTTTTATACACCTAGTGGAACCCTTGAAGCCCTTTACACACTAATGACTAACAAGATTTGTTAAAATATACATTTGTTCCATATTAAAAAATCAGAAATTTTAAAATCGTTTTATAAGATCCTAGGCTACTCCACCTAACACTAAGATAGCGATTGATATACTGGAATAAATTTGAATAGAAATGGAATGAGCCAAAAAATAGAATGAAACTAGAAATGAAATAAACTTGGGAATACGAATGACTTGATTGGTATATTCTAGGAATAAAGAGTATTAATGAGAATATCTTGTATAATATAAAATGATTGTCCTTTTATTATTATAGTATTAAAAATAGAAATAAACATGAATATAACCGTAAACAACATAAACATAATAAATAATAATGATAATAATAATAATAACAACAACAACAACAATAACCAATAATAATAATAATAGTAACAAAATAAAAAGAATAATAACAATAATAACAACAACAACAACAACAATTATTATTATTATTATAGTAATTATTATTATATTTGGTATTACTATTATTGTTTTATTTTTATCATTATTATTTTACTTTATTATTATTATTATTATTATTATTATTATTTTTACTAATAATAATAATAATAATAATAATCATCATTTTAATCAATATTTTTTTTTAATTATTATTATTATTATTATTTCAATCAATATTATTATTATTTATTATTATTTTGTTATTTTAATTTCATTGATTATTATTATTATTATTATTATTTAAATATGGGGTTGGTAATCAAGTTCATTTCCAAACACATGGGAATGACCTAGTCTCATGTGTTTACTCTGAAATGATTATTTCTATATACGAGAGAATGAGACTATCTTGAGAATGAGATTCCCAAGTTCATTCATTCATACCAAAATCAGAAATTTCAAAACCGTTTTATAAGATCCTAGGCTACTCCACCTAACACTAAGGTAGCGATTGGTATACTGGAATAAATTTGAACAGAACTAGAATGGGCCAAATAATGGAATGAAATTAGAACTGAAATAAATTTGGGAATTCAAATGACTTAGTTGGTATGTTCTAGAAATAAAGAATAGTAATGAAAATATCTTGTATAATATGAGAAGATTGTCCTTTTATTATTATAGTATTAAAAATAAAAATAAACATAAATATAACCGTAAACAACATAAACATAATAAATAATTATGATAATAATAATAATAACAAAAACAAAAATAACCAATAATGATAAAAATAGTAACAAAATAAAAAGAATAATAACAATAATAATAACAACAACAACAACAATTATTATTATTATTATAATAATAATTATTATATTTAGTATTATTATTATTGTTTTTATTTTTATCATTATTATTTTATTTTATTATTATTATTATTATTATTATTATTATTATTTTTATTATTATTATTATTATTATTATTATTATTATTATTATTATTATTATTTCTATTATTATTATTAATAGTAATAATAATAATCATCATCATCATTTTAATCAATATTTTTATTTTAATTTCATTTATTATTATTATTATTATTTCAATCAATATTATTATTTTTTATTATTATTTTGTTATTTTAATTTTATTGATTATTATTATTATTATTACTTTTATTTTCATTTTATTTTTAGTTTATGATTTTAATTTTATTTTTATAATAATAATTATTATTATTATTATTATATTTCTTTATTATTATTATTAGTATTTTATAATAATTATTATTATATTTCTTAATTATTATTATTGTTATTATTATTATTATTATTATTGTTATTATTATTATTGAAATATGGGGTATGGTAGTCAAGTTTATTTTCAAACACATGGGAATGACCCATTCTCATGTGTTTGCTCTGAAATGACTATTCCCATGTATGAGAGAATGAGATTACCTTGGGAATGAGATTCTCAAATTCATTCCTTCATTTTAAACATGAGAATCAAAAAGAGTTGGGATTGTCATTCCATTCCAAAACCTATTTCAGTATACCAATCGCTACCTAATTAGTTTTAGGATAGGAACCTATGATTTTTAACATGATATCAGAGTTAGGCCCATGGTCTAGTCTTATTTATCTTTCGCGTGTGTCATCTTTCACACGTGTTCATTGACGTGTGACCCTTCTTAAATTATGTCACACATGTGTTCAGTCTTCTTTCGCATGTGTTATCTTCCATGTGTGCTTACGTACGTTCAACCTTCCATATGTGTTTATCCACCACATATATCCCCTCTCAAATCACATCACACGCAAAGGGGAATCGGGAGTGTTAGAATATGCACTTATCCCACATTAAATCAGAAACTTCAAAATTACCTTATAAGATCTTGGCTACTCCACCGAGCACTAATTAATTTTAGAATGAAACCCCATGATTATTAACAAGACTTGTTAGCAAAATTGTAGCCACATATTAATGACATTGGAAGAAGCAAAGTAGATATTATTTTCATAATCTAATGGCATTGTTTAAATATTGATATGAATAAGTAAATGTTATTTGGACTGCTTAATGATGGCGCCTTGAAATGATTTATTGGATTATTGTTATTGCTCAACTTTCGTTGTACTTTGGTTATGATTTAAGATCTGTCATTGAGTTTCCCTCATAGGGCTCTATGATCTTAATATTTGGCAGCTCTTCAGTTATCCTTTTATTCTTTTTGGGGTATAAGCCCTACCTTTGTTTACTCTACAATTTGTATTCATTCCTCTTTTGTGAACACTTTTGCAGATAATGAGGATAATTGTTATGGATTACTAGCTTGTGATTTATATATAGCTACCCTATGGATCACTCTTCAGTTGACCAATAGCCACACTCACACAGAGTGGGCCCCACACATCTTGTCAGTCAGGCTGACCGAATACTTTTCCCTGCCCTACTATTATCATAAAGGACTTTGGCTTTTGCTATCTTATTTTGATGAAAAGACAATGGTATTGTTAATTTAAGATTTTTATTATGTTGGATGAGAATGGTACATGTTATTATGGTATGCTTAAATAGATTTGTTATGTTGGTTTTATGGATTATTTAATGTTTCACATTTTGGGCCTTAGCTTAATTATTTTATTTTAGTTAGGGTGCCCTTAAAAATTAGAATTTATATTGGATTATACCGCTTAATAACTCATTAAGCCAACCCCATTAGCTTTTATCTAAAAACATAGGAGGGGAATATAAAATCTCCACTTTCTTTATAGCCTTCCTGTACATAAAAGGTAAAAATTCTGATATAACACTCAAATCAAAAGCATGTGGTTCAACCCTTTTCATGCTTGGCTTGAGATACATAAAGATCAACACAATTAAATTAGAATCTATATTAGATTATGCCTAAGTGAATGTGGGAAACAAATTGCGCCAAATTTTTTTTTAAATCTAAAGCTAATGCAAATAAAGGAAAAGCAATGTGACTAGGACTTCATAAAACTAAGTGATGGAGTGGTCTAGGGATCGGATTGCAAGTAAAACTCGTGACTTTAGACTTGTATTTGGGTTTTCTAATTTGATTCGAAGGTTGAACCACAAGCCTAACAACCTTGTTGATTACCGAAACTCAATAGATTACTGCTATTAAGTCTTAGCTTGTAAAATGTGCAATTCTATCTCTTAACTCTTTTAGTAGTTGAAGTATAGTTTTGCCCTAAAATACTAAGCAACCAAAAAGCAACCAAATGAATCGATTGAGATTGATGGTGCCACCAATAGATTTGCAATTAGAGCATAAACATATATATGGAACACATGTATTCGATCATAATATCAACACACCTATAATGCGATAAATACATGCATAAACATGTACAATCATATATTGCATCAAAGTAGACTATTCAACTACAAGACCTTAAATTGAAAGACCATTACCATTGATCACATTGTACATGGTCACAGTTGCTTATATTTTGAGCATGAATGACTATGTAGCCTACCCCAACTAATGTTTCTCTTGTGGATGATGAGGGCTTAGGTATGCATGGGAACTTGGGTTTAGCTCGCCACCTTTTATTAACATGAACGATGCTTAGTTATCTTTTGGAATTTGAACACTTATGTTTTCTACGCATTCATATGTTGGGCCTTGTAACCTTTGAGGATTGCTTTGTTTGGATACACTATTTGGCACTGTTAAGATGTTTTGAAATTGTTGTTTTAACACCCTGATAGTAATCTTGAATGATCTTAGAATGTGGCTTTCTCGTGTTAAGGATAAGGTGAACTGTACTGTGCAAGATCTCTTGTAATTTTTTGTAATTGCATAACACTCTTTTGTGGTACAAAAATCATTAAACATTTCGTTTGTGGTTTGTTAAACTAACCACACGTGCCTCCTCTTATATTTTTTTCAAAAAAAGTTAAGAATTTGTTAAAAGACCTATGTACCCTTGGGTTATTTATTTATATATATATATTTGTGTGTGTGTATATGTATGTATGTGTATGTATTTATGTATGTATGTATGTATGTATGTATGTATCTTCATAAGGGTATTTTTGTTCAAAAAACAATTTATTTAAACAAAAAAAACTATGAATAATTGCATCTAACGTGCATGAAGTATACTCTCCGTTAAAATAAACGATTTATTTTATTTTTTTATTTTATGAAAGAGAGTATTATACTTAGTTTAACAAACTACAAGAGAAGTGTTTGGTGATTTTTGTACCATAGGAGGTGTTATATAATTATGACGAAACACAGAAGGTCCTGTGTTGTTCACTCGTTAAGGATGTCATGACTAAAAGTTATCCACATGGAAGTTGAACCCACCTAATCATCTCAACTCATTCAAACGTTTAGAGATAACATTTTGTATATCCTACCTAGAATTACTACTTCCTGCAAACTACTTGTGTTGCAAAACATCTTTAAATATTAATGCGGAAGGCTGTGAGGGCAAATAAACCTTTACATGGAATCCCCATCTTTCGCCCGTGGTCAAACAGTAATTTTCTCTAGTGGAAAACTCAAGTCTATCCAATCTTATATTGTCATGGGCTTCTCAGTTTTGATTTTGATCCCATTGTTGCATCCATCCATTCTCACCAATTTATAAAATGGTTTCATCCTGCATTTCGACGCTTTATTTGGGCCATCTCTTGCCAAATACCTCTAATTAGTTGTGGCAAACACTAAGGAAAATTATTATTATTATTATTATTTTTGTGTTCATACCATCTCACTATTTCATTAAAAACATGAAGATAAGACATCTACGTTCACAAAGGAAGTGTTGTCAATAATAATAATATAATAAATATTTTTTTAACAACTAAAATTTTTAGATGAAGTGGTCACTTAACATGATATCAGAGTTTAGGTACCAAAAGGTTCTGAGTTCAAAACTCATCGCCACTCATTTGAAAAATATTAAAATTGTCCAACTGCAAGACTAAAAAATTAACTCCGCCTGCACTTGGAGGGGCATGTTGAAGATAAAAAATAATATAATAAACTCTTCTCTAATAGCTTAAATTTTTAAATGAGGTAGTCACGTCACTTAATAGAAAGATTGTGAGGGGAGACTTTATTCTTTTCTACAAGCTAGTAAAATTGCATATTTTGCACCCAAAAAAAAAAAAGTAAGTCATCCTCCAGTTAGAACACTTCATATATCAGCTCAATAAAATAATTTCTATCAGTTCTTCTCCAGAATCTAATTAACACAACATGTGGAACTTGTCAATTAGACAAATGCCCAACTTGTCAACAGATTTATATTTGGTATCTATTAAAGCATAGTCACTTGGTAACTACCACTACCACTAGTATGAAAAGCTCTGTCTAATGTCTAATTTTTTCTCTCCTTGAAGGAACTTGAGTTCTTTTTTGAATTCGTATGATTTTTCTAATTTTTTTTTTTCTTCAGGGTGTTGGTATAGTTTGTTTCATTTTAATTTTAACTTCTATGTAGACTGCAAGGAATCTTTGGATCGCAGGTAGTCTGATCATCTTATGTTATTGTCCATTGTCATACATGCATCGCAAAACTGAATTTAACATTTTTCCTTTGTCTGCCGCAAGTTTTAGCATCATTTCTTTGTGTAATATATGTATAGATATTAGCAAAGAAATTGCTAGCAACACACAGAAGCAAAGAAAGTGAAGAATTTATAAAATTATTTGATAAATTATTTAGGGGTCATTTGGCCAGACTTGTTTTGATTATTAAGTTATTTTTAATTTTAAAAGAACCATTGCACAATCAAAATGGATTCAATTACCTCATTTCGTTACTCAAATGCAAAATATTGCTTAACAAAAGCACTTGTCATGTGATGATGCGAGGGTGTAATTGGAAAGACACGAAAAAGATTGGGGCACATATCGCCAATCTGATACTAGACCCAAGAAAACATGACCAGAATATCCGGCATCATTTATTCCCAAGCACTCGTTTATTGCTTGGATTGCTTACCATGAGAGGCTCCCCAATAAGCTCATATTTCTCTCTTGAGATATCCAAGTGAATATAGCCAATGCTCTCTCTACCATGTGCATTAATCTAGGCTAAATAGTTTTTTTTATTGAGCTTTACATGTGGATGTGATTTTACAAATGAGTAATAGTGAGTTTTGAATCTATGACGTTTTGGCACTTAGCTAAGCTCTGATACTATATTAAGTGATGGCCTCATCTAAAAGTTTAAACGGTTAGAAAAGAGTTTGTTAGATTATTTATAATGTTCAACACATTTACCTTGGCTACAGCTTCACTTAGATTATCTGGAAAAGAAGCCTCCAACTCTCTAAGGTTAACACAGCAACTTGCAACTGGGACGAGGACCTCCAAATGTTGATCCAACTCACTAGCAACAAATCTCTTCAGAGCTTGAAGGAACAAAAGAGTCCACCAACAATTGGCTCTCACAGATGAACAAGTTCTTTTATAGAATTCAATTCGATGTCAAGGATACATGTTGTACATAAGGAAAAAATTTAACTTCTATAATAGATTAATTTCTTTTTGCTTGGAGGATGGATACTAGTATCTTAGATTATCTTCAACCCTCCTGTTTTTGTATTACACACATGGTCACGTGTTAAAAACGTTAAATAATTGACGGTTTAAGCTAGTTGGACCAACGATGTCACACTTAAAATACATTAAGGACTAAAAAGAATATTTTAAAAAATCTGGGACCAAAGTGTCACAATCTCTAAACATGTGGAACCATCAGTGACATTTACACTAATAAATTATTCTATGGTTCATTTATATGTTTTCGGTCTTATTTCAACAAGTAAATTATTGCAGTACCAAAAGGACTATTATACTCAAATTCATATTACGACAACTGCTGTAAAATATTTTTTTTTTACAACGGTTGATGGCCTAGGGCAAGCCAGCTTTTGATTGTCTAATATTCATTGAACCAAAACGTTTAAGGTCTTTGGACTTTGGATTGATTATTGTTGAATTTTTAAGTTATGCCTTGGAAGTTTTAGTAATGAATCTTGTATTGAAGTTGCAATTTGAGAACATATGAAGAATAAGATTCTTTTGAATGAATAGGATTTTTTTGGAGGACTAAGCCCTAACGTCTTAGAAATATAATCTTTTTTTTTTCTTGATTCAAGAGAGACCTTAATTTTACAATTCATATCAAAAGATATATAATTACGAGAATTGATATCACAATCTTTAAAACTCAATGAGGAACATACCATTAGACCAAAGATTGGATAAAAGTAATCTTCTTAGACTAATAACCGGTATGTCCCCATGATCATGTCGGCAGATTTTGCAATGTGACGAAGAGACTTCGAGGAAGTTAAGGAACGCTTCATAAACCAATCGTATTGAATGAACATGTGACGCCGTCATTTCTTTTACTTAAGAATTCTATGAATCGATCTTGTTTTCAATGTATCTTCTTCAATTTATTATATAGAATTAATGCACAATAAAAAAGAAGTTCCATTCAACTTGCAATGTTTACATATATATCCTGATTGCTGCTACAACATTATCAACAAATGTTTAGCCTCCCCGTAACCAACACCATTTTGTCATAATGGCCTTATAATACTAAATAGTCCTCATCAAGTGCTTGACAGTAAGTAAACAATGTCGACCAAAAAAGGCTATTGCTCAATTGAATATACTTTTATGTCCTTTTTGTCTTCCTTTCCGGGAATATGCTAATATATCTAGGATTCGATATTCAATTCATATGAAGTATTAAATGATACATTTCCAGAAGTGGGTGCCTGTTTTAGATTGTCGTTCAATACCTACGGCGGGTTTCTGTTGAGCACCGAAAAATGGACTCATAGAATTTGACGGGATCAAGATGGTATTCGTTGCAATTTATTAGTTTAAACAAGATATATAGACACAGCATGCCAGCAAGGACTTTCTGAAGAAAAATGGTTGTTCCAACTCATACGATTCTCTTGGCCATTAATTGAAAAGAAATCTTGCAAAACTTCAAAACTTTTCATGTGTACATATATATACATTGTTAAAAATATGTTGTTTTATTCTAGAACTAATTGGTATCAGATACAATTGTTTAGATTGTGCTTTGGTGTCTCCAGTCGTCGTAGACTCGTAGTCATCCCCTTGACTGCCCTTGATCATATGAGACATGTAATTGAGAGTGTTGGATAATTCAATTATTCTATATAGATAATTTAAGATATTTAAAATTAGTATATAATTAGATATTGGGTTGTTCCACTAGCACCCATTAGTTTTAGGATGTAAACTTAGCTATCAGAGTTGGGTCATTGACCCTACATTAAACATATATGTGCGACCCATTCTTGTTTCAGACTCTCTTATACCACGTCTCTATATCATGTCATTCATTAATTACGCCTTCAGAGTTCAAAATATTCTTGGGAATCTAAAACAATTTTCCAATAATATTGTAACTTAAAAAGAGAAATATATAGTAGAAAAATGATATTCAAGTCACTATACGCTTTATTAATCTTTTTAGGAATAACGTGAGTTTGTGAAAAAGAAGCTGAGACATATAAGTAATCTGAAAGGTAATTCTAGTTAGTGTGGGTATTTTATTTTATTTTTTATGTAAAACATTCTCACAACTTGGGAATGTTAGATTCCTGCCCTTCACAAAGAAATGAAAATTGAGAAAATCATGAGAATATTAGATTCCTAGGAATGTGTTATATCAGGAATATTTATTACGCGAATCAAATATGAGAATATGACATTCCCCATAATCCTACAAAATTCCACGAACCAAACGCCTCTAATGGAAATAAATTTGCTTATAACATTATGATATTATTAACGAAATTTGATTGTTGTGAATGATATGACAATTGACAATCCCTAAATTCCACTCATAACGTTTTGGCTCAAATTCCAAATCCAAATCCGTGAAAACAAGTTGAGATCCAACCCTAATAAAAGTAGATGTAAGAAGAGTTTTTTTTTTTTTCCCATTCGGGGTGTGGATATTAATCTGAGAGTGAAAGGGTCTTTTTTTTATAGGAAGTTGGTAGGTTGTTCCTGTCCGAAGTCGTTTGATCGAGAATTTGAATTTTCTTTATGTAAAAAATTATTGTAAGCATTATTGGTAAATAGTGGATTTAGGGACGGATTCAAAAGTTTAATTAATTGGGATTAAAATCACACAATTTAACATTAATATACATAAGCAAAAAAATAGTGAGGGTTAAATTAATTTAAAAAAAAAATTAAATTACCTTCAAAATATACATATTTTTAGAGTATTTAAAGTGAGTGAGCGCAATTTTGTGTGAATTTCTTAATTTTAAGTCATGAACGTAGTGAAATGGTGGAACAACATTAAAAATATTGTCACTACTTGGTATTTTTAGCCAAAGTAGAAAGCCAATTTCAAAATAGGCACTCCAACAAGTTAACTATTAGAACAACTCCAATAGACTCTTTATTTTCTTTTTCCATAATAAAGATTGAAATTGATGATTCTCTACTTTTATAAACTCTCTATTTTAATTTTATTCTCACAACACTCTTTATATAATATATTGTGGGTAAAGGTCTAGTTTAGTCCGTTATGTTTGGTGTAATTGACACTTTCATCCATTATCTTTCAAAATGAACCTTTTAGTCCATTATCTTTGGTGTAAATAACACTTTCATCCATTATCTTTCGAAATAAGCCTTTTAGTCCAATATGTTTCACATCAATGATGCCATTAGTCCAATATGTTTCCTCCAATATGTTTTGAAATTGGACTAACGACGCTACTTATGTGACACATATTGAATTAAAAGGTTCATTTCGAAAGATAATGGATGAAAGTGTCATTTATACCAAAGATAATGAACTAAAAGGTTCATTTTAAAAGATAATGGATGAAAGTATCATTTACACCAAATATAGTGGACTAAACTAGACCTTTACTCATATATTGTTGTTCTTTTGCTTTCATTTTTTATTTTCGAAACATCACCTCAGACTCTACTCCTCTTCTGTCTCTATATAATATTTTATTGTTATTTTGCTTTGGTGAGTGAAATGGCGAAGGGTGTTCACTAGCTAAATTGAGCGAGCGGATAGAAAGCAAATAGGGAGGCTGAGTTTTTGTTTTTGTTTTTTTTTTGGGTAAAATGTCCTTTATCTGGACAGGTAGAGTTGCATCCTTAATCCGATTAAGGATACGTCGCTTTCATAGATTTAGCCTATTATTTATTCTTTATCAAAAGACAAAAGTTAAGAGTTCAAACTGATGATCTCCGACAAAAAAAAAAAAAAAATTGATGATCTGATGACCCATATGTGGATCTGCATCAATTAACTAGGTTCCAAAATAGATGTATAAGTTTGGGGATGTTGACCATCTACATTTGAGCTATGAATATGAGGACCACTCACCATTTTCTTTATCTCAATCTTTTTGTTGTCCAAACTATAAGAAAACTAAATAACTATTATGATAATATGAAATGATGGATATTCATAGGATACTTGTATAAGAAATTATACTTTCATATAATAATAAAGTCTATGTATGAGATATGATATCATTGCACATGTCATTAAGGGGTTTAGAAATTCTATAAATAGTGGATGTTTAGAAGAGGAAAATGTACCAAGAATAATTCAATAAAATTCTCTTCTTTCTTGTCTCCCCTCTATATTTATTATTTATTATTGTCTTTTGATAATTATTTTATAACATGTTATCAGCACAATTGTTATTGTATAGTTTATACAGAAAGATTTTATAAATTTTCATAGGCAAATCTGAATAGGACTGCTACTAGTACTGCTTTGATATTCTTTGTTGCCTTATTTTTGGTTGTAATGTGTTTGCTTAAATGAGGAATTTTCCTTAGAGGAACCTACTTATTAGCTCAGTAAACAAAATCACGAATATTCTACTTGGTGGATGCATTAGTCAAAGTTTGGCCATAACGTTGATCATATGCAAAAGAAAGTAAAATAACATGGAGCAAAGTTTCATTTGATTTTGCAAAAGGAGAAACTGTTGACTATGTCGAGAAGTTAATCCGCTCTGCTCTTCAGGTTAGATACTATAACTCATTAGAGATCTACCACATGTATTCTAATTTAACCTGCATATGACTACTTGATGTAGAAATACTATATTTGGATTTACAACTTTGGACACAGTTTAGTTGACTAAATATAGAGTAAATTGCTTGCCGCCCCCCTGTGTTTTGCCAAAAATACTCATTCACCCCCTGTATTTTTAAAATAGGTTCATTACCCCCCTGTGTTTTTCGGAATGTAGCTGACGCACCCCAACACGCTAACACCGTCAAAAAGTTAACAAAACTGGCAAAATGATGATTTTATCCTTTCTTTTTTCTTATTTTTCCTCGTTTATTTCCTTTTCTCCTTTCTCCTTCGTCTTCTTTCTTCTTCATCTTCATCTTCTTTCTCTTCTTATTTGTTCACTTTTTTTCACAGAACACACACACACTTTCTCTCTCTCTTTCTGATACATGCACACACTTTTTGATTAGCATTCACCAAACCCTTTAAACACCCACAAATTTCCACCTGCAATTTAACAAAAAAAAAATCCAAAATCCTCTGAGAGCCAAAGTTTATGTTTGTTTACACATAAAAGAGTCACACCAAAGCAATGGAAGGACTATCTGATTCCCAAATAACTGGATGGCTATTATATATCACATCAATATCAGAAGAAGGATCATTTGAGAGCCAAAGTTTATGTTTGTTTTCTTAGAAGAAGGACTATCTGATTCCCAAAGCTTTTCTTGTATTATATATGTGTGAGGTGCTTCTTGCAAGAGTGAACCACGGAAGAGAAAAATGCCATAATGCTTTGGTAGCTTTCTTTTATTCTAATAGATAGAATAATGATTGGACCCACATAAAAAAAATTGATAACATCATTTGGACGGTACATTATGTTTAAAACTTTAGATGTAACATATGCCTATAAATATAGAAATTGACACAGTTGTCACTACAATTGTAATATTGGCATGATGCCAGAAATCTTGTCGAAAAAAAAGGGTAAGCTAACAAGGAGCTCGCTAGATGCAGTTTGTTGCACCTTATTGTAAAAAGCCATTATAATTTTTTGGTGATGGTCTCACGTGAAAGGCAAATAGGGACGGACCTAAGATTTCAATATGGGGGGGCCCGAGATCATTTTTATTTGTCGTTATATATTATAATAAAGCTAAATAAAAAAATTGGGAAAACTTAATATTTTTTTAAAAAAATATAACTAATTGTTTTTAAAAAAAATATATAAAATTGGGGGCCTGGGCTCCCCCGGTCCCCACCTAGAACCGCCACTGAAGGCAAACTTTTCATAAGCAAAAGTATAACCAAACAAATTGGTGGGGCCTACTCAATCAAGAGTTTTGAATAACCACATAATCTCATATATTTTATTCACATGATAGTCAATATTTAGGTAATAAATGAGAATGAAAAAAATTGTTGTATGGCTGCTTGTCTGTTTCGCAAGACAAATAGGCATTAATCTATTTCAGCCATATGAGGTAATGATTTCATTTGTGTTGGAATTATCTTCGTCCTACTACAACATACTAATGATATTATTTAATTGTTATATGTTAATGCTTCAAAGTCAAGTTGTTTGACATATCTCATCATTCAAGCTTAATGCAAATTTTCAATACTACTTGGACCATATGTTGAAATCATTTTTAGCTTGACAATTTAAAAAAAAAAAGGGATTTGACCGAGCGAGTAGGGTTTTTGACCCAATACTCTTTTTATTCTCCCTTCTCCCTCTCGCCGCATACTCCATCTTCATTCCTCCATTATTTTTTTCTCTTTCACTTCATCTTCTTCATCCATAACACCGAGAAAAAAAAACATTGAAAGGTTAGTAATGGAGGAGTGCATGGATGTGGTTCTAATTTTTATATGTATATTACTTATGATCCTTATTTTTTTCTTCGTTTTCGTCAAGTTAGTAATTTTGAATATAAATGTGAAACTTGATTAAAATAAGTATCTATATCATAGATCTGAATCTTTTGGTAAAAAATAATTGTATTTTAGATGGTTGAATTTTGAGATTTTGATTAAACTCTTGTACTTTAATCTTTATTTCATTTGTAGCACGTTAACCGTCTGGAGCTATTGAACGGTGTCATATTATTCTCAAGATCCACTTGCAATTTATAACTTGGAGTTATATAATTTTATGTTCTCATATATAATTTTATTGTGGTATGATGAACAAAATAAATATATCTTACTAGATAAATGTATTTTTAATATTATTATTCCTATGAATATGAGTTTTCTCATACAACTATATGTGCAGTTGAAAATATATAGTGATCATAGTTTTTTCCACGCGTTGAAATGATCACTTGTGTGGTATGGGTGTCACGGTAATGAAAGGAATTCATGAAATTTTTTTATGAACACCCACTAATGAATCATAGGATATTGGATTCAAAGTGTTCTATACTTTGACATGATATGAGAAGAATTATTGCAAATTCATATGGGCACCGATTAAAGAATCAAAGGATTATGTTATCAAATAAACTTTCATGTATTGTTGTGCCCAAAGAAAATTGATTAAAAGGTCATCCCCTATTAAAATTGATATCAGAAATTCTGTATTTCGAGAAATGATTCAAGGGATATATGTGAGCCTATTATTCTATCATGTGGATCATTTCGATATTTTATGGTATTAATCGATACCCTAATATGATAATCACATGTGGGAATATTATCTACTTCGAATGCGGCATGCAAGAATACATTATTCGAAGATAAATAGTAACTCGTGTGAACAGTATCATGAAAAGTACTGTTTGAATAGTGGCGTGATGGGTACTATACAAATAGTGACACGTAAAATGTAATCGCATAGTCACTATGGACAAAAATTTTGAATAATACAATCAAGATAACCCATCTTGATAATGAAGAAAAATTTGCATCCCACTCATTTAATATGGTCTAGTTGAAACATTTATTAAATACATGCAGCTAATTGCTAGACCAGTATTATTACCAACTAAGTCTGGTCCTGTTGAGGACATATGTATCATATGCTGCAATATTTATTCAAACAAAGCCAACCGTTTGAATCATATACTCCACATTATTCGAATCTCATCTAAGGATGTTTTGCGTAATGTATATTTCTATTATTCTCCCACAAGCGCTTAAAGATGGGTTTATAAAAGAAACTGAGAATTTATGAAATCCCATCAAATATTATATTGGGACATTGAAGGGATCAGTTTCAATAGCATATTTTGCCAATTAATGAAATGATATTCTTAGTATCAGGGGGAGAAAAACAAAAGCTGGAACAATAAATACTTCTATAGCAAGTTTATCATATTGATTCTCGTATAAATGTCAAATGCATTCCCGGATGCAATGATTGTGATTATAGTCACATATACCAGCTTTAATGCTCCATATATCAGCATTGATATTTCAATTGAGAAACAAATAAAGAAATAACATCTACTACACACTGAAAGGGTGGTAGATATATCGGTTCCACAGATAAATGAGCAAAATATGTGAGTTGGCATTTTTGAATTATTTGATCTCTTGAAGATGTCAAGACAAGAAATTGAAAAGATAACTAAGAAATATTACTTCACGAGAGTATCAGGTACCTGAATATGATATGAATATTGAATATATTGAGAATAAAGAGCTATCAATTAGTTATACTACTTACGGAAAAGAATGGAACGGAAAAGAGAAATTGATCGTGATCAATCAATTAAATAATAATAATACAGTAGCTACTGAATTTATGAAAGAAATTGAGGATCTTGAATTGAAGTCCATATACATAAAAATGTCGACAAATACATGATTGGCCAACATAACTGATGAGACGCAATCCAATCGTAAAATAAGTGCATATGAAATATTTATGGTTGTTGAAATGCACATGAAATATGTATAGTTGTTGATGGGATTAGGGGGAGCATTGTAAAAAACCAATCCCACATCACTATCAGAAATTTCAAGGAATTAATCATAATAGTTGTCTTGCCCTTAAATTGTTTAAAGGCAAACAAGGAATGAGTTAGTACGCTGTGTGATTATACCTTGTTATATATTCTCCGGGAAAATCATATTGATATTAGCCTAGTAATTTTTGAAAAAGGACTTCGTATGCGTCTTATGAATATAGTAATAATTTACCTATATAAATCACATGATAATATTATTGAGGTCTTAGAAGGATTTTATATGCTTGAAGCATATATTCATGTGATAATGATATTTAAGTCTTGGAAGGACTTTATATGCCTGAAGCATATATTCACGTGATAATAATATTTATATTGAAGTCCTGGAAGGACTGTATATGCTTAAAAGCATATGAATGAAAATCTTGAGAAATTTATTTGATTACAAATATCTTTGTATGGAAGAAAACATTCAGGAAGAATGTAATAGAATTTTCTTAGAATATAATGATATCATGACATATTTGCTTTTGATTATCATATGCATTTGTTATATATGTTGATAAATAATGACTCACTAAGAGTTATTGGTCCTGGAGTACCATATTTGAATACAATTAATGCACTAATATATCTTGTTGATAATACAATATAGTATATTGTGTTTTAGTTAATTTGTTAGTCAGGTGTAGTGCAACTTCAATTTGAAGGATTGTGTTATATATGTGGAATATTACATATGAACTTATCTTATCCAAGAACATTGAAATCATCGTATCTTGTCTCTACAGATGCTGATCAATTTATTTGAACCCTACTAAGTAAGATCACTGACAACCTATGTATTCACTTGAAGTGACAAGTATATTGTGGCGATCCATGAAACAGATCATGAATACTTCATCTTGAAATCATGCTGAGATTATGACAATTCATGTGGATGGTTGAGAATGCATATAATTGAGGTCTGTCACCAATAAGTCATGTTGCAATGACGGGAAGAAGGTATTTGTGCGATGTACTCTTTTTCCTTCACCAAGATTTTTTTTTCCACTGGGTTTTTCCTGGTAAGGTTTTAACGAGGCAGACCAAATACAAATATGTCACACTAAATTTTATTTGTGCATAAATTCAAGAGAGAAGTGATGTTAATTCTCATCAAATTCAATAAAGTGAAAATGTTGCTGGAACGTCCACAAAAGCATTGCCCGCAATGAACTAATTATCAAGATTGGCATGTGCCGACTTTATGATCATTATTGATATGTTCGCATGAGGGGGAGTCTTATACGAACTGGACTATTTTTCCCTTAGTATAGGTTTTATCCCAATGGGTTTTCCTAGCAAGGTTTTTAATGAGGCAATACAAGAAGCATATACAAAGAATATTGTACTATTTTCCTTCATCATGTTTTTATCCCATTGGATTTTTCTTAACAAGATTTTAACGAGGTATATTCTTGAAAGATGAATATCCAAGGGAGAGTGTTATGATAATATGAAATGATGGATATTCATAGGATACTTGTATAAGAAACTATACCTTCGTATAATAATGAAATCTATGTATAGGATATGATATCATTGCACATGTTATCAAGGGGTTTAGAAATTCTATAAATAGTGGATGTTTAGAAGAGGAAAATGTACCAAGAATAATTCAATAAAATTTTCTTCCTTGTCTCCCCTCTATATTTATTCTTTATTATTGTCTTTTGATAATCATTTTATAACATTAACCATTATATTCGCTCAAGAAAGT
Source organism: Ehretia macrophylla (assembly GCA_037974665.1). NCBI lineage: Eukaryota > Viridiplantae > Streptophyta > Magnoliopsida > Boraginales > Ehretiaceae > Ehretia > Ehretia macrophylla. The sequence goes on along the minus strand of CM075767.1, from coordinate 15,202,931 downwards.
AATCTTTCATTCGTCACCTGCTAGGCAAAGAACTATAGTTCGCAAATGGAACATGTGTTGTACGTTCAAAAGTAACGCATGAATTGCCACTTGGGCTTTAGTCCACTGATATATAATTCGCTATGCATGCAAAAAGTTGTGAGTTTGAGTCTCTCTAGTGTAAAATGTAACTACGTTGTATGACCTAAGACATCTCTAAATAAATAAATAAAAAATAACCCATGAACCACACTGGTATTATGTTTCACGCTAATATGAAGAGAACATATCATCCTTGGGGTATATTTGGTTCACAAAATGATTTTTCATTTTCGACAATACATTTTTGGAAATGACATTTCTAAGAATGTTAATTATTCTCGGGATTGTGATTAAATAGTTTGGTACGTTAAAAATATTATTAAAAATATTTTGTCAAATCCGTAGAAATGTTATAATATTGTTATGTTTGTCTAAATTCAATATTCTTAGAAATCTTGGACAATTTTTCAACACTACCCCTAACTCAAAAAGAGAAAAATGTCATAAAATATATATATGTCATGATACACTTTGTATACTTTTGCCAATATGCAAGTAAGAAAAAGTCTAACCTATTTATACAAGTGAAATAAATTTATTTTATATTTTTAAATTTACAAATTTAAATTTAAATATATTTTATTAAAAAAATGAAAAACTAAAATTTAAAAATTATTTTAATTTTTTCCTATTTCTATTTGTAAATTTTAAATTTAAATTAAAAATCTAAAATTTATAATCTATCATTTAAAAAATACTTTTAAATAAATTATAGGATTTTAATTTAAATTAAAATTTTAATAATTTTTTGGGTATATTGTTTTTTATTTTATTTTTCTAAATATTTTATTCTATGAATTTAATAACTTATATTCTATTCTTTTTATTTTTATTATTTTTATATTTTTTGTTATTTTATTATTCTATTTTTTTATTATATTATATTTTTATTTTTTAAATTATTTTATTTTTATATTTTTAAAATGGGTATTTGTATATTTTATTTTCTCCAAAACATTCTCACAACTTGGGAATGTGAAATTCCCACCCCCACATATGAAAATAAAAGTTGAGCAAATCATGAAACTATTGTTTTCCCAGGCAATGGCGAAGCCAGGCATTCGGGATCAGGAAGTGCACAACAGCGACAGAGTCAACACTTTGAAAATAAGTTTACCCTTTTTCTTTATCTGATAATTAGTGTTTGTTTTATATATGTAACACGACCTTCAAAAGTCCTTAGATTATGGGACAAGAACTATTTTAGTCCCTCAATTTTTAAAATAAGTTTTTTGGTCCCTTGACTTTCATTAGTGGGACACCGTTCGTCCCTCAACTCATCTCTGTTTAAAATCTAACAATTTCGTCACGTGATAGATACATGCAATCAGAAAATATAAATTTTGAGGCGGGCAAAATAGGAATATTATCTCCTCATCTCTTTATTTCTTCTTTTATTCACTTGTTCTCCTCTGCGACAGCACAACCACGGTCAAACTCCACACAGCCAAAATCACTTAAAACTTTTCATCAATGCTCCCTAAATACTCATATATTTTCAGACGAGCCGAAATCTCTTTTATGCATTTTCCAGATGATAAATTGAAAATCCCATTTTGCTAATCATTCTGTTGGTCACTAATAATCCTCCTAACTGATATAAATATGTGATAATAGAGGTCTAATGCCATAGGTGGTCACACAACAAAATGCCAACCATAAAAGAGAAAAAGAAATGCAGATTGGTAGATGGAAACGTGACAAAATTCCTGCTCAAAATGCCAGTACCATAAAACATGTCACTATGCATAATTAGTTACATTTAAAAACCAAAGAGATTGCATTAGTAGTAATAGGTCTACTGTCCTACTGCAATATGTCTGAATCTATGGCATACAACAAGAGCATGAGTTTGCCACTATAGCTACATGTTCTCGCGATCTGTCCTTAGATTATGCATAATTAGTTCTTTAGCTTTCCACGAGTTAATTTCTTGGATGGAGTCCTGTATGCATAATTAGTTCTCTAGCTACAATAAAGAATCACCCGAATTTCCCCAAAATTATCTGCGTAATTAAATCAAACACATGTGAACAACCCAATTTAGTGCAAGATTTCAAAAGTATAATGCAAATAAAGAAAATGGTGAAGTGCACCAGACCTGCTTATAGTTTGTCGAAAGTGCACAACACCCCCTTATAGTTTAAAAATCCCCTGATCACTACCCTACGGTTTTCGAAAGTGCACAACACCCCCTACAATTAAAAAATCCGTCATATTTAACAGAAATAACGAATTTTTAAAATTTTTTGCTTAAATAAAATATTTTTTGGACAAAAATGCCCTTAATTCAAAATATTTTTTTTTTCCTTTTCTTCTTTCCTATATACCCATTGTTTCACCAAAAAAAAAAAATGGAGCCCCCCACCCCAGCCCCACCCCCCATCCCCCGTCAGCATTGTAAAATTGTTGCTGGAAAATAAAATAGAAATCAAACTATCCTAGCTTTAACAGATTTTCGCCGCTGCTGTGCTTGCTCTATTCTCGCTGCTATCCTCCGCTTCTGTTTCGTGTCCTATGTCATATATAAGGCATAGGTCATGCTTTTCTTTTGTTCTAAACCGCCAAGGCTTTACTTACTTTTTTTTTAATAACTTGGACAATAGGCCAAATCTTGACATGGCCTATGGGGGATGGGGGTGGGGTGGCCGGGGGTGACTGACAGGAGGGTTGGGGTGGGGTGTTGTTGGGAAAGATGATCTAACAGGTTTTTTTTTTTTTTTTTTTAAAAAAATTCTTTATTATTTTTTTGGCAAATATATAATATAATATATATATATATATATATATATGTATATATATATATATATATATATATATATATATATATATATATAAACAAAAGAGAAAATGACAAAAGAGAAGGAAAAAAAAAAGAATTGAGGGCATGTATGTAATTTTACAAATTTTGTTAAATCATTTTGACGGCAGGGGGTGTTGTGCACTTTCAAAAACCATAAGATAGTAATTAGGGGGTTTTTGAACTATAAGGGGGTGTTGTGCACTTTCAACAAATCACAGAGAGGTCTGGTGCACTTCACTCATAAGAAAATGGTAAATACCTAACGTTAAAGTCATAATCCCACACCTAACGCTATGAAATCAGCAATATATATATAATTGATAGCGTTAATAATTATATGGGTGAACAAGGTTAAGGCATAAATAATTCACCTCAAAAATGATTGATGGTCAAGCTGATGTGATGGAGAAACCAAACTATATTAATGTATTATTCTTAATGCTTATAATATGGGGACTTATTTGTCAAGTCATTTTCTTTTTTGTTTTTTATTTTTGGCTCAACGTCAATAGTCATTGTTATGATTATTTTTTCTATTTAAAAAGAGGCTTAAATTAATAATATATTATATACAAAACATACTATACCTATAAAAAATCGATTTTAAAGCCTCCCACAAATAAAGCGAGAAGCATACCGCTGAAACAAATGCCTACAGAAAACAATTATTATTATAAGTGCATTACAATACCAGTTATTATAAAATTGAGAAGTCATCTTTGCCGAGGTGGGTTTGGACCACTGTCTCCAACAATTATGTACTAAAAAAACTTAGAATACCAAGACTTAATAGTCAAGTCTTTGTTTTCTTCTTCTTTTATCTTTTGGATCAGTGTGAAGTCATTATTTTGAAATGCATATATTACTAGCTAATATTGATGTCATGGATCCATCTTTTTACGTGCGTGTACATATTACACAGATCAACTAACAGGAGGGTTGCATATGACTTGTAAGATCAATATTGTTTCTTGCACAATTTTTCAATAATCTGGAGGCATCTAGCTCGAGAGAATCAGCGTTCATAGTACTCTGGTAAGCTTCTGTATTTCTTTTTTTTTTTTTTACTGCTACATGGCTTCTAAGAGTTGGAGTATTCTTCCTTAGTGATTAGAAAGTCTCTGCTTCTGTGACATTTCCTTGTGGGATATTATTTTTTGAAGTTCCTTTTAGTCTTTTTTGGTGACAATCTTTAGCTTTCTATTCAGTTTTTGCATTGCCATTGTTAACAACCCTGAAAGCTTTCTCTTTTAGTTTAAAGGATGGGCTTGTACTTTCACAACAATTTCATAATTAGATTATCAAGTTTCGTCTCATTCACTTGTGTTTGAGATAATGCTTCCATCTATCTTATAATTGTTAAGCTACCATCTTATGAAGTCGATTTCCATTGAACATATATGGCTTTTCCCATGCCCAACAAATGGGATAGGATTCCCATATTGATAATGTTATTCATTTGATCTACAAAGAATAATAAATATTTGCGAAAGATATTCGATAAAATAATGTTTTATAATCCTTATAATTTTCTTTTTTATCAAGTCAAATTTAGAATTAATTCCTAGAAACTACAAAGCATTATGTTACACACTTATCGGTTTAGTATGTAAAAAGCAAAATTAACATAGTAAAGGTTCTTCTTCTTGCAGGATTCCAGATTTAAGTTCTCTTGTTAGAAAATTGACGAGGAAGAATGGATAACAACAAAAGATCTTCCTCTCATATTTCTAAATCGTTGTCCCTTCTCGAGGAGCAAGAAGAAGAATATCAGAGCTTTATAGATACTGCTTCTTTGAAGGATCATATCCTATTCCTCAAACTCGTGCTTCAGTTTCTACAAATGTGTCTTGATTTGCATGTTAGAGATGGGATTTATGATGTGAGTTTGGAAATTGACTCACTTTCTAACAGATCAATTGAAGGAAGTCTCATCCTGGAGTTAGACCGTGTATATTCTAATTTGCGAGAAAAGATGAAGAATATTCTAATCGGGCAAAATATCAAAATGAGACTTGTAGATAATGATCGGATGTTTCGAAGGAAAGATTCTCTTGTGAGGATTTCTGGATATTTATTAAGTTATAAGGCTGATCTAATTGCTCCTCTGATGAAAGAAATTGAAAACATCAAAGAGAAGCTAACACTTCTGCAAGCTCTGTTTACATATCTGGCAGACAAAAGGGTACACATTCCATATGAAAATAAAGATCTTTTGGCGCCTTTACTTTTGCTACAGAAAGCAGTATGTCTCATTTACTTGTGCTTGGTTGAAAAAATGGATGAAGAGGTAACACTTGCAATGAAACAAGAGCTCTCTGATCTAGTAGAGAAGACTAATGTCAAGGAGATATATATGGTGGTCTTAAGTGCTTCAAGGTCAACTAAATCAACATCCAAGCATTATCTCCTTGACAATCTGATAAAGCTACTAGATTGTAATGCCAAATCGGTGATCTATCTAAATGATCCTAGTAAGAATCTCTTTGAGAATCTGAAATTCCTTCAAAATTTTATCAGAAATTTGCCACATGAATTGAGATTAGAACGATTCAATTTTCACTTTACAGCCATTGAAGCTATTATTTGGAAGTTCGTACCTATCCTCTGCTCATGTTATGATAGGAGCATGAAAGAAGACATTGCTAGGGAAGTGAATATAGCAGTTTCTGAGGTGCTTGACAAAATCAAGCAGATTCAGGAAGACTCCAGAGAGGTTAAGTTGTATAACTATCCCAAAGTTGATGGAGTGGGCTTTCTGGATCATTTCCTGGGATATTTGGATGAGTTGCTAAAATATGGGCCAGCATCGATTGAGATTCTAAAGAATCAAATTGAAACACTGCATACGGAATTCAAATTTCTGAGATCTTCTCTTATGGAAACCAAGGGGCAACGTAATAAGCATGAAGAATTGGGAGATCTTCGGACGCGCTTCATAGACTTGGCATACCAGACAGAATATGTTATTGACTTGTACCTGGTAAAAAATGCTCTTGATTTTCGCATCATAATGTCACTTTCCAAAATCATAAAGCAAACCAAGCTTATAAAAACAGAGGTGTCAACTATCTATACCGAGAAGAAGTATCATACACAAGCCCATGATGTTGAAAAGACTTCCACCCATGTTTCATCAAAAGCTACTGCCATAGCAACTGAAGAAATTGTGGGTTTCGAAGATGAGGCAAAGAAGATAAAGCTGCGTATCACGGGTTCAATGAAATGGAGAAAGATTTGTGTGTTTTACTTCCCTCCAAATCTACAGAAGTTGTGTTTGTCAGGACTTCTGCCAAATTGGAAGGATATTGCAGAATTTGGGAGGAAACTAAAGGTTCTCAAACTAAGCGGAATGTGTTACGATGCAGAATGGATCGTGAATGATATGATCATGGGGACTTCCCAAATCTGGAATATTTGAAATTAAGCAGTCTATCGATTTGCAAATGGATTGCTTCAGAAGATTCTTATCCCAAGCTTGCGCAATTAGTGATGGAGAATTGCTGGTATCTGGATGAGATCCCTCCTTGCTTTGGAGACCTTTACACACTCCAGGTGATTCGAATAAGAAATTGCAATCCTTCTATCAATGATTCAGCCAGGAATATTGAAAGGGTACAGAAGGAGGAACTACAAAACGAAGAATTCAAAGTCTATATCATCGGAGGGGACAAAACTACAAGTAATTCAACATATGAACACAATTAAAATGATTTTGTAGTATTAAGATATTAGTATTTCTATTTAGGCTGCAAAATTAGAAATCAATTAAAGCTAAGTAAACATATTTTCTTCTGTGCTTATCGGATTTTGAAACTAAAAAATATGTATTTCCCTTTTGTACTAGTGTTTTGTTAATTGACATTTCATCTAAAAGTTTAACTTGTTACAGAAAGGTTTGTTGTATTTATTTATTGTATAGTTTTTGATTGAATCTTACACATGATATAATTTTAGAAATGGGTCTAGTTAGAAGTTTTTGATTGAACTTTATATGTGGACATAATTTTACAAATGAGTAGCGATGAGTTTTGAATCGAGAACCTTTTAGTACCTAGGTTCTGATATCATGCTAATTTAGAGACGAGTATGTTTATTTATTGTGTTTAACATTATTCTTTAATTTGTAAGTCAAGTTTATTCTCCTTTTTGAATTAGTGATTAGTCTGCAAAATTGCGTGTTTGTTCTATCCCAATTTCCAATTTGAGTTCCTAAAATTTCAGATCTTATTTGGTTGTGGAGCTTATACTTCGTTTAGTTGCTAATCAAATTGATGTCTCATGCTTCCTTGTGGTTAACGACATTGTTGTTGCATGTAAGTTGTCGAACATCCATTTGTTTTTAAAATTTGTTGATTATTTATGTAACTTGCATTAGGTCGTGTTCAACTGCTCGTTTGGAAGCTTATCCTTGACTTTTTTTTTAGAGTGTATTGCTATTTTGAAATAATTAAAAAAGTTGAAAATGAATGCCTACGTGTTGTTTATATTCCATACTGCCTTCGAGCTTGTTAATATTTAGTTCATGGAAAGATTTGTTTTGAGGACAAAATTTGCAGATCCTCTTCACTCCTGATGATCCAGTGTGCACATTTCTTTGCAAAAAATGGACGAAATTTTTTTCTTTTAAAATCAAAATCCTTCTTCACTTACATAAGTTGAAGTCTTAAGATTTTAAAATTTTATGATTTTGGACAGTTTTATTGTACTTTGAAACTGTGACTATAGTGGGATAAATAAATGCAAGATAGTAGTATTAATCGACAAGGTTAATATTTAAAGTATTGTACTATACTATTGATTTACTGTCTGCTTAATTTAGTCTTTATTGTTTTAAAAATGACACGTTTAGTTCTCAATGTTTACATTTTTCTTCAATTTCATTCCCATTAATTCAAAAGTGTTGCATTTAGTCTCTAAAGTTTGTAAAAAGTTTCAATTTAATCCCTGTTGTGAGATTTCAATTATGATTGGTACATGAAACTATTGGGACTGTTATGGAAAAAAAACAGTGAAAATGTTGGGGACTAAATTAAATTTTTTTTGCAACATTTGGGAACTAAGTGCGTCACTTTGAAACCAAGGAGATAAAATTGGAGATTAAAAGCATGACTTTTAAATAATATGGATAAAATTGGAAAAAGGTGCAAATATGGGACCATTTGTGAAATTCACACCAAGTGGAAGCCTTGAAGCCTTTTTTACTCACTACTGACTAACAAGACTTGCTAGGAAAATTGTAGCCGCAAATTAATGACATTGAAAGAAACAAAATAGATATCATTTTCGTAATCTAATGGCATTGTTTAAATATTGATATGAACAAGTAAATGTTATTTGGAATGCTTAATGATGGCACATTGAAAATGATTTATTGGATTATTGTTATTTGTTCAATTTTTGTTGTATATCGATTATGATATGCAATTTGTACCCATTCCTCTTTTATTAAATCCTTTTGCAGATTTTGACCAAGAAAAAGAAAGTGAAGAAAGTGCTTTTACCGATGACGAGGATTTTCTTATGGATTAATAGCTTGGGATTTATAGCTGCCCTACTATTATTTAGAAAGGACTTTGGCTTTTACACTCTTGTTTTAACATTTTTATCATGTTGGATGAGAATGGTACATGTTATTATGGTGCTTTTACAATCTTGTTTGGGTGAAAAGACAATGGTATTGTTAATTATTTGATTTATAGGAGTGGGTTTTAAAAATTAGAATTTATGTTGGATTATCAGCTTAGTAACTCATTAACCCCAATCCCATTAGTTTTTTTTTTCTTTTTGTTGCTAAATAAGCAAAGTATGTCCATTAACTTCAACAAACACATACAAAAATAACAAACACTCAATCACATTAGATCAGTTAGGTGTTGTCAAAATTTCAGGTTCTACAAAGTTGAAGATTAATACAAAATCTCATATATTTACGTTCTAATCTAATTTTGTGTCTAACAACATAACTGATCTTACGCAAAATAACATCTTCAGAATCACTCGTCTAACCATGAACTCTTCTGTTCCTTTCACACCAAAGAAAATAGATAGCTGCTGTGAAAAATAACTTCAGTACATGGGATTGAAACCCATCAGATTTTGTGTTGCAAATCATTCAAAATAGCACATCATCCCACGTTGACACAGGGCCAATAGCTATAGACATTTCCATCCCTTTCAGCCAAATCCTTTTAAAGAAAGAGTACTCAAAAAATAAGTGATCTCTTGACTGTAAAACCACACCACAGAATACAAACTTACAATCAACTTGCACTTACAACCCCATTAGCTTTTATCATAAAACATAGAAGGGGAATATGGAATCTCCAATTTCTTTGTAGCCTTCCTGTACATGAAAGGTAGAAACTAAATTAAGTTTTACTTGCAAATACACAAGTTGTTGCAGCGTGGGGTGCAAGGGTGCGAATGTGTAGCCAAAGGGAAGTAATGCTAATGACTTATGCTTGTATTTGGGTTTTCTAATCTGATGCGAAGGTTGAATTACAAGCCTAACCTTGTTGATTACCTAATTCAATTGATTATTGCTATTAAGTCCTTTTTAAAGGTGCAATTCTATCTCTAACTCTATTAATAGTTGCAGTATAGCTTGGCCCTAAAATACTAAGCAACCAAATGAACCAATTGAGATTGATGGTGCCACCAATAGATTTGCAATTAGAGCATAAACATATATATGGAACACATTTATTCAATCATAATATCAACTACTATTATAAAATAATTTCCAAAAGGACAATAATATAAGAGATAATTGCAGAAAACTAGACAGAATTCTATTAGTTTCACTATATATTCTGAATTGCAATAAATCCCTATGTACTAATCACACGTCATTATTTGCAGAGTACTCAGTAGCTTCACTATTCACAGTACTATTTGCCATATCTGGGATTGGGTCACTGTTTATTACTGTGTATTATTATTTATCACTATGCAATCACGACTGAATATACATTGAATCTTAACAACTACAACTATAATGTGATAATTGGGAATTGTAAATGCATAAACACAAAATCATATATTGGATCAAAGTAGACTATTCAAATACAAGACCTTAAATCTAAAGACCATTACCATTAATCTTACCCTAGACAAGTAATTTACTCACACACGTTCAATAAATATAGATCCCAAATATGAAAAACAGTAACCTACATATATTGAATATGGATTTCATTATTTCGACCCTTGTTTTACATCGTATATGGTGTATAGTTGCTTATATTTTAGAATAAATGACTATGTAGCCTATCCCAACTATGATTTGTGCTTCCGTACGATATGATAGAGATTCATATGGATGTACTGAGCGGCTAGTCCACGTGATGCGTTGACTTTTTTTGTGACGATTGTCACTCATCCTGGGTATTACAGTATGCCAATAATACTTATTCATGACAGTACGGTCCCCTGATCTCAGTGAGGTTTGACACTATCCATGATGGACAATTCATTCATCCTAAATCTAGTGAGAGTCAATAATACTCATTTACTACAAGAAAAATAGTTGAGGCGTCGATTAAAATCTGTAGTCTAGTCGTCGCCAACCTGAGACGGGCAACGGAATTTTGTAGCTATTTCGTTCATCGCCTCAAGTCCCAGAGCCAAATTGAAAATTTGTTACCAAATCTGAAAATTAATTTGTATTTATTTTTTTTAATTCCGTCGCCAAATGTCCGTAGTCATTCCGTTACCAATTTATTTTTTCTACATTTTTATTAATTATTAACTTCCGTTGCAAAGCCGTAGCCATTTTTGTTGTAAATGTTCCGTCGCCACAGGACCATAGTCAATCCATATCCTTTCAGCTGCCAACGTTCTATAGCCAATCTATAGCCTTTTGGTGTCCACATATCAATAGCCAATTCAAGGTCCATAGCCTTTTGGTCATCACGTATCCGTAGTCAATCCGTAGCCAATTAATTATTTAATTTTAAAAAAATAAAAAATTATGAAATTAAAATATAGAAGATACAAAAATTAAAATGAAATATACAAATTAAAATATACAAAATTTTTAATATTTATAATAAAGTTAAACTATTTACAAAAAAATATAAATTATGTACAAACATAATATTTTAAATATACTAAAAACCTAAATTGATCTACTATTATCTTCTAATCATCTCGTCACGTGGTTTCAATGCTTGCAAAGCTTTCATTTTCTCTTTCAATATTTTCTCGTACTCTTTCAAAGTCATTTCCTATTACACTAACAAACAAATATGCATTAATTAATAACAGTATTGTGGCATATAAAAACTCAAGAAACATAATTAAAGCTCACTACATTAATTTGTCTAGTAAGAAAAGCTAATTCAATCATTAACTTACAACCAAACTATCATTAAAGTTGCAACTTATCAACATCTAATCAATCTGCAACATCAAAACGACCAACCCTTTGATCAATACATCAAGTATTGACATATAGAAATACACAAAGTAAACATACAAACAGGAATTAATAAAACTCTTATTAACCTGGCATTAAAGCTTCTCAATCAACGTCATATACTTCACTTCCAATCTTGCAAGTTGCATTTTTTTTCTTTCACAACAGGCCAAAGTCCTGGGTAGAACTTAAAACTTTTAATTATTGCCCGATCATTCCACCCAACTCTTCAATGTACAAGTTGTATTTTTTACTTTGCATGCTTCCACTATTTGATCTTTCATATAACTAATGTTCACTACTGAAGAAAAATAAAGAGAAAACACAAAAACCAATGATTATATTCTTATCAGACAGATATTTTAACATGATCCTTAACTATGATCTTGGTAAAAAAACTAACTATCTAGTAGAAAAAAAATAAAAAATACAACAAATCCATGTGAGAGATCAACATATATTGACAAAAAAAGATAGAGAATATAGCAAGACACTTTGAAGACCACTTCAAAGTTACAACACATAAAATTGAGAAGAACAAAAGTCAAAAGTTTATGGTAATGCATATACATTTACAAGAATCTTAAACAAAGTTGATGATTATAGTATCATAAATGAACAAGAACACAACATATGTGTATGGTGCATGTAAGTAAAATATACATGTATGTTTAATATAGTAAATGGGGTATCAACTTCCCATTTATTTGTGCATCATTTTTAACTAATAATTAAAACCTTGGTAAGATAGGGTGAAATTTTGATATATTACCTTTTTTGAATGAAATATTTCTCTAAAAATTTAGAACCCATGAAGTTAAAAAGAAACTTCTCTAGTTGGATTTTGCAATAGATATTAATCTTAGACTTTTAAAAAACATATAGGACTAAATCGAGATTTTTAGGAAAATACATAGGACTAAACTAAGACATAGCACAAAACATACAAAAAAATTGATACATTATCCAATTTTAAAAACAAGAAAGAAATTTTTGATAAAATGACTATTATACCCCTGAAATCTGTTAAGTTTTTAACAGTTAGTTAACACTAGGGATTAATTGAAAGAATTTTTAAACAATAAGGACTAATTGGTGAAACCTTTTACCAACAATAGGGACTAATTGTGTGACTTTGAAAATAATAGGGACTAATGGTGCGACTTTTGTAAATTTTAGGACTAGTCGTGTGACTTTTAAAACAATAAGAACTATTAGTATAAAACATGTAAATAGAGGGACTATTTGTCTAATTTGCCAAGTTTAAAACCGCTTTGAGTGATAAGGATCGTACTACGTATAAAGTATCATATATGGTTAATGGTGAGAAAAATAATGTATACAATCTCTTTTTTTTGTTGTATACGGTATACGGTATTTTTCTCACCATTAACCATATATGATACTTTACATATAGTACATTCCTCATCACATCTAGTACGTTTCTCATCAAAGCAATTTTAAACTTGGCAAATTAGACAAATAGTTCCTATTGTTTACACGTTTTGTACTAAGAGTTCTTATTGTCTCAAAAGTCACACGGCTAGTCCCTATTATTTACAAAAGTCACACTATTAGTCCCTATTATTTTCAAAGTCACGCGGTTACTCCCTATTGTTGGTAAAAAGTTTCACCAATAAGGCTATATATTAGTATGTATCAATGAAAAATCTACATTCATATTCATATATACCTACTTTGGTTATTTGTAGATACCATTTAATTTTTAATTTCATTTAAGTTCATTATCTTTTCTATCATGTCTTCTGTTTAAGTGTTAACTAACTATTAAAAACTTAACATATTTCAGGGGTATAATATTCATTTTATAAAAAATATATTTTTTTTTGAAAAAAATTTGGATAATGTATCATTTTTTTGTATGTTTTGTGCTATGTGTGTTGTGTTTGTATGTGTCCTGTGGCGATGGCGGAAGGTGGTGGAAGGTAGAGGAGGAAGAAGAAGGAAAAACATAAATAAAAAAAAAGAATTTCATTAAATAATAAGGATAATTAAGTAATTTTGGTCATTAAATCAAGAGCAATAATGTCATTTAACACAAATAATGTTTTTTTTATTTAAGTTTTAACGGTTAATTGACGGTAGGGACTAATGGTAAGATATTTGCAAACAATAGGGATTAATAATGATACTATTGCAAACAATAGAGACTAATGGTAGACTTTTACAAATAATGAAAACTAACTGCGTGACGTTTTAAACAATAGGGACTAGTTGTCTAAACCGTGTAAACAATAGAGATCATTTGTCCAATTTTTCCTAATTACTATTTGCTCTCATTTTGCCTATCTTTTGTCTTCATTCATTTATCCATTTTGATCATTGCACATTTCTTCTTTTTTATTTATCTGTCCTTTTTTGTATTTTGGCCATTAATTTGCCTTTACTCATCTATATTTTAAAATATATACTGCGAGAGCATAATGTATATTTCCTCTAAAATATAAGGGCATAATTAATAGATATTTGACCTTGCCATCATATCCCACCAATTTGTACACATTAAATACTGTGGGCCCCACATCCACATGTGTAAGGGTATAATAGATTTTTTCATAACTCTTTTGTCTTAATTAATACACATTAAATGCCACAGGCCCCACATTCACGTGTTGCGTTCTTGTTTGTCCCCTCATCCCACATACCACATCCCGGATATTATAATTTTCCAGAAAACTTAGAATACAAAGACTTAATTGTCAAGTCTTTGTTTTCTTTTTCTTTTATCTTTTGGATCAGTGTGAAGTCATAACCTCACGCCTAACGTTATGAAATCAGAAATATATATAATTTGATAATGTCAAGTCATTTTCTTTTTTGTTTTTCAATTTTTGGCTCAACGTCAAAAGTCATCATTATGATTATTTTTTTCTATTTAAAGAGAGGTGTAAATTGATATTATATTATATACAAAAAATGTTATATCTTTCACAAATAAAGCGAGAACCATACAACTAAAGTAAATATCCTGTTAAGATAATTGTTATTTTAAGTGCATACAATACCAGCTATTATAAAATTGACAAGTAAGCTTTGCCGACGGGTGTTTGACTTAATTGTCTCATAAGAAGACTTACTTAAGACTTAATTATCAAGTTTTTGTTTTCTTCTTCCTTTATATTTTGGATCAGTGTGAAGTCATTATTTTGAAATGCATACATTAGTAGCTGATATTCATTTCATGGATCCATCTTTCTACGTGCATGAATATATTACACAGATGAGCTACCCGGAGGGATGCATATGACTTGTGATCAGATCAATCTTGTTTCTTGCACAATTTTTCAATAATCTGGAGGCATCTACCTCGAGAGAGTATCAGAGTTCATATTACTCTGGTAAGCTCCTGTATCTTTTTTTTTTTTTTTTGGTTTTCTACTACAGGGCTTCTAAGTTTGAAGTATTCTTCCCTTTGGCACTGGCGGTTTCCGGCTTAGTGCGAAACGTGAGACTCAACTATGTATTTGCCGGATACGAGAATTTTTCTTCAGACAATTTTTCTCTGTGTAGTCTAGACTAAGGAGCTAACAGGAGGGATGAATATGAATTGTCAGATCAATCTTGTTTCTTGCACGATTTTTCAATATTCTCGAGGCATCTAGTTCGAGAAAGAATCAAAGATTGTAGTACTTTGGTAAGATCCTTCACATTTCTCTACTTTTGTTTTTGGCATTCTGTGATGTAAGTCAAGGCAAGGATTATAACTTTAGTTACGAAGTCTCTTTCCACCATCCCTTAGTGATAACAAAGTCTCTGCTTCTGTGACATTTCCTTGTAGGATTTTCTTTTTGAAGTACCTTTAGTCTTTTTTTTGACAATCTTTGGCTCTCTATTCAGTTTTAGTCTCAAATAGAGTAAATAGCTCCAGACCCCCTATGGTGGGTCGTAAGTGTGTAGGACCCCCTTGTGGTCACAAAAATACGTAGGACCCCCCTGTGGTCTATACTGCATTGCACACGACCTCCCTCCGTTAAATATTCCGTCACTTTTGACAGGATGTGTAGTACACGCGTTTTCCTCAAGTGCATTGCACACGGTCTATAACACTTATCTTGGGAATTTTTTATTTGCATTGCTATTGCTAACAACCTTGAAAGCTTTCTCTTTTAGTTTAAACGACGGGCTTGTACTTCTACAACATAACTTTGACTTGCATCAATTGTACCACCAATTTCTTTTAAGAATAGATATTTTCTTCATCAATCAACAATTTCATAATTAGATTATCAAGTTTCATCTCATTCACTTGTGTTTGAGATAATGCTTAAAATCCTCGCAGGGTGGCAACTTTTGATTTTGGATGGCACTTGAAATGACTTGCTAATTGACATTCTTAATTTCAACATGAATATCATTGTTGAGGATCATGTAACGTTATTTGAATGTCTACCACTTAACTGGTCATAAAAATCGAATCACTATTGTTGAGGATCATATAACAAGAGGGTTAGATGGGAAACCACTATTGATCCCCTTTTTAAAAATAAAAATAAAAATAACAAAATAACAAAAAAGAAAAAGAAAAAGAACTGATCATAAAACTTGAATCACCATTTTTGTTCCAAGGATTCCTGTGACCTGAAGGCAATAAATACTACACACATTCTACAGAGTCACAGAGAAAGTCAAGATGCTTCCATGCTTCCATCATTTCAACTATATGTGCATCTATCTTATAAATTTTGAGAATGAGAAATCTTCATGGCCATAAACTTTTCCAATTTAAGGATTTGTAAGATAGAATATCATTTTAAGCTACCATCTTATGAAGTCGATTTCCATTGAATGTATATGGATTTTCCCATGTCCAACAAATGGGATAAGATCCCAGATTGATAATGTTATTCATTTGATCTACAACATATTGATAAAGAATAATAAATATTTGCATAAGATATTCGATAAAATAATGTTTTATAATCCTTGTAATTTTGTTTTTAATCAAGTCAACTTTAGAATTAATTCCTATAAACTATAAATGCAAAAGTAACGTAGTAAAGTGTCTTCATCTTGCAGGATTCCAGGTTTAAGTTCGAGGAAGAATGGCTAATAAGGAAAGATCTTCCTCTCATATTTCTCGTGCCTCCTTGATGGATCATATCATGTCCCTTAACCTTTGTTTTCCACTTTATAAACAATCTGTCAAAAAGGAAAGCCACTCCTCTCATATTTCTAAATCATTGTCCCTTCTCGAGTAGCACAAAGAAAAAGCCGCTTGAAGGATCATATCCTATTCCTCAAACTTGGGCTTCACTTTTTAGAAATGTTTCTCGGCTTCTCAGATGACGAGGGTCTTGTTTTGCTTAACCGTGTATATTCTAATTTGTGAAAAAAGATGAAGGATCTTCTAATCAAGCAAAATTTCGAAAGGAGACTTGTAAATTATGAATGGGTGTTCCGAAGGAAAGAGTTTCTTGTGAGGATTTCTAGATATTTATTAAGCTGTAAGGCTGATCTAATTGCTCCTCTGACGAAAGAAATTGAAAACATCAAAGAGAAGCTAATACTTCTGCAAGCTCTGTTTACATATCTGGCAGGCAAAGATGTATACATTCCGTATAAAAATAAACGGCATTTGACTCCTCTTGCTTCTTTGCTTCACAAAGCAACATGTCTCATTTATTTTTGCTTGGTTGATAAAATGGATGAAGAGACACTTGAAATGAAGCAAGAGCTCTCTGATCTAGTAGAGAACACTAATGTCAAGGAGATCTATATGGTGGTCTTTAGAGCTTCAAGGTCAACTGAATCAATATCCGAGCATTATCTCCTTGACAATCTGGTAAAGCTACAAGATTGTAATGCCAAATCGGTGATCTATCTAAATGATCCTAGCAAGAATCTCTTTGAGAATCTGAAATTCCTTCAAAATTTGATCAGAAATTTGCCACATGAATTGAGATTAGAACGATTCAATTTTCACTTTACATCCATTGAAGCTATAATTTGGAAGTTCGTACCTATCCTCTGCTCGTGTTATGACAGGGACATAAACGAAGACATGGCTAGGGAAGTCAATATAGCCGTTTCTGAGATGCTTGACAAAATCAAGTAGATTGAGGAAGACTCCAGAGAGGTTAAGTTGTATAACTATCCCAAAGTTGATGGAGTGGGATTTTTGGATCTTTTTTTGGGACATTTGGAGGAGCTGCTAAAATGTCGGCCAAAACTGTTTGAGATTCTAAAGAATCAAATTGAAACACTGCATATGGAATTTAAATCTCTGAGATCTTCTCTTATGGAAACCAAGGGGAAACCCAATGAGAATGAAGAATTGGGAGATCTTTGGACGCGTTTCATAAGCTTGGCATACCAGGAAAAATATGTTATCGACTTTTACCTGGTAAAAAATGTTCTTGATTCTCGCTTCAAGATGTCACTTTCCAAAATCATAGAACAAACCAAGCTTATAAGAACAGAGTTGACAAGGATCTATACCAAGAAGAAGCATCATACACAAGCCCATGATGTTGCAAAGACTCCCATTCATGTTTCATCAAAACCTACTGACATAGCAACTGATGAAATAGTGGGTTTCAAAGATGAGGCAAAGAAGATAAAGGAGTATCTTTTTGAAAGACCAAGAGAAATTAGATATTATCTCAATTGTTGGCATGCCAGGAGTTGGCAAGACTACTCTAGCTAAAAAAGTGTATGAGGACCCTTCAATCCGTGAGTTCTTTCATGTTCAAGCATGGTGCACTGTTTCTCAAACATATCAGAAGAGGGAATTGTTGCTTACCATTTTAGGTGATGTTATTAGGACCCGGGATAATAAAGCAATGAATGATGAAGATCTAGCTGCAATGCTTTTCCAAAGCTTGAAGGGACATAGATATCTCATTCATTATTAAGAATTTTATGCTTCTTAGAGTGTTGGATTTAGCTAATATAAGCATTTCCATGTCTGATAGAGGAATAGAATTGCTGATTCATTTGAGGTATTTGGCCCTTAAAACAGAATATTTGCCCTCATCAATAGCCAACCTTTGGTACCTGCAAACTCTACCTGTCAATGTTAGTGGGCGATACTTTGTACCAAATTTACTCTGGAACATGGTTAACTTGCGCCATGTACGCATAAATCACCAAGTTGGTTCTTTTACTATCTCGGCTGACGGACTTGAGAAGTCCTCCTTATTGGATAATGTGCAAACATTATCGACACCAAAATTTTCTTCCAAAAGAGAAGCAGAGAATTTTCTGAGAAGGGTACCAAACCTTCGGAAATTGAGATGCGAATTTTACAACTGTTGGGAAGATTTAGGCAATGACCTCTATAGATTTCCAGATTTGAGCTTTCTCGATCAGCTTGTGTCACTAAATCTGTGTATCAGGGGTTCAATGGAATGGAGAAAGAATTGTGTGTTTTACTTCCCTCCAAAACTACAGAAGTTGTCTTTCTCATGATATCTGGGGTTCCTGCCAAATTGGAAGGATATTGCAGAATTTGGGAGGAACCTAAAGGTTCTTAAACTAAGAGGAAATGAGTGCCATAAAGAATGGATCGTGAATGATGGGGACTTCCCAAATCTGGAATATTTGAAATTAAGTGGTCTGTTGATTCGCAAGTAGATTGCTTCAGAAGATTCTTTTCCCAAGCTTGCGCAATTAGTGATGGAGAATTGCTTGTATCTGGATGAGATCCCTCCTTGCTTTGGAGAACTTTACACACTACAGGTGATTAGTATAACAAATTGCTGCCATTCTATCAATGATTCGGCAAGAAAGATTCAAAAGGTGCAATAGGAGGAACTGCAAAATGAAGAATTCAAAGTCTATATCAATTCAATTTCTTTCTATAAGTAAGTCAACATGAATACAATTCAATTTCTTTCTTATTTGGTTGTGGAGCTTATGATTTGTTTATTTGCTAATCAAGTTGATGTATCATGCTTCCTTGTGGTTAACGACATAGTTGTTGTATGCAAGTTGTCGAACATCCATTTGTTTTTACAATTTGCAGATTATTTATATAACTTGCATTATGTCGTGTTCAATTGCTTGTTTGAGAGTTTATCCTTGACTTTCTTTTAGAGCATATCGTTAGTTTGAAATTAAAAAAAAAAGTTGAAAAAGCATGTCTATGTGTTGTTTATAATCATCCATACTACCTTCGAGTTTGTTAAAATTTAGTTTACGAAAAGATTTGTTTTGAGGACAAAGTTTGTAGACTATCCTCTTCACTCCAAATAGTTCTATCTTCGTTCAGCACATGCTCCCTACTCACAAAATATGTGGGTCATACATGTGTGAAACCTATTTTTCTATCTCCAAGAAACATGGTCTGCAGGAAGCTAGAAGAAATTTACCTTCATTATAGATGATCCAGTGTGCACATTCCTTTGCAAAAAAATGGACGAAAACATTTTCTTTAAAAATCAAAACGCTACTTTATGTACATAACTTGAAGTCTTGATTTTAAAACATGGTTTTCACTTTATCTTTATTTCTAAAATTTATGATTTTAGAGAGTTTTATTGTACTTTAAAACTGTGATGATAGTAGGATAAATAAATGCAAGATAATGGTATTAAATTGACAAGGTTAATATTTAAAGTAGGGTAAAATGCACAGGACCTCGTGTGCTTTTGTAAAGTTGTACAATACCTCTCTGTGATTTTAAAAGTGCACGGTACCCCCTGTAATTTCTAAAACTAAGCACAGTAACCCTATCTGTAAAACAAATCTGTCTATTTTAACGAAAAGTGTGATGCATGCCTGTCAAATGCGATTATTTAAGATTTTTTTTGCTTAAATTATTAATTATTTAGACAAAAATACTCTTATATGATATACATATTTTTTCTTAGGGGTTGGAAAAATGGGTATTTTTAACCAAATAATTAATAATTTAAGCAAAAAATCCTTGAATGATCGTATTTTATGCACGTGCATCATACTTTCACTTAAATAGACAATTTTTTTGACGAAGGGGGTTACTATGCTTAGTTTCAGAATCATAAGAAGATATTGTACACTTGTAAAACTACAAGGTATTCGCAGTTTTGCAAAATCACAAGGGGTTCTTGTGTACTTTACCCTTTAAAGTATCGTACTATACAATTGATCTATTTTCTGCTTAATTTAGTCCTTATTGTTTCAAAAAGACACGTTTAGTCCTTAAAGATTGCAAGAAATTTCAATTTAGTTTTAATGTTTACACTTTTATTCATATTCTGATTTTGTTCTATTAAAACATTAGTATTTCTATTTAGGCTGCAAATTAGAACTATGGTTTGTGATATACAAATCCATATTATGTGTAATACCTCCACATTTGACGTTTGAGTCAGAATATAATATTACTATGTGATAGGGTCAAGGTGTAAAATCTACAACTTTAATTTCGTGCCAAAATAAAATTCACAAAAACTTTCTAGGTCATTTGATAATTTTGGCACTAAGTAAAGTTCAATATTATTATTTTTTTCATTTGGTGCGGAAAGTTCGGGAGATAGAGAAGAAAAAAAAAAGGAAAAAAAAAAGGAGAGAAGTTGATTCAAGCTTGATTGGTGAAGATAGGGCACTTTTAACTTCTCTTCATCAAGGTGAGTTTTAGTTTTATCGTTAGACTTTGCGTTTAATATTACCATTTGATGATTGGGGTTTATAATAGAGTTGTGATTTTCTTCAATTCAATTATTATCATTATTAATGTAAGGATTACCTAGTGATAGAATATAATTAAATTGTTGTTGTTGTGCTTGAGGTTTTAATATTTTGGATTTTGGGGCTTCGATTGAGGTAAGTGAGGTACCCTTTTACACCCCATTTGTTCAATTCTATTTTGTTCTTCTCGCTTGCAATATTCTAATCTTCAATTGTGTCAAGGTTGGTCATTGAACTAAATATCTGGATTTTTTAGTTTTGTTTTCTTCCACTCATCACTTCAAGCCATATTTCGCAAAGTTCTGTCACCGCACGTTAAGAATTCTTGCAAGATCATGACTTTAGGGAGTTTATTGCTTAACATAACTTTTCGAGAATTGATAATGTTAGTTCATTCCCAATGCTTGCTAAATTGAAATGATTATTGTTCATAACTATTTTAAATTGGTATAAATCATTTGATAGATAGTAAATCTTAGTTAGTGTTCCGGTGTTCTATTTGTGAAATTCTAAGCTTTTGATCGTCCTATGTTGAAAGGTTATCGTTATTCCATCTTTAGCATGTCATCGACTTCAGCTCGAATTTATTGTTTTTATATCTTTTCAGTGATGAGGAAATTATTGTAGCTTTCCAATTCTTTGTAATCTCCATAACTAGTTTTGCTTCCACCTGAGGACTTTGAATTCAAGTTTATTCCTTTCAATGCTTATTCTAATATCCTCCATATGTATTAATAAAATATCTAAGCTACATCTTATGAAATACCTTATTTGATATTCCAATGTCCGACTTCTTGCGGTATTGTCCACCTTCTTTTTAGGAGTCCTTCTTCCATCAGCCCGAGCTGATGGTTAGCCTAGTCACATACAAGTGGACCCCACAACATGTAGGGTCCACCCCATGTGTCTAGGACTAACCATTAACCTGGGCTAATGGAAGAATTTTCATGTTTTTAATGGTCGTTGTTATCAAGTCTTCCGTTGGCCACTAAACATTGTGTAAATTCCTCAAGTCGGATATTGTCCACCTTCCTTTTAGCAGTCCTTTGTTAGCAAGTCTTAGCCTCTAAGCATTGTGTAAATTCCTTATTTTTTAGTCCATACTCATAGATCTTGTTGTAATTATTACCATGTGATAAGTTTAGCATGTGCAATACTCTTGGACATATATATGTGTTCTGCTAATTTCTAAATTTCGTATGAATGTCTTTTTTGTCCTTTTGCCTTTAACATTGTTTTGACAGTCGAATTCTTTAAGTTTCATCTCTTGTATTTAAAGAATTACTTAACTTCCTTTTATGTGGTTTATCATTAGTGAATATAAAGAACTTTTAGAATTTTGTTTCCTCTCTTGAATAGACAAAGTGAGTTAATTCTAGTCCTGATTGAACTCCATAGTATAGTCACTTCCTTTTGGGGCATTTTTATCTAGACCCCATTGTTTTTTATTTTTATTTTTAAAGAAGATTTAGACCCTCTGTTTTTTATTAAGTGAGATTGACACCCCTTCTACTAGAGATCTGTTGAAATACATAGATCCCTTTCTATTATCTATTATATTAAAAAATATATATATATTGTGGATCTCGTCAAGAAAGTCCACCTTCACCAAAAATCTGAAGATGAGCGAACAAAAAAGAGCAGCTCTTGGTTGCCACAACAAAGCCAGTTGGAGGCACATCAGTTACAAGCTCAATTCTGAGATCACAAGGCTATTGGATTCTAACCACAATGTTGGCCTTCCTCTTTGATTCCTTCAACAACAAGTCACAACAACAATCCATCATTCCTCTCACTAGTCACCGCTCACCAGCAGATCCATATATATTATTGCCTCTTTTTTAGCCTTATAATAATTCTTGTTTTCTTCATTTATATTATATTATTTTCATACTAAGTTTTATGTCTCTCTCGCTCGCTCTCTCTCTCTCTCGCTCGCTCGTTCTCTCTCTCTCTCTCTATATATATATATATATATATATATATATATATATATATATATATATATTTTTTTTTTTTTTTTTTAAAAAAAAAAATTCCGGTAAGGATATATACTAAAACAAACTTACAAGGTTCTTTTTGTAGGTAAGGTTTGGTTGCTGGTTGGAGTTATGTTAGTTTGTGTAAAATTAAGTTTGTGCTATTCTTGTATACCCATACACATATTGTTGCTGACAATCATCAATCTTCATGGAGTCTTTTTTTTTCTTGTCATGATCTTCGTGTAGTCTTCGTAGCATTTCTTGATGACCAAAAAAAAAAGAATTAAGTTTGTGCTAATTCCTAAGCACTATTAATAATAGCGTTGCATGGTGTATGTAAGATACAGTTATATATGTGATGATTGTTTCATTTATTTGATTACATTCTTTTTTTGTTGGGAAATGATTTTTATTTTTATATATAATATATAATAGAAAGGGATCTAGGTATTTTGGGTGGGTTTGGGTTTGTGTGCGTGTGTGATTTTGTGTGGGTTTGTGTTTGTGTGTGTGATGTATAAGCCAAGTGTGTTGTGTGTTTCTTTTTTTGATGATGTTGCGTGCATGAGAAGAAGAATTAGAGGAGGCGAAGAGGAAGAAAAAGAAGAATAGGGAAAGCGGTCTGATCTTGTGCAAGTGTGTTTTGTGTAATAGTCTGTGTTATAAAGGGTATAAATGAAATTTACCATGCTTGTAACATAAAATTTAATAGACCCAGGTCTCTCCCACTTATTAAAAGACAAGGGGTCTAAGTCTCATTTTCAAAAAATGGAAGGGGTCTAGATCAAAAATACCTTTTCATTTTGTGTTAAATCCGGTCCTGATTGAACTCTTTAGTATGGTCACTTCTTTTTGTTTACCATGAGTTATACCTATATGTACTTAGCCTTGTGTTTCATTTCAACTACCACATTTTCTTATAATTGATATCCCATTAGGTATCTGACTTAGGGATGGCAATGGGTAGAATTTAAATCTGAATCCGATAGGTATTCGACCCGATTATAAACCCGTTTACCAAACCGATAGAGTATCCGTTAGGGTTTGGTTTTTACAAATAGTTACCGAGGGGTAGTCCGATAGGGTTTGGTAATAGCAATTTAAAAAAATCCAAAACCCAAAAACTCAATTAGTAATTTAGTAAAAATAAATTAATAAAAATATTTATATATTTACATACATATACAAATAATATATTATTTAAGAAAATATAATTTTTTAATATTGGTCCAAGAATAATAGTTGTGGGCTGAACTCTTATTATTAGTTGTTAACCCTCATAATTTTATGTTTACCTATTCTTTTATCTAATTCAAATAATACAACCGCTTAATTGCTGAATAATTCAAATGAGAATGATAATTTATAATTGTGATAAATACTTTATGTTTTTTTTTTCTTCAGGTTATTTCCTATTATTATGGAAGGCTGATAACTTCTCACGATAAAGATTTTGTTGAATGTTTCTAGTAAGTTTAAATTTGTTTATAGACAAGAAATTTAATTTATTTTTTTAATCTATTGCGATTTGTCATTATTTTATGACTTCTTTTCATTTCTTTTAAAAACCTTTTAAGTTTTTCTTTTAAAAAATTATTTTTTTATTCATCAACGGGTCGGGTCGAGTACCCATGGGTTTTCAAATATTTAACGGGTTCGGGAGCAAAATCTAAACCCGACGGGTTTTCGTCACGGGTTTGATAAAATATAATTTAAATGGGTTCGGGTTTGGTTTTATAAATTTTAGCAGGTATCCGACCCGTTGCTATTCCTAATCTGACTTCGATTGTATCCAATTATCACTTCGATCATATTCTCTTTTGAGACTCTTGCTATAGAAGCCCATTACACTATTTTTTTTATTTATATACATATTTTTCCTATATGTGTTTGCTCTATCATTTGTTATTCATCGTAAGGTACAAATATGTGTATATGTGTATGAGTGAAGGGTAGACCTGTCGCCCCGGTGAGGGTTTAGTACTTACTTTGTGTTTTGCTTGGTGGGGGCTTAGTATTTACTTTTCGAACAGAGCTGGACGGGTAAATGCAGCCACAACTTTGGGTCGACTAGCCATCTTATTCATGGTTATACCTTCTGTGCTTCCTTGTGTTTGAATCGTGCCTAATTCAGCTATATTGTCTATATTTTCAGGTGATATATCAAATCTTTCGCTTTGGACTATGTGTTTATTTATTCGTATGGCTAGCCTTGTGTTTTATTCCGAGCTATGCCATCCTATAGCTCTATATGACTAGCCTTGTATCTATGTTAGCTAAACCTTCTCTTCCACGCTCACATGGTCATCATCATGATAATTCTTTTATGCTATACCATGTGTTAATACCTCATCTTTTGGCTAGTCATGTGTCCTGATTTTTTTTTTTGTTTTTTTTTTCCAATTCATGCCTCTATAAGATCGTTTCCCTATGTTAACTTTGGTTGTATCCTTTTTGTTCGTATAACTTATTTTTCCCTTTATTAATTGTTTTTCCATATCTATGTGAATATGCTTGTTTTAGTCATTTCAGTTATGGTTAAATTGCCATATAACTTAGCTTCAAATTTAATCTCACAGCTCAACTTCCTTAGTTCCTATGTAATTGTCGACACTACTGAATTCGTTTCATAAGTTCTTGGTTGGCATTCTTAATATCTAGTTGGACCTCTCATGCTAATCCTCTGGTTTGTTTTCTTTGCTTGGTTAATCTTAGTCATATAATCTTGTAATATCACTTTTTCTTCGAGTTCTATTGATCAATGTCCTGGTTGAGGTTGCCTTGTGCTATGGTCTTACGTTAGTTGTATATTCTGTTTTTCACCGTATTGGTGTTCCTTTGTCATTAACTTCCGACCTAGTTCTTCTTTAGGACGTGCTATATTTTCGTGAAAATAACTTTTCATCATGTGTACTGTTATTTTTGAATATTTATGAGATTCATGTGACTATTATGCACTTCTCAGTTACAAAGATGGTGTGACCTCAACATGGCTACTTTCGTTCTATAATTATTTTGTTTTCAAACTCTCCTTATATGCTTAAGACTTTTGTCTCTGAGTTCCGACTACTATTTTGATTCATTTGGTATATGATCACTTATAAATCATTTGACTTTCATTCTAATGATACTCCGGTTCAAATTATATAATTCAATATTCTTTAGTTGTCGGCTTTATTTCTTTCTTTCCTTCGGGTATTCCAACTTATTGAGCATTGTTCCACTCACTTTAATCTTTTATTCTTTTTGGCGGATAAGAAAATAAGACTTGGACTTACAGAGACATTTGACGCCTTTGATTAGTAGTAAGATCATATTAGCTTGATTTCAAATTAAGGTTAATGTATATTAGATTATGATCCTAAACTTTCCAATGGGGACATGTTTTGGAGTTGTAATATGATTATTTTATAGAGTGCAATATAATATATAAGATGTGGGTTAGTAGATATAATTAATATACTTTTGCTTGGTTAAATTATTTATGGAATTAGCTTTGCAGGCTTAAGAAGTAACCATCATAGGCTTGCGACAGTCACATCCTTGCACCTAGGTAAACTTTTCCGGGCATGACAATAAGAATGTAATGTTGGTTATAAGGTTTGAAGTTTGAGTAATTTTGTTGGGTTTTAGAAATCAATTCAAGCTAGGTAAACATATTTTCTTCTTTCCTTATCCGATTTCGAAACTAAAAAATATGTATTTCCCTTTTGTACTAGTGTTGTTTGTTAATTAACATTTTATCTAAAAGTTTTATCATGTTAGAGAGGGGTTTGTTGTATTTATTTAATGTATAGTTTTTTATGAACCTTACACGTGACATAATTTTAGAAATGGGGTCTAGTTATTTATTGTGTAGTTTTTTATTGAGCTTTACATGTAAACATAATTAACAACTGAGTGGCGATGAGTTTTGAATCGAGGACCTTTTAATACCTAGGATTTGATACCATGTTAAGTTAGAGAGGAGTTTTCTTATTTATTTTGTTTAACATTGCTCTTTAATTTGTAAGTCAAGTTTATTCTCATTTTTGAATTAGTGATAACTCTGCAAAATTGCATATTTGTTCTATCCCAATTTCCTATTTGAATTCGTAAAATTTGAGGCCTTATTTTGTTGTAGAGCTTATAATTCGTTCATTTGCTAATCAGGTTTATGTGTCATGCTTCTTGTGGTTCACAACATTGTTGCTGGGTGTAAGTTGAACATCCATTTGTTTTTAAATTTGAGATTATTTATGTAACTTGTGTTACATTGTGTTTAATTACTCGTTTTGAAGCTTATCCTTGACTTTTTTTTAGAGCGTATTGATATTTTGAAATAATAAAAGAGTTGAAAATACATGCCTATGTGTTGTTTATAATAAGTAAATATCACTCTACCTCCCTGTGATATGCAAAAGTATCACGCTACTCTCTTATGTTTGTAAAACTATAAAAAACACTCCTGTACTTTCTGAAACTCAACACATTGTCCCCCTCCATCTCTTTTAAGTTAACACCGTTAAACAAATCAGTTTAGTGACTTCTCTGCCCTTATATTATACATATTTTTTCTCCCTCTCCACCCATTGTTTTCACCAAAAAAAAAAATTTAAAAATTATATTATACATATTAAAAAAAAATTGTCATCATCTTCTTCGCCCCTTATATTATATTATACATATTTAAAAAAAATCAAAGTAAATAAAAAAAAATTATCATCATCTTCCTCACCCTTCCCCCCATCCACCCCCAGCTACTTATCCCCCAACATCAATCCCCCCGCAGCCCTCCCACCATCTCCCGCGTCAGTCCCCCCACCCCCACCCCCACCCCCACCCCTAACAACTCTTTTTTTTTTTTTTGCAATTCTTTTTTTTTCCCTTGGTCTTATACATATATAGGTGTAAGGGTAGGGGTAGGGGTAGGGGTAGTATAAGGGGGCTGACGGGGGTTGAGCTGGGGAGAGGTGGGTAAGGATAGGCGCAAGGGCATTTTAGTCATATCATGGTTCATATAAAGAAAAAACACAATCTTAGCTGCTATTTTGGCGCGTGACATGCACCTTTCACGATAAAAGAGACGGAAAGAAAACAAAGGGGGACGGTGTGTCGGGTTTCAAAAAATACAGGGTGGTTTTTGATAGTTTTGTAAATACATGGGGGTAGCATGATACTTTTGCATATCATAGGGGGCAGAGTGATATTTACTTTGTTTATAATCATCCATACTGCCTTTGAGCTTGCTAAAAATTTAGTTTATGGAAAGATTTGTTTTGAGGACAAAGTTTGCAGAATATCCTCTTCACTGCAGATGATCCAGTGTGCACATTTCTTAAAAAAAATATTTTATGATCAAAATGCTACTTCACTTGCACAACTTAAAGTCTTTAAGATTTTAAAACATGGTTTTTACTTCATCTTTATTTTCAAAGTTTATGATTTTAGAGAGATTTATTGTACTTTAAATTTGTGCCTAATAATAGGATAAATAAATGCAAGTTAGTATTATTAATCGACATGGTTAATAGTTAAAGTATTGTACTATCCTATTAATCCACTATGTGTTTTGAATTTTTTATACATCTAGTGGAAGCGTTGAAGCCTTTTACTCACTACTGACTAACAAGTCTTGTTAGAATATACACTTGTTCTACATCGAAAAGTCACAAATTTCAATATCACTTCATAAGATGGAAACACATGATTCTTAATATGATATCTAGTCTTATTTATCTTCTATGTGTGACCCTTCTTAAATTATATCACATGTGTGCTCAATCTTCTTTCTCGTGTGTTGTCTTACCACTAATTGATTTTAGGATAGAAGTCCATGATTCTTAACAAGACTTGCTAGCAACATTGTAGCCACAAATTAATGACATTTTAAGAAGCAAAGTAGATATTATTTTCGTAAGGGTAAATGTCTCGTTTAGTCCATTATGTTTGGTGTAAATGACACTTTCATCTATTATCTTTCAAAATGAACCTTTTAGTCCATTATCTTTGGTGTAAATTACACTTTCATCCATTATCTTTCGAAATGAGCCTTTTAGTCTAATATGTTTCACATCAATGACGCCATTAGTCCAATATGTTTCCTCTAATATGTTTTGAAGTTGGACTAACGACGTTACTTATGTGAAACATATTAAACTAAAAGGTTCATTTCGAAAGATAATTGATGAAAGTGTCATTTATACCAAATATAATGGACTAAAACGTTCATTTTGAAAGATATTGGATGAAAGTGTCATTTACACCAAACATAATGGATTAAATTAGACCTTTACCCTTTTCATAATCTAATGGCATTGTTTAAATATTGATATGAATAAGTAAATGTTATTTGTCTAATGGCATTGTTTAAATATTGATATGAATTGTTATTTGGAATGCTTAATGATGGCGCCTTGAAATGATTTTTAGGATTATTGTTATTGTTCAACTTTTGTTGTACTTTTGTTATGATTTAAGATCTGTCATTGAGTTTCCCTCATAGGGATCTATGATCTTAAGCTTTGGTAGCTTTTCAGTTATCCTTTTATTCTTTTCGGGAATAAGCCCTACCTTTGTTTACTCTGCAATTTGTATTCATCATTCCTCTTTTGTTAACACTTTTGCAAATAATGAGGATAATTGTTATGGATTACTAGCTTGGGATTTATATGTAGTTGCCCTATAGGTTACTTTTCGGTTGACCGTCAGTTTCACTCACGTGAGGTGGGCCCTACACATCTTAGACTGACCGAATACTTTTCCCTGCCCTACTATTATCATAAAGGACTTTGGCCTTTGCTATCTTGTTTTGATGAAAAGACAATGGTATTGTTAATTTAAGATTTTTATTATGTTGGATGAGAATGGTACATGTTATTATGGTACGCTTAAATAGATTTGTTATGTTGGTTTTGATGAAAAGACAATAGGTTTGTTAATTTAAGATTTTTGTTATGTTGGATGACAATGCCCTCTCTACCATGTGCATTAATCTAGGATCACCTTTTTGATAAAGTAATCATCTCATTTAAAAACTTAAATTATTAGAAAAGAGTTTGTTATATATTATTTATTATGTTCAACATGTCCCAGGGTAAATAGTTTTTTTTATTGAGTCTTACACGTGGATGTGATTTTACAAATGAGTAATAGTGAGTTTTGAATCTATGACCTTTTGACACTTAGTTAAGTTCTAATACCATATTAAGTGATCGCCTCATCTAAAAGTTTAAATGATAAGTTTGTTACATTATTTATAATGTTCAACACATTTACTTTGGCTACAGCTTCACTAAGATGATCTGGAAAAGAAGCCTCCAACTCTCTAAGGTTAACACAGCAAATTGCAACTGGGACGAGGACCTCAAAATGTTGATCCAACTCACTACAACAAATCTCTTCAGAGCTTGAAGGAACAGAAGAGTCCACCAACAATTGGCTCTCACAGATGAACAAGTTCTTTTATAGAATTCAATTCGATGTCAAGGATACGTGATGTACATAGTTAAAAAATTTAACTTCTATTCCCTTAATAGATTAATTTCTTTTTGCTTGGAGGATGGATACTAATATCTTAGATTAGCTTCAACCCTCCTGTTTTTGTATTACACACGTGGTCACGTGTTAAAACCGTTAAATAGTTGACGGTTTAAGCCAGTTGGACTAACAGTGTTGCACTTAAAATACATTAAGGACTAAAAGGAACATTTTAGAAAATTCGAGACCAAACTATCAAAATCTCCAAACATGTAGAACCACTGGTGGCATTTACTCTAAATAAATTATTCTTTGGTTCATTAATATGTTTTCAGCCTTATTTTAACGAGTAAATTATTGCAGTTCCAAAAGGACTATTATACTCAAATTCATATTACGACAACTGCTGTAAAATATTAAATTATGTCGAAGGCGCGCACTTGTGTTAGAAATTTTTTTACAACGGTTGATGGCCTAGGGCAAGCCAGCTTCTGATTGTATAATATTCATTGAACCAAAACGTTTAAGGTCTTTGGATATTAGATTGATTATTGTTGAATTTTTAAGTTATGCCTTGGAAATTTTAGTAATGATTCTTGTATTGAAGTTGCAAGAACATAAGGAGAATGTGATAAATTTATGCTTTATTTTAAATGCTCAGATTACTATTCTTTTGAATGAATAGGATTTTTTGGAGGACTAAGCTCTAACGTATAAGAAAGATAATTTTTTTTTTCTTGATTCAAGAGAGACCTTAACGTTATAACTCATATCAAAATATATATAATTATGAGAATTAATATCACAATCTTTAGAAGCCAACGAGAAACATACCATTCAACCAAAGGTCGGATAAAAGTAACTTTCTTAGACTAATGACCGGTATGTCCCCATGATCATGTCGGCAGATTTTGCAATGTGACGAAGAGACTTCGAGGAAGTTAAGGAACCCTTCATAAACCAATCGTATTAAATGAACATGTGACGCCGTCATTTCTTTTACTTTAGAATTCTATGAATCGATCTTGTTTCCATTGTATCTTCTTCAATTTATTATATAGAATTAATGCCCATTAAAAAAGAAGTTCCATTCAACTTGCAATGTTTACATATCCTGATTGCTGCTACAACACAATCAACAAATGTTTAGCCTCCCCGTAACCAACACCATTTTGTCATAATGGCCTTATAATACTATATAGTCCTCATCAAGTGCTTGACAGTAAGTAAACAATGTCGACCAAAAAAGGCTATTGCTCAATTGAATATACTTTTGTGTCCTTTTCGTCTTCCTTTCCGGGAATATGCTAATATATCTAGGCTTCGATATTCAATTAATATGAAGTATTAAACATATAGGTGCAACCCATTCTTGTTTCAGACTCCCTTATACCACGTCTCTATATCATATCATTCATTAATTACATCTTCAGAGTTCAAAATATTCTTGGGAATCTTAAACAATTTTCCAATAATATTGTAACTTAAAAAGAGAAATATATAGTAGAAAAATGATATTCAAGTCACAATACACTTTATTAATCTTTTTAGGAATAACGTGAGTTTGTGAAAAAGAAGCCGAGACATATAAGTAATCTGAAAGGTAATTCTAGTTAGTGTGGGTATTTTTTTTTTCTGTAAAACATTCTCACAACTTGGGAATGTTAGATTCCTGCCCTTTACAAATAAATGAAAATTGAGAAAATCATGAGAATATTAGATTCTTAGGAATGTGTTATGTCAGGAATATTTATTATGCGAATCAAAGATGAGAATATGACATACCTAACTCCACATTCCCCATAATCCTACAAAATTCCACGAGCCAAACGCCTCTAATGGAAATAAATTTACTTATAACATTATGATATTATTAACGAAATTTGATTGTTGTGAATGATATGACAGTTGACAATCCCTAAATTCCACTCATAACGTCTTGGCTCAAAGTCCAAATCCAAATCCTTGAAAACAAGTTGAGATCCAACCCTAATAAAAGTAGATGTAAGAAGAGTTTTTTTTTTTTTTTTTCATGCGGGGTGTGGATATTAATCTGAGAGTGAAAGGGTCTTTTTTATAGGAAGTTGGTAGGATGTTCCTGTACGAAGTCGTTTGATCGAGGATTTGAATTTTCTTTATGTAAAAAATTATTGTAACCATTATTGGTAAATAATGGATTTAGAGATGGATTCAAAACATTAATTAATTGGAATTAAAATCACACAATTTAATATTAATATACATAAACAAAAAAAATAGTGAGGGGTAAATTAATTTTTTTAAATTAAATTACCTTCAAAATATACATATTTTTAGAGTATTTAAAGTGAGTGGGAGCGATTTTGTGTGAATTTCTTAATTTCAAGTCATGCACGTAGTGAAATGGTGGAACAACATTAAAAATATTGTCACTACTTGGTATTTTTAGCCAAAGTAGAAAGTCAATTTCAAAATAGGCACTTCAAGAAGTTAATTATTAGGCCAATTCCAACAAACTCTTTATTTTTTTTCTATAATAAAAATTAAAATTGACGACTCTCTATTTTTATAAACTCTCTATTTTAATTTTATTCTCACAACACTCTCTATATAATATATTGTTGTTCTTTTGCTTTCATTTTTTATTTTCGAAACATCACCTCACCAAGTCAGACTCCACTCCTCTTCTGTCTCTATATAATATTTTATTGTTATTTTGCTTTGGTGAGTGAAATGGCGAAGGGTGTTTTTTTTTTGGGTCAAAACACAATGTATTAATATTGCAAAAGGAGAAACCAAAGTTTATCCTACATCCGTGGGGTAAGAGTTAGAGCGAATTAATTGGTACAGTTGTAGAGGTAAATTTGAAGCCCAACTAAGGGGAAAGCTTTTTCTAAAGAGTGATTTTGTGATCCAATTACAAGCACGATTAGCCGTTCTCCTAATGCATCGTAGCCTAAGGTAGCGATTGGTACATTGGAATGAATTTGGGCAGGAATGGAATGAACCAAGGAAAGGAATGAAAGTGGGAATGGAATGAACTTGGGAATGAGAATGACATGTTTGGTATGCTCTATGAATTAAGAGTAGTAATGCGAATGACTTATATAATATGACATAATTGCCATTTTATTATTACAGTATTAAAAATAATAATAAATATAAACATAATCGTAAACAATATAAACATAAATAATAATAATAATAATAATAATAACAACAACAATAAATAATAATAATAATAACAAAATAAAAATAATAAATAATAATAATAATAACAAAATAAAAATAATAAATAATAAATAATAATAATAATAACAACAACAACAACAACAATAAATAATAATAATAATAATAACAATAAAAATAAAAATAAAAATAAAAATAAAAAAAAATATTAATAACAAAATATTATTATATTTTTAATAATAATAATTATAATAATAATAATTATTATTATTATTATTATTATTATTATTATTATTATTATTATTATTATTATTTAATCACTATTATTATTATTTATTTTTATTTTTATTATTTTATTTATTTATTTATTTATTTTTATTATTATCATTTTTTATTATAATTATTATTATTATTATTATTTTCATAATAATATTATTATTTTTTTAATTATTATTTTTTTTATTATTATTTTTTATTTTATTTATTAATTATTATTATTATCATTTTTATTATTATTATTATTATTATTATTATTTTCATTATAATATTATTATATTTTTAATTATTATTATTATTATTATTTAATCACTATTATTATTTTTTATTTTTATTATTATTTTATTATTATTATTATTTTCATAATAATAATAATTAAACAAATTATTTATAAAGGGTATGATAGTCAAGTTGATTCCCAAATACATGGGAATGGGCCATTCCCATGTATTTGGTCTGGAATGACTATTCCCATGTATGTGGGAATGGGATTCCCTTGGGAATGACATTCCCTCATACCAAACATGTGAATTAAAATAGAATTGGGAATGTCATTCCATTCCCAACTCATTCCCATATACCAATCACTGCCTTAATAGAATGGCTAGAGGCAACAATCTTTTGAATATCTTCCACCACTGATCTTGCTTTCCATGGAGCAATGTCGGGAGAATTGATTGCTTTGAGAACAGTTTCTGCGTCACTTTCAATCGTGACGTTAGAAAGAGAAGACTAAGTAGCAAACTGGCATGCGAATCTGAACGCCAAAGCTTCAGCTTCAAAGGCAGATGAGCAGAAAAGAGAAAAAGCTTGCCCGTGGATTAAACCTCCTTGCCAATCTCTGAGTTTTTGTTTTTTTGGTAAAAGGTCCTTTATCTGAGCAGGTAGAGTTGCATCCTTAATCCGATTAAGGATACGTCACTTTCATAGATTTGGCCGGTTATTTATTCCTTATCAAAAGATAAAAGTTAAGAGTTCAAACTTTAAAAAAAAAAAAATTGATGATCTCATGACCCATATGTGGATCTGCATCAATTAACTAGGTTCCAAAATAGATGTATAAGTTTGGGGATGTTGACCATCTACATTTGAGCTATGAATATGAGGACCACACACCATTTTTTTTATCTCAATCTTTTTGTTGTCCAAACTGTAAGAAAACTAATTAACCATTTCGAATTATATTCGCTCAAGAATGTAACCTTTCATTCGTCACCTACTAGGCAAAGAAGTATAGTTCGCAAATGGAACATGTGTTGTACGTTTAAAAATAACCCATGAACTGCCACTTGGGTTTTGCTCCACTAATATATAATTCATTATACATACGAGAGGTTGTAAATTTGAATTTTTTTAGTGTAAAATGTAACTACGTTGTATGACCTAAAACTTCCCTAAATTAAAAAAAAAAAAGAAGTAACCCATGAACCACACTGGTATTATGTTTCATGCTAATACGAGGAGAACCTATCATCCTTAAGGTGTATTTGGTTCACATAATGATTTTTTTATTTTTGACAATACATTTTTGGAAATTACATTTCCAAAAGTGTTATTCCCGGGATTGTGATTTAACTATTTGGTACGTTAAAAATATTATTAAAACTATTTTGTCAAATCCGTATAAATGTTATAATATTGTTATGTTTGTCTAAATTCAATATTCTTAGAAATCCTGAACAATTTTTCAACACTGCCCCTAACTCAAAAAGACAACAATGTCATAAAATATATACATGTCATGACACACTTTGTATACTTTTGTCAATATGCAAGCAAGAAAATGTCTAACCTATTTATACAAGTGAAATAAATTTATTTTATATTTTTAAATTTACAAATTTAAATTTAAATATAAATTTTTTTAAATGAAAAACTAAAATTTAAAAATTATTTTACTTTTTTCCTATTTCTATTTGTAAATTTTAAATTTAAATTAAAAATCTGAAATTTATAATCTATCATTTAAAAAATACTTTTAAAAATAAATTATAAGATTTTAATTTAAATTAACAATTTATTAATTTTTTGTTTATATTGTTTTTTATTTTATTTTTCTAAATATTTTATTCTATGAATTTAATAACTTATATTCTATTCTTTTTATTTTTATTCTTTTTTTTTTTTTTTTTTATTTTATTTTTCTTTTTTTTTGTTTATTATATTATTTTTTTATTTTTTGATTTATTTTATTTTTATATTTTTAAGATGGGTATTTGTATCTTTTATTTTTTCCAAAACATTCTCACAACTTGGGAATGTGAGATTCCCAACCCCACATATGCAAATAAAAGTTGAGCAAATCATGAAAATATTGTATTCCCAGGTAGTGGCGGAAACAAGCACCAGGAATCAGGAGGTGCACAACAGCGACAAAGTCAACACTTTTAAAATAAGCTTACCCTTTTCTTTATCTGATAATTAGTGTTTGTTTTATATATGTAACATGACCTTTAGAAGTCCTTAGATTATGGGACGAGAGACATTTTAGTCCCTCAATTTTTAAAATAAGTTTTTTGGTCCCTCGACTTTTATTAGTGGGACACCGTTCGTCCCTCAACTCATCTCCGTTTAAAATTTAACAATTTCGTCACGTGATAGACACATGCAACCAGAAAATGTAAATTTTGATGGGGGCAAAACAGGAATATTATTTCTTCATCTCTTTATTTCTTCTTTTATTCACTTCTTCTCCTCTGCGACAACACAGCCATGGTCAAACTCCACACAACCAAAATCACTTAAGACTTTTCATCAATGCTCCCTAAATACTCATATTTTTCCAGACGAGCCGAGATCTCTTTTATGCATTTTCCAGATGATAAATTGAAAATCCCATTTTGCTAATCATTCTGTTGGTCACTAATAATCCTCCTAATTGATATAAATATGTGATAATAGAGGTCTAATGCCATAGGTGGTCACACAACAAAATGCCAACCATAAAAAAAGAAAAAAAAGAAATGCAGATTGGTAGATGGAAACGTGAAAAAATTCCTGCACAAAATGCCAGTACCATAAAACATGTCACTATGCATAATTAGTTACATTTAAGAACCTAAGAGATTGCATTAGTAGTAAATAGGTCTACTGTCCTACTGCAATATGTCTGAATCTATGGCATACAACAGAGCATGAGTTTGCCACTATAGCTACATGTTCACGCGATCTGTCCTTAGATTATGCATAATTAGTTCTTTAGTTTTTCATGAGTTAATTTCTTGGATGGTGTCCTGTATGCGTAATTACTTCTTTAGCTACAATAAAGAATCACCCGAATTTCTCCAAAATTATCCGCGTAATTAAATCAAACACATGGTGAACAACCCAATTTAGTGCAAGAATTCAAAAGTATAATGCAAAGAAAAGGCGTCGTATATGTAGCTGACTCTGAAAGCTTACACATTTTACATAGGTGGCATTTGGAGGCAAAAACTGCCACCTAAGTAACCTTTTTTTTTTTTTTTGTAGTGAGTGCATAAATTAAAAGCAAGTTAATGAACTAATATGCTGGCTTGCATTTCATTTGGCTGACATTGGTTAAAGTCCCACTTTAATTAAAATAAAAAATGGAGACGTTGAATTTTAACAAATATATGAATTAAGGTTCATATTAATATTTTTTTGTTATTCTTTGCAGGGTTAACACGTTAAAGTCATAATCTCACACCTAACGTTATGAAATCAGCAATATATATATATATATAATTGATAACGTCAATAATTATATGGGCGAACAAGGTTAAGGTATAAACAATTCACCTCGAAAATAATTGATGGTCAAGCTGATGTGACGGAGAAACCAAACTATATTAATGTATTATTCTTAATGCTTATAATATGGGGACTTATTTGTCAATTCATTTTCTTTTTTGTTTTTTGTTTTTGGCTCAACGTCAATAGTCGTGATTATGATTATTTTCTCTATTTAAAATGAGGTTTAAGCTAATATTATATCATATATAAAGCATATTATACTTATAAAAAATCGATCTTAAAACTTCTTACAAATAAAGCGAGAAGCATACCACCGGAGCAAACGCCTACTGAAAACAATTATTATTTTTAAGTGCATTACAATACCAGCTATTATAAAATTGATTAAGTCGTCTTTGCAGAGGTGGGTTTGGACCACTGTCTCCAACAATTATGTACTAAAAAAACTTAGAATACCAAGACTTAATTGTCAAGTCTTTGTTTTCTTCTTCTTTTATGTTTTGGATCAGTGTGAAATGCATACATTAGTAGCTAATATTGATTTAATGCGATTATCTGTTTTGTTTTGCTCTGTACAGTTTACATGTACAGATGAGCTTATAGGAGGGATGCAGCAGATCAATATTATTTCTTGCACAATTTTTCAATAATCCGGAGGCATCTAGCTCGAGAGAGAATCAGCGTTCATAGTTCTCTGGTAAGCTCCTGTATTTTTTTTTAATTTTCTTTTTTTTACTGCTACATGGCTTCTAAGATTTGGAGTATTTTTCCTTAGTGATAACAAAGTCTCTGCTTCTGTGACATTTCCTTGTGGAATTTTCTTTTTGAAGTTCCTTTAGTCTTTTTTTTTGTGACAATCTTTGGCTCTCTATACAGTTTTAGCCTCAAATATAACACTTATCTTCAAATACAACCCAGAAAGCTTTCTCTTTTAGTTAATGACGGGCTTGTACTTCCACAACATAACTTTGACTTGCATCAATTGTACCAACTATTTCTTTTAAGAATAGATATTTTCTCCATCGATCAACAATTTCAAATTAGATTATCAAGTTTCATCTCATTCACTTGTGTTTGGGATAATTCTTCAAATTCATTAGATCTATAGTTCTTACAATCACAGAGAAAGTCAAGATGCTTCCATGCTTCAATCATTTCAACTATATATGCATCTATCTTATAATTGTTGAGAATGAGAACATCTTCATGGCCATAGACTTTTCCAATTTAAGGATGTAAGATAAAATATCGTTTTAAGCTACCATCTTATGAAGTCGATTTCCAATGACCATATATGGCTTTTCGCATGCCCAACAAATGGGATAGGATTCCCAGATTGATAATGCCATTCATCTGATTTACAACATATTAATAAGGAAGAATAAATATTTGTCGTAAGATATTCGATAAAATAATCTTTTATAATGCTTAAAATTTTCTTTTTTGATCAAGTCAACTTTAGAATTCATAGAAACTATAAATGCAATATGTTACACACACTTACCAGTTCAGTATGTAAAAGCAAAAGTAATGTAGTAAAGTGTCTTCTTCTTGCAGGATTCCAGGTTTAAGTTCTCTTGTTAGAAAAATAAGAGGAAGAATGGCTAACCAGGAAAGATCTTCCTCTCATATTTCTTGTGCCGCCTCTGATATTTCTAAATCGTTATCCCTTCTCGAGGAGCAAGAAGAAGAATATCAGAGCTTTATGGATACTGCCCCCGTGAAGGATCATATCCTATTCCTCAAACTTGGGCTTCACTTTCTAGAAATGTTTCTCAGCATCTCAGACGATGAGGCTCCTGTTTTGCTTATTGAAGATGAGCTTTATGATGTGAGGTTGGAACTTCACTCACTTTCTAGGAGACCAATTAAAGGAA
The DNA here is from genome assembly GCA_037974665.1 of Ehretia macrophylla. Classification (NCBI taxonomy): domain Eukaryota; kingdom Viridiplantae; phylum Streptophyta; class Magnoliopsida; order Boraginales; family Ehretiaceae; genus Ehretia; species Ehretia macrophylla. The sequence continues at coordinate 15,163,514 of CM075767.1, read as the reverse complement.
GTCTCGTCCTGGGCTTGGCCCGTGTATATTCTAATTTGCGAGAAAAGATGAAAGATCTTCTAATCAGGCAAAATTTTGAAAGGAGACTTGTAAATTATGAATGGGAGTTTCGAAGGAAAGAGTTTCTTGTGAGGATTTCTATATATTTATTAAGCTGTAGGGCTGATCTAATTGCTCCTCTGTTGAAAGAAATTGAAAACTTCAAAGAGAAGCTAACACTTTTGCAAGCTCTGTTTACATATCTAGGAGGCAAAGAGGTATACGTTCCGGATGAAAATAGACGGCTTTTGACTCCTCTTGCTTCTTTGCTACACAAAGCAACATGTCTCATTTACTTTTGCTTCGTTGACCAAATGGATAAAGAGATAGCACTAGCAATGAAGCAAGAGCTCTCTGATCTAGTAGAGAAGACTAATGTCGAGGAGATCTATATGGTGGTCTTAAGAGCTTCAAGGTCAGCTGAATCAACATCCGAGCATTATCTCCTTGACAATCTGATAAAGCTACTAGATTGTAATGAGAAATTTGTGATTTATCTAAGTGATCCAAGTAAGAATCTCTTTGAGAAGCTGAAATTCCTTCAAACTTTTATCAGAAATTTGCCAGATGAATTGAGATTAGAACAATTCAATTATCACTTTACATCCATTGAAGCTATAATTTGGAAGTTCGTACTTATCCTCTGCTCGTGTTATGACAGGGACATAAACGAAGACATGGCTAGGGAAGTGAATATAGCCATTTCTGAGGTGCTTGATAAAATCAAGCAGATTGAGGAAGACTCCAGAGAGGTTAAGTTGTATAACTATCCCAAAGTTGATGGAGTGGGCTTTTTGGGTCTTTTTTTGGGACATTTAGAGGAGTTGCTAAAATGTCGGCCAGAATCAATTGAGATTCTAAAGAATCAAATTGAAACACTGTATATGGAATTCAAATTTCTGAGATCTTCTCTTATGGAAACCAAGGGGCAACGTAATGAGTATGAAGAATTGGGAGATCTTCGGATGCACTTCATAGGCTTGGCATACCAGGCAGAATATGTTATCGACTTGTACCTAGTAAAAAATGCTCTTGATTCTCGCATCATAATGTCACTTTCCAAAATCATAGAGCAAACCAAACTTATAAAAACAGAGGTGTCAACAATCAATACCAAGAAGAAGTATCATACACAAGCCCATGATGTTGAAAAGACTTCCACGCATGTTTCATCAAAAGCTACTGATATAGCAACTGATGAAATAGTGGGTTTCGAAGATGAGGCAAAGAAGATAAAGGAGTATCTTTTTGAAGACCAAGAGAAATTAGATATTATCTCAATTGTCGGCATGCCAGGAGTTGGCAAGACTACTCTAGCTAAAAAAGTGTATGAGGACCCTTCAATCTGTGAGTTCTTTCATGTTCAAGCATGGTGCACTGTTTCTCAAACATATCAAAAGAGAGAATTGTTGCTTACCATTTTAGGTGATGTTACTGGGACCCCTGATAATAAAGCACTGAATGATGAAGATCCAGCTGCAATGCTTTTCCGAAGCTTGAAGGGACGTAGCTTTCTCATCGGCATTGATGATTTGTGGGACATCAAGGATTGGGATGATTTCAAAAGATCTTTTCCAGATGACAGATTGCATAGCCGTATTCTCATAACTAGTAGATATCAGAATCTGGCTTCGCAAATTAAAGATGGCAATAAGGTTCATACTCTTCGTGAATTCTCTGAGGTTAAGAGTTGGGAGTTATTTGATAAGAAGCTATTTCAAAAAGGAAGCTTCTCTCCGGAATTTCTGGATGTTGGACAACAGATTGTAGAGAGTTGCAAGGGACTTCCTCTCACAATTGTTGTCATGGCTGGAGTTCTTGCAAGGGTGGACAAGAGTGTACATAAGTGGAAACAAATTGCACAAGAATTAAGCTCACACATTTTTAGTGACTCAGAAAGTCAGTGCAGAGCTATATTAGAATTGAGTTACAATCATTTGCCAGATCATTTGAAATCGTGCTTTCTGTACTTTGCAGCATTTCCAGAGGATGAAGAAATTCCTCTCTGGAAATTGAAATTGTTATGGATTGCTGAAGGATTTGTACGATATACTGAGGGAGAAAAATTGGAGGATGTAGCAGAGAAATATTTTGTGGATCTTATCAATAGAAGCCTTGTAATACCTACCAAAGAAAGTTCCCATGGAGGAGTCAAAGCATGTCATGTTCATGATCTATTACATGACTTTGGTTTTTGCTATCTTGTTTTGATGAAAAGATAATGGTATTGTTAATTTAACAATTTTATTATGTTAGATGAGAATTGTACATGTTATTTTGGTACTCTTAAATAGTTTTGTTAATGTTAGTTTTATGGATTATGTAATGCTCCACATTTTGGGACTCAACTTAATTATTTTAGAATAATTTATCAAAATGATCCTAGATCTTTATTTTTTTTTACATTTAACTTCCTTATCTTTCATTTTGGACAAAACGATCTTTCATCTTTTATTTTGGTGACAGCTGTTAGTCATTCGAACAAAATTCGTCAAAAAATAACGTTAATAAGCATGTGGTCACAAAATGCACAAATCTTTAAGGGTAAAATTGTCACATGATAAAATATAAGCATCCTAAGGTCATGCATTTTGCTGCCACGTGGTATCCACGTGCTCCACTAACGTTATTTCAGAATTAGATTATCAAGTTTCTAGGAATGTTTCTCAGCATCTCAGACGATGTGGGTAATTGAAGGAAGTCTGATCCTGGACTTGGACCGCGTATATTCTAATTTGCGAGAAAAGATGAAGAATCTTCTAATCAAGCAAAATATCGAAATGGGACTTGTATCTGATGAAGGAATGTTTCGAAGCAAAGATTCTCTTGTGAGGAGTTTTAGATATTTATTAAGCTATAAGGCTGGTCTCTTTGCCCCTCTAACGAAAGAAATTGAAAATATCAAAGAGAAGCTAATACCTTTGCAAGCTCTGTTTACATATCTGGCAGGCAAAAGGGTATACATTCCGGATCAAAATGAAGAGCTTTTGGCGCCTCTTTGTTCTTTGCTACAAAAAGCAACATGTCTCATTTACTTTTGCTTGGTTGACAAAATGGATGAAGAGGTAACACTTGCAATGAAGCAAGAGCTGTCTGATCTAGTAGAGAAGACTAATGTCAAGGAGATCTATATGGTGGTCTTAGGAGCTTCAAGGTCAAAAAAATCAACATCTGGGTATTATCTCCTTGACAATCAGATAAAGCTACTAAATTATAATCGCAAATTGGTGGCTTGTCAAAATGGTCCGAGTAAGAATCTCTATGAGAATTTGAATTTCCTTTGAAATGGATTAAGATTAGAACAGTTCAATTATCACTTCACATCCATTGAAGCTCTTATTTGGAAGTTTGTACTTGTCCTCTGCTCGTTTTATGACAGGAACATGAACGAATACATGGCTAAGGGAGTGAATATAGCAGTTTCTGAGGTGCTCGTTTGTTAATTACAAGTGAGCCAGTGCCCGATCAGGCCCCTCAAGTTGATGATGGAGAACCTTGGTTCGACGAGAATGATTTCTACTTATTGTGATCAGCTTGTTTGTTAATTGAAGTCAATTACTATTTGGACAACGTTATATATGTAATATTCTTTTGGACAACTATATGTAATTAAGTTTATTATTTCTATTCTTTTGAGACCTAGATACCTGATTGTTGGCTAGTCCTTATGATTGAACAGGTGGATTGAGGTCTTGTATATATGTAACAAATTATGGTTAATCTATAAGGCCAATGTAATTGACAGACATTTGAATTCTTAATGGAATATGAATGGTTGTACATGATATTAAGTTTGTAATTTATAGATTTTGAGTTACGAAAGTCACGTACCGACCTTAGCCTTCATAGGTGTCCGGGTCGGGGCGTGACATCTACGATATACCAGACCATCTGGCGCTTATTATCCCTTGGATAATTTCAGATTCATTATTCAGAATTTCATGCTTCTTAAAGTGTTGGATTTGGCTTATACATTCATTTCCATGTTTCATAGCGGAATAGTATTGCTGATTCATTTGAGGTATTTAGCCGTTCAAACACATGATATGCCCTCATCAATAGCCAACCTTTGGATGCGCTTCGTAGGCTTGGCATACCAAGCAGAATATGTTATCGACTTTACCTGATAAAAAATGCGCTTGATTCTCGCATCATATTGTCACTTTCCAAAATCATAGAGCAAACCAAGCCTATGAAAACAGAGGTGACAATGATCTATAACGAGAAGAAGTATCATACATAAGCCTATGATGTTGCGAAGACTCCTATCCATGTTTCTTCAAAAGCTACTGACACAGGAACTAATGAAATAGTGGGTTTCGCAGATGAAGCAAAGAAGATAAAGGAGTATTTTTTTGATGAACAGACATTATCTCAATTGTCGGCAAGACTATGCTAGCTAAGAAAGTGTATGAGGACCCTTCGATCCGTAAGTCCTTTCATGTTCAAGCATGGTGCACTGTTTCTCAAACATATCAAAAGAGACAATTGTTGCTTACCATTTTACGTGATGTTATTGAAATTACTGAAGATCTCAATAAGTTGAATGATGAAGAGTTAGTTGAAAAGCTTTCGCTTCCCACAGGTACTGGAAAAGTCGATGATGAAGACCTAGCTCGAAAACTTTACCAAAGTTTGAGGGGACGTAGATATCTCATCGTCATTGATGATTTGTGGAACATCAAGAATTGGGATGATTTCAGAAGATCTTTTCAAATCTGGAATATTTGAAATTAAGCGATCTATCGATTTGCAAGTGGATTGCTTTAGAGGATTGCTTCAGAGGATTCTTTTCCCAAGCTTGTGCAATTAGTAATGGACAATTGCTTTGGAGAACTTTACACACTACGGGTGATTAGAATAAGACATTGCAGCCCTTCTATCAATGATTCAGCCAGAAAGATTCAAAAGTTGCAACAGGAGGAACTGCAAAACGAAGAATTCAAAGTCTATATCATCCAAGGGGACAAAACTACTAGTAAGTCAATATGAACACAACTGAATTATTTTCTTTGAGATGCAATTACTTTTTGATGAGGCAAGGCGTGTGAAAGTTAAAATGATTTTGTACTATTAACTAAGGTTTGTGATATAAATCCATATTATAAGAATGGAATGTTGGTTATAAGGTTTGGAGTTTTGAGAAATTTTCTTGGGTTTTAAAAATCAATTCAAGCTCAGTAAACATATTTTATCTTTTGCGTATCCGATTTTCAAACTAAAAAAGTAGGTAGTCTTACATGTGGATGTAATGTAATTTTACAAATGGGTAGTGAATTTTGAATCCTGGATCTGATTTTATAAATAGCTAAACTCTTATATCATATTAAGTTACTATCTCATCTAAAAGTTTAAACTGTTAGAGAGAGAGATTTGTTGTATTTATTTATTGTTTTAATATCATGCTCTAATTTGTAAGCCACGTTTATTCTCATTTTTGAATTAGTGATAACTTTGCAAAATTGCGTATTTGTTCTTTCCCAATTTCCTATTTGAATTCGTAAAGTTTGAGCTCTTATTTTGTTGCTAATCAGGTTGATGTCTCGTGCTTTAGCCTTGTGGCTCACAACATTGTTGCTGCGTGAAAGTTGAACATCCATTTGTTTTTAAATTTGCAGATTATTTAGGTAACTTGTGTTACACATTGTTAATTTGACTATTTTATTATGTTGGATGAGAATTGTACATGTTATTATGGTACTCTTTTTGTTAATGTTGTTTTATGGATTATGTAATGATCTGTATTTTGGGCCTTAACTTGATTATTTTACTTGAATTAAAGTGGGTTTTAAAATTAGAGTATATGTTGGATTATACCGCTTAATAACTCATTATTGCAATTAAGTTTTACTCACATTTACATAAGTTCTGTAGCGTACGAGTAAAAGGGAGTAAAAACGTATCCGAAAGGAGGTAATAGAATTTTTTTGGAAAAGTCTGTGGATATGCCTAAGTGAATGTGGAAAACGAATTACAAGATTTTTTTTTTTTTTTGCTCGATCAGCAACGGGACTTTCAATGCAACAAAACCAATTACAAGAGGAGTTTATATGCTCCTTGGTCAAAATACATAGTGAAAAAATTCACAAAAGAATGAAGTCATCTATATTCACGCTTTACATATAGTAATGTTAATACATGTACGTCTAAATTTTGTTTTAACAGAAAATTTGGCACAGACATCTGCTCTAATTCTATTCAACACTTGGTCCTCCATTCTAGCTCTATTGTTGTGTAATCTAGAGTTTCTCTCTTGCCAGATTTGATAAATTAAAGCACAAAATCCCGCATTAATGATTGAAGCCTGCAACCTTTTTTTCTTGTAGAAGATCATCACCCATTTGATACATGAATCCCATTTAAAAATCCTTGTATTGACTTGAGCAAGTTGTAACATTTTCCACCAAATTCTCCTGGAGAAAGCACACTCAAAGAACAAATGTTCTTGTGTTTCAGTAACCATGTTACATAAGAGGCAATGATTATCCTTTTGGTACCTCCATGAGATCAACTTATGTCGGGTAGTAAGTTTATTTTTCATTGCAAGCCAACTGCAAAATGCGTGTCTGGGAGTAACAACATTTGCCCAGATGATCTCAGTGCAGGGCCAATTCGGATTCTTGGTTCGAATGAAATCCCATGTAGTAGCAGTCGAAAATGAGCTCTTACCAATCTAGCAAACTTTGTCTTTACAATGGGAGTTCGGGAGTAGGGATTTTTGGTACAAGAGTGAGAATGGTGGAGTTAACTTCTCTGAGGAGAGATCCCGACTGGAAGAATGATTTAATAGCCTTTGTTACGTTATCCCCAATGATATTCCAAGCAATTTTGAAGAAGTGGGAGTTGAATCCATCAGGTCCAGGGCTTTTATTCCCATCAATAGAAAAGAGTGCCTCTTTAATTTTAACATTAGTGACAACCCACCCATTCTAGTAACCTCAACCTCTGAAAAAGACTTCTCAAGAATATTTCTGAGTGCTTGGCTAGAGACAGTAAAAATGTTATTGTCGGACCCCAGAGAATTCTGAAAATGGTGGAGAATCTCATCCCTGATGATGTTATCCTCCGCAATCTTGGTTCCATCAGTTTTAATAAGGCTCGCAATGCTATTTCTCGCCTGTCTGCCTTTTAGAGCTTTGAAGAAGAATTTTGAGTTCAAATCCCCCCCATTTAACCACTCAATTCTTGACTTTTTTCTCAAGATGCTTTCTTCAATGTTAGATGTTTTCTCAAGCTCCTTCACCAAAGATTTTTCAGCTAAGGATTCCTTTGAAGTTGCAACCCCTGACAAAATTTTCTCCTGAAGATTGTTGATCTCTTTCTTGAGGGAAAGACATTTCTCTGAAATCCCAGAAAAGTGTTTCTCATTGAAGAGTTTGAGCTCCTTCTTAATTGCTTTAAGTTTCTGGACCACTTGAAACATTGGTGTGCCGGGAATATGTTGTTCCCAGACACGCGAGATAAGCTCAAAGTAATCGGGGTGTGAAGACCACACATTGAAGAATTTAAACGGCCTCGGCTTGACTTGAACAATACGACTAGTATGGAGCGTGAGAGGGCTATGGTCTAAAATTCTAGGGAGATCAATATCAAGGGTTGTATTTTGGAAAGCCAAATCCCATGAATCATTTACAAACAGGCGATCAATTCTACTAGCTTTGAGACTCGGGCCTTTAGCCTTATTACTCCAAGTAAACTCCAGGCCATTCCCTGCAATTTCATGAAGGTTAGTACCTTCAATACATTGCTTGAACTCCTCTGCAGACTGAGCAAGGGTATTGCAGCCCCATCTGTCCTCGATACGAATCACTTCATTGAAATCCCCAATTAAGCACCAAAGGTGGTTCGCCAATTGATTGCTCAAGTGCAAAAACGAATTCCAAAGGTCACTACGAATTGCTGGCTTACTTGCACAGTAAACAAAAGAGCAATAGAATTCTTTATTATAATTGGATGATTTGATAAAACAAAGGATAGATTGATCTGTTGTAGAAACCTTGGAAATAGACACTGTTTTAGGATTCCATAACACCCAGATTCTACCAAAATCACATATTTCATAGTTGTTTATAAGATTCCAACTTCACGCCATTCTATTTGCAATTTCAGTAGCTTTGAGATACTTGACTTCAGTTTCTACCAGGCAGCAAATATCAATTCTAGTCCTTCGCAAAAGTCTGCTTATTTCCCTTTGCTTATAGAGCTTATTCAGTCTCTGATATTCCACACAAACACTTTCATTGAGGTATAGGAGGTTTTGAAGGAATGGAGCCCTCATCCTGAGCTTTATTTCTATCCTTCTTCTGAGCATTAGCTTTTCCAATGAATTCCTCTATGGGCTCATCTAGAGATTGCAGTGGCACACAAGCATTTAGATCCCGTTGATGGGAAGAATTCCCCTGCATCTTCGAATGGTTTGAAGGGGAGGTAGACCTCCTAGTTGGTGAGGAAGATCTGGGTGTATCAGCCCGCTTGGTAGAGTCCTGAGGGACTACCACATTCCTCACTGAGGAAGCTACAGATTGCACTTTCTTCTTCAGCCCAATAGTATGCCAATCATCAAATTTTTCTCTCTCCACTGGCTTTTCTTGTAGCTCGCCATTCTTTAGTTTCAATCACAGTGCACTGTTTCACACGATGGTACATGATTGTAATCGCCACGTGTATTCAACTTCAGTTTGAACAATAACTCATTTCCCCACATCCAGCGGAACAGTATCAGGGAGATCTTACGAGAATCTATCACAACATCTATTTGGATTGGGATGCCAATACCACTCCCAATGTAACTGAACCCCTCTGTAGACCAGTACTCCAATGGAATATTCCTTAGCTTGACCCAAATTGGAACCCTATCAATTTTAACATTCAACAATTGAACTCTTGGCTCCCATTTTCTCAGAAGTAAGGGTCTGTTGCCAACATGCCAGAGTTGGCTTAGCACTTTTTCACAGGCATCCTCTTGAGTCAAGTTTGAAAACGAAATGTGATAATTGGGATTTGTAAATACTAATAGAGTTGCAAAACATATATATGGACACATATATTTGATCGTAGTTAATATCAACTACAACTATAATGTGATAATTGGGATTTGTAAATGCATAAACACAAAATCATATATTTGATCAAAGTAGACTATTCAAATACAAGACCTTAAATTAAAAGACCATTATCATTAATCTTACCATAGACAAGTAATTTACTCACACATGTTCAATAAATATAGATCCCAAATATGAAAAACAGTAACCTACACTACCTTGAATATGGATTTTGTCATGGGTAAAAAATTCTTGTAGAATAATTGACGGTTTGACCAAATTGATACCCAATTAATAGTTTAATGGTCAAAATAGAACAAATATAATTTAGAGACCAAAATAGGACTAAAGTGATAATTTAATGGTCATATAAATTTTTTACCCACCTCCAATTAGTCCAACTATGTACCCTACTCCAACTATGATTTATTCTTCTGCATGGTATGATAAAGATTGATCTGGATGTATGTAACGCACCGTATTTTGGGCTTGACTTATGTGATTATTTTATTATTATGATTTAGATTAAGGCCTCATGATAAGTATTTAAGTCCAGTCCTATAAGTCTCTATTTAACTTGATTTATATAACGTTTTTAAACTAGTAACCTCCCTACCAAAAAATAAGAAAATATTATATCTATGCCCAAGCTGTAAACATATTGCGCAATCCACTCCACTTAGAGTCTTGGAAGGTCATGATAGAATTAGAAAATTCTTGAGGCTTAGGCTTAATTCGTCAAGAAGGTAAGTGGTTTGATCCTCGCTTTCAAAAATTTTCATTATTATTCATCCTATTATAATTATGGACTCTAGATTTATTGAACTTATTTGTTTTTAGAGTCATATTATGTAATGTCCCGAACGTGTTTTGCAAGTTTTACAAAAAGACTCATGATTCCATTGATTTTTAGTTTTGCATGAGAGATCTAGAGAAGATTAAAGGACTTGGCATGATATCATTCTTAGAAACATTTTAAATGAAAATAATTTAGTATGACTTTCGATTTATGAAGGGTTTTGATAAATAAAATAAAATAAAAGTGTATTGTTCCCGTGAACAGTACCGAATGTCACTGTTCGCAGTGAACAGTAACATTGTTAAAGAAATAGTTTTTATTTTATGTTTGTGATTTATTTTATTTCAATTTGGCCCTTGAATCCTGTGGAATAGTTTTAATGCTGACATAGATTTGTTTGAATATTAGACTTTGAGTTTTGTAAATGATTTTGAAAATCTTAAAACAAAACCTTAGGACTAACTTTTAGTTTGATTTCATGAAATTATGAAAACATTTTGGCATTTCGAAGTTTAAATTTGCGCATCATGTGATTAATGAACATATCTTTGGACTATTTGATACTCGAGACTTAGAAAACGGCTGTGAATTAGGACCTTATCGAAAACCGAGACTTTGAAAGACTTATGAAATTATGACCCTTATTTGTTGGGGATAAATGCCAACCATATAACCCTTATTGGGTGAGGATAAATGTCAATGATTCTGACATTTAATTATCGAATACATGTAAAATATTTGAAACTGAGGAATTTGGAAAGGCAGGGAAATTTTGACCTTTGTTGGCTGGGGATAAATGTCAATAATTTTGACTCTACGGCGGAGGCTAAATGCCAATAAGACTCTCTAGCGGAGGATAAATACCAATACTTCTAACTCTAGGGTGGAGGATAAAAGCCCACTTAGACTTGTGCATTGATTCGTTTGACTATAATTTATAGCACTATGATTTCTGGATATATGAATTTAGTTTGACATGAACTTTTATGACTCTAGGCATGAAATATTATGATTTCGCATGAGTTTCATTGTTGTTGAATCTATGATATTTATGTACTATAATGATATGACTAAACATAGAATAATATTTTAAAGGTCCTAAGAGGTTTTTTTTTGGGATCGTCACTTAATGAGATTTGTGTCTCATTTTTATAAAAATGATTTTCTTTATAGAATGTGAGAGTAGACGTTGGCCATTGTTTGGGACAAAGGTTGCTTTGACAAGAGATTGAGTGGGACATTTAGATTTCTTAGATATGAACAATTTATTTATTTTGTTTAGATATTGGATTATAATTCTGCACTTTGGTTTAAGACTCTGTATTTTGGGGTATTTTATTTAGGATTAAATCCACTTTGTACCCCCTATCATATACATGTTTTGACACTTACTAACCCTCACGTTTAAAAACACCCACTTATTAACCTTTGACTTTGGTCAATTTTAATGTATGTTAACATAAAAGCACAATTACTAAATGACCCTATCAACTATTTATAAACATAAATTTTGTAACGCCCCGATCCCTCACGAGACTGGAGGCACTAATAACCATGCTATTCTCAACTCAATTCCAACCCGGTCTCAAAATTTAAAAAAAAAACGGACAGAATCTCCCCTGTAACGTGGACATTTTGAAAACATTTAAGCGTTCAATAAGCTATAGAGCAACAATAAAGCCATTTCCAAAATAAAGATCCCAACTTTAAGGTCATCCGAGCCTTAAGACATACAAACAGTTTAGATACACACAAGCATGCATTCACAATATATTTTCTTTACAAAACCGCTTATCATGCCACTCCATGATAGCCTTTAAACATTCTTAGGAATTGAAAACAACCTTACATCCTAACATTCACACTCAAGCATGCAAAGTAGCTAGAAGTAGAAACATAAGTTATTACATGCCATAGTTCTATGCCTTCTACCATAATCATCTAGTATTCAGCTTACAACCACACAACATGTACATAAGCACTTAGGCTACAAAATAGGACATAAAGTAGAGCATACAAGGTCCCCACATTACAACAAGAACCATAAATCCACCTCAACCAACTAGACATTGCAACTATGGTAGTAGATCAGTCTGGACCTCCTGTTCTTCACCCTCTACCAAATCTAGCTGGGGTTCAACCTCAGTATCTCCTGAAATATGTTAGCTAAGTATGAGCAACCACTATTGCCCAGTGAGGGATACGGATTACCCGGGACGTGCAATGTAACAGTTATAGCAATTAAACAAGAAGACAAGTAAAGTACATTTGAAATAGTAGATAACCACACATATCAAAGGATACGATACACTTAACCCCAACACTCCATAATTCTCTCAACTTCGATCACGAACCACAATCAATATGTCGGCAAATCCCCAATCACTCCAGTGGGTGTACTCCGGATGTACTCCAATAATCCTACGACCCAACACCCCCTGACAATCTCTGGACCAGGCGAGTGAGGGACTAGGGCACGAAGATCGAATATCCACTGGCAAGCCCGCTGCCACCCAGTCGATATTCAATACAACCGCCCCTGACACTATGGTTGCGCAACCACTATGCAATGCACTTATCAATGGCAATATAACAATAACAATAGAAGCAATAAAACATGGGAAAAACAACAAAGTAGGTTGTTCTCGAAACAATTAGAAAATAAGTAATTTTATATAATAATTAAGCAAATTACAAAGGAGCATAATCAAGATTTACATAGAACTATACCAAAAGCTCCAAAACATTGTGAAACCACATTTAAACACACACGGAGTCATGTCAAGGTCTTAGAAGCGTGAGATAATCAAAATTGTACTTAAACCCCTTTGAAACTCAACCCGTTTTCCTTCAAAACTCATGTTACGGTTCTAGATTCGTGAGTGGTCTATTCCATGCTCCTAGTTAACCCCTTAGGCACTCTTAGGACCCTCAAAGTCACCTAATTACCCGCATTTAGCCCGAAAGTCTCAATTTTTCTCTTTTGACTTTGTACTACACGTACCTCACCTGGGACCCAAACGGAAGCTAGCAAAGCATAACTAGAGTCTACTTAGCCTAGGAATACCAAAAGTGAAGGCCAATTCAACCCAGATTCGCGATAACCCCAAAACGCCTTTCTAAAAGTTGGTTATTTTATGTTTTTGATAGGTTATGGGCTATTTAACCCTTTGGGGCCTTTACACTAGTTTCATTAGCACCTAAAGCATCTATTAGGACCATTAATTTAAGCTATAAGGTCCGATTACGCAAAACCCTAGTTTTTCAGTCACTATTCATGCCATACGATCAACAAGCAATTTCAACCGTTTAAACTATGAAACAATAACATAAATTAGGTCTCTACTACTTATATACAACATATATAATCATATTAAAGCATTACATAAGCATTTGATAGCAAATCTAAGAATTTAAGAAAGCTGTCACATTTTTCAAATGCAAAAATAGGTATGAAATGCCTCACCTATTGCGCGTAGGAGCTCCTAGGAGGCTAGTAAACACCCTAAACCACTTGCACCTAGCTTGGCTTGGCTTGGAGTGAGGATTTGTTGAGCAAAAATCTCTCCTTCTCCTCCTATGCTGATTTTCGGCCCTGCTACAGTGTTTTCAGCATTGCTCTTTTTTTTTTATTAATTTTTATGAGCTTGTTATGTGTATGTTGAGCAATATAAAGGGTGGGGTCAAGTTGGGTGCACATATTGGCTATTAAAAGGAGTTTAGCTAGCTAGAAACAAGTCCTAATTGTGCAATTAATGTTAGCTAATTAAAACACGTAGTTTAGTTACGTAATACTATTCACTAGTTTGCTAAAACATTTTCTAAACGAAGGCTCCTAATGCATTTAGCTCAAACACACATTTTTCTCATTCCTAAAACAATTAATATGATTTAAGAAAAATGCTAATTCAATATAGTTAAGCAGTTGAAAAACGGAATGAATAGTAATCACATAAAGTAACAAGTAAAGCACAGAAGAAATGCACAAATAGTGGATGCAACAGTGGCTTAAAGTACGGCTAAGATTTCGGGCGTCACACCCTCTCCCCCTTAAACAAATTGCATCCTCGCAATTCTTCTTCACAATAGAACTATGCATCAACTGAAAACCAACTCTGATTACTCTTCAACAGTTATTGAGAAAGACACGGTCTCTTCAAATGATCATCATATGAAAATGCCAAGTAGAAGTCCTGAGCGGAATGTCAAGAAAGATGCCAAATAAGTAGTTCCAAGAAGAATTATGATGAGAATCCAAATACATCCCAGGAAGACTCCAAGCAAGAAACCCGGTCAAATATACTACAATAAGTTCCATAGAAATTTTCCAAATAAGAGTTCCAGAAAAATGCCAAATAGAATAACTACATAGATCCCGAACACCGCTAACAAATGCGAAGAAGAATGCCAAAGAAGAATACCAAAGAAGAATACTGTGCATCTAATAAGATAGTCAAGTTGAATATCAGATCCCAGCCGAATGAGAAGATCGAATGAGAGTCTCAAGCAATTGCACCATATACAAAACCAAACTTCGAGGCCTTATCCCCATTTGCCGAGTAAGAGCATTGTACGAACTTGCCAATAAGAAAACCCAATGCGAATTCCACATAATACCGTAGATAATACTGTATAATAATTATGATAGGAATCCCAAATACAAGACACACCAAGGAGTGCCAATAAGAAAATACCAAAGAATACCTAATAAAAACCGTCATATAGAACTCCAAAAAAAACCGCTCATTCATGACTGCGGAGTACAAAAGAATGCCTTGGAAGAAGTCCAATAGCCAACTCTGATGTAAACACCGACTCCCAATTAAAAGTGCTAATCAACCGCTTCATGTTCCTACTAATCCACATAATTTGAAAGGCCTGCCACTAATTACCTCTGTTCAGGGGAAGGACGACATCTTTCTTACCATTCGACGGGATATGTATGAATGCCAAATTATTGCATATGTATAAACATTCTTTAAACTATTATGCAAGCATGATTATAAAAGAACATATAGAAACAATGTAAGCAACAAAGTCATTCAAATACAAGTCACCACATAACAAATACAAATCATCATAAAACTTAATTCAAAAACATTCAAATACACACATTACAATCAATAATTCAAGCAAATAATGATTCACGAGGTCAATTCGATGCAACTTTACTTCACTAGCACACGTTTAACACATATCACATAACTTTATCACGTAGGTGCACACATTCAATTCAAGACACACAATCACACATACAGGCACACACTTTCAAAACATACTTAACAAGCACACCGCAAGGTTTACTACCCGACAGACCAAGGACTTTGTCCCAGCTGAGAGCTAACCTGGCTCTGATACCACCTGTAACGCCCCAAGCATGCCGAGCCGGGAAAAAGCCATCTTTTTCTCAACAATGTCTTTGTCATAGAAAAGGGCTTCTGCAAATATCCTATTAGGGGCTGCTTTCGTACATGGATAGATTGCCTCTTTCCATATCCCTCACGAGACCGGAGGCTCTAATAACCATGCTATTCTCAACTCAATTCCAACCCGGTCTCAAAATTTTAGGGAAAACGGACAGAGTCTCCCCTGTAACGTGGACATTTTGAAAACCTGTAAGCGTTCAATAAGCTATAGAGAAACAATAAAGCCATTTCCAAAATAAAGATCCCAACTTTAAGGTCATCCGAGCCTTAAGACATACAAACAGTTTAGATACACACAACCATGAATTCACAATATATTTTCTTTACAAAACCACTTATCATGCCACTCCATGATAGCCTTTAAACATTCTTAGGAATTAAAAACAACCTTACATCCTAACGTTCACACTCAAGCATGCAAAGTAGCTAGATGTAGAAACATAAGTTATTACATGCCATAGTTCTATGCCTTCTACCATAATCATCTAGTATTCAGCTTACAACCACACAACATGTACATAAGCACTTAGGCTACAAAATAGGAGATAAAGTAGAGCAAACAAGGTCCCTACATTACAACAAGAACCATAAATCCACCTCAACCAACTAGACATTGCAACTACGGTAGTAGATCAGTCTGGACCTCTTGTTTTTCACCCTCTACCAAATCTAGCTGGGGTTCAACCTCAGCGTCTCCTGAAACATGTTAGCTAGGTATGAGCAACCACTATTGCCCAGTGAGGGATACGGACTACCCGGGACGTGCAATGCAATAGTTATAGCAATTAAAAAAGAAGACAAGTAAAGTACATTTGAAATAGTAGATAACCACACATATCAAAGGATACGATACACTTAACCCCAACACTCCATAATTCTCTTAAATTCGATCACGAACCACGATCACGAACCACGATCAATATGCCGGCAAATCCCCAATCACTCTAGTGGGTGTACTCCGGATGTACCCCGATAATCCGACGACCCAACACCCCCTAGCAATCTCCGGACTAGGCGAGTGAGGGACTAGGGCACGGAGATCGAATATCCACTGGCAAACCCGTTGTCGCCCAGCCGATATTCAATACAACCGTCCCTGACACTATGGTTGCGCAACCACTATACAATGCACTTATCAATGGCAATATAATAATAACAATAGAAGCAATAACACATGGGAGAAATAACAAAGTAGGTTGTCCTCGAAACAATTAGAAAAGAAGTAATTTCATATAATAATTAAGCAAATTACACAGGGGCATAATCAAGATTTACATAGAACTATACCAAAAGCACCAAAACATCGTGAAACCACATTTAAACACACACGGAGTCATGTCAAGGTCTTAGAAACGTGAGATAATCAAAATTGTACTTAAACCCCTTTGAAACTCAACCCGTTTTCCTTCCAAACTCATGTTACGGTTCTAGATTCATGAGTGGTCTATTCCATGCTCCTAGTTAACCCCTCAGGCACTCTTAGGACCCTCAAAGTCACCTAATTACACGCATTTAGCCTGAAAGTCCCAATTTCCCTCTTTTGACTTTGTACTACACGTACCTCACCCGGGACCCAAACGGAAGCTAGCAAAGCATAACTAGAGTCTACTTAGCCTAGGAATACCAAAAGTGAAGGCCAATTCAACCCGGATTCGCGATAACCCTAAAATGCCTTTCTAAAAGTTGGTTATTTCATGCTTTTCATAGGTTATGAGCAATTTAACCCTACGGGGCCTTTACACTACTTTCATTAGCACCTAAAGCATCTATTAGAACCATTAATTTAAGCTATAAGGTCCAATTACGCAAAACCCTAGTTTTTCGGTCACTATTCATGCCATACGATCAACAAGCAATTTCAACCGTTTAAACTATGAAACAATAGCATAAATTAGGTCTCTACTACTTATATACAACATACATAATCATATTTAAGCATTACATAAGCATTTGATAGCAAATCTAAGAATTTAAGAAAGTTGTCACATTTTTCAAATGCAAAAATAGGTATGAAATGTCTCACCTATTGCGCGTAGGAGCTCCTAGGAGGCTAGTAAACACCCTAAACCACTTGCACCTAGCTTGGGTTGGCTTGGAATGAGAATTTGTTGAGCAAAAATCTCTTATTCTCCTCCTATGTTGATTTTCGGCCCTGCTACAGTGTTTTCAGCATTGTTCTCTTACTTTTATTTTTTATTTTTTATGAGCTTGTTATATGTATGTTGAGGAATATAAAGGGTGGGGTCAAGTTGGGTGCACATATTGACTATTAAAAGGAGTTTAGCTAACTAGAAACAAGTCATAATTGTGCAATTAATGTTAGTTAATTAAAACACGTAGTTTAGTTACGTAATACTATTCACTAGTTTGCTAAAATATTTTCTAAACGAATGCTCCTAATGCATTTAGCTCAAACACACATTTTTCTCTTTCCTAAAATAATTAATATGATTTAAGAAAAATGCTAATTCAAGATAGTTAAGCAGTTGAAAAATGAAATAAATAGTAACCACATAAAGTAACAAGTAAAGCATAGAAGAAATACACAAATAGTGGATGCAACAGTGGCTTAAAGTACATCTATGATCTCAGGCGTCACAAATTTACCCTTGAATAAAAAAATAACAAAACCATACACCTTTCATCCCCAATCCTAACCTAACCCCACATACCCCAAACCCCAACCCTAACCCTTCCTACGACTGAACCAAAACCCCAACCCCCAAATTTGATGACCCCCACCTCACGCGGACCTTATCCACCACACCCTCACCCCGCGCTGACTACTACCCCCCCACCCCACCACACCCCGACCACTACCTCTATAGTCATAGCTCACGTAGACCACTACCCCTACAATGCGTGGACCATGTGTGTGTGTGCTTTTGATTATGTGTATGTGTGTGTGTGTGTGTTTGTGAGTGTTTGAGTATATGTTTTTTTGTTTTTTTCCTATTATAATCCTTTTGATGTTGCAAGACAATATAAGATCCAAAATCAGCTAAGATTTTTCCATTCTTTCATCAAGATTTGCATCTTTTGTTCTTGTTGTTTGTGTGTGTACGTGGTTGTGACTGTGGCTAGGTACATGTTGTCAATGTGTGTGTGTATGTTTCACTATGTATGTTTTTAAAGGTTGTGTATGGATGTTGATGCTGAAGAAGGGGTATGTGTGTGGGTGTTGATGATGGAGGTGTGGAAGAGTATTTTTCGTCGTTTGTAGGTATTTAGATAGCAGGGGTGTTTTTGGCAAAAAATATGAACAATAACACAATAGTTAATTTTTTAACGTGAAGTTAAGAGGAGGGTTAATAAGTGGGTATTTTTGAAGGTAAGGGATAATAAGTGTCACAACATGTATATGATAGGAGTACAAAGTAGAATTAACCCTTTTATTTATTGAATTTGGAGATTTAGTTATGTTGTGTTTAGTTTGGCTTACATGCTTTGATGGCTTGTCACCTATTTATTATTATGATTTTTCGATATATGTAAGTTTAATTCCTTGCAGACGTTCTTTCTTAATGCATGTCTGTTACGTCCCTGAAATTCACTTAGGCGAATTTGGGTGGGGGAAGGGGGGGTGGGGGCCTGACAATGTGCTAGTTGCCTAGACCATGTGATGGGCTGGTTTTCTCTTACGATTGATAGTCACTTATCCTAAGCATAGTGCCAATAATACTTATTAGTGATGATCCTTTGATCCAGTGGGTTCTGACGCTATCCACGACCAACAATTCATACATCACGAACCTAGTGAGGGTGGATAAATCGTGTGATTTATCTATAACTAGAGTCAAAACATCAATTATTTTGATTAAATTTTGGGTAAATTACACCAAACCCCCCTGTGGTAAGGCCTAAGCGTGCACGACCTCCCCGACAGTCAAAAAAGTGTATTTTATGACCAATATACCCCTTGCTCCATGTATAATAGCCAACCACTCATTTAAGCTTCAAGAACTATTCCTTTGGGCTTCAACACCTACTCCTCCCTCGCCTGAGATGCTGCCGTGGTGAGTTCCTTAATATTTTTTATTTATTTATAATAACAACACCGTCATTGCTATGTAAAATCATTGGTGTGTTTTGATAATTGATAAAATCATGGAGCAAGGGGTATATTGGTCATAAAATACACTTTTTTGACTGTCGGGGGGTCGTGTGCACTTTTATATGACCACAGGGGGGTCTAGATGGAGTTTTTTGACCACATGGGGGGTCGTGCGTACTTAGGTCTCACCACAGGGAGGGTCTGGTGCAATTTACCCTTAAATCTTTTTGGACCGTTCAAGGTTCAATTAACATATATGTACTTTTACAAAAATCTCAGAATTCATATTGGAGTCGAAAAGTTCTTGGTGTTAAGAGTCTGTTTGGCCTAAAAGGAAAAGGAAGTCTGTATAATTGTATTTGTAAATCCAATGCTACATATCACTAGAATTCTCTAGAATTCTTGACCTTGTATGCTAAGCAATTATGTACTAAGCTGGTGAAATCGCTTCATGATATCTATAAATATGTAGGCTCAGTTGCATTTGTAACCAAGTGAAACAATTAGAAGCAGCCATATCTAGCTAGCGTAATATATTCAAGTATTGCTTTGTATTACTCAATTGTCACTACAAGAAAACAACGCTTGAGCAACGGATTTGAGCGACGGATTTTTTCCGTTGCCAATTGGCTACTGCCAAGCTATGCAATTGCTACGGACAACTAATTTCGTAGCCCATCAGTAGCTAACTTAGACCTTGTTGAAATGGCGATAAAAATTTGCTACGGATTGGCTATAGACAATAATTTTAATTATAAAAAAATAAAAAATAATATGTCGTAGCCTAGCCGTGGCAAATTTGCTACGGACTAGCTACAGATTATTTAATTAATTCGGTAAAAAAAATCATAACAAAGTCCGTAGTCATGCGGTGGCCAAATAACCACGGATTGGCTACGAACTATGTATTATTCAAAAAATCTTTTAAAAAAATAAAAGGCCGTAGTCTAGCCATGACACATTTGCTACGCCTTAGCTATGGACATTTTAATTAAATAGGAAGAAAAAAAAAAACAAAGTCCGTAGCCCATCTGTAACCAACAGCCACGGATGGGCTATGGACTTTCACAAAAAAAATGAGGTTTGTCACTTTTAATTTGAATTATGGAATTTTTATTGCACCTATAACGTAGTAAACTTCACTTGAGTTGCAAGTTTTCCAAATAAAAATAAACTTGGTCTGTATTTCATTAGCGTGCGTACTTTTATAGAGAAATCTCTTAGGAAATCAATAGTCGTTTAAATCTAACTTATTATGTTTTCACTTAACATTGTGTTAATATTAATAAACGGATTTTGGCCAATGCTTCAGCCTGTTTTTCTTGTAGTATGTTTTTGCTTCTTCAGTCTTCACTAATCACTATTACACCATTCTACTCAATTCATTCACACACACACGCACTATCACACTCGCGCGCCCACACACACACACACATAGATGAAGAAGCGAATAATACATCAATATGAACATCATGAGCTCTCGTAATAAAACCAGTGGTTGCTGAAAGAAATTATGTCCAAGTAAGCAAATATGTCATCCCATTGACATCCTTATCCGCGTATCGGCACAATCCAACTTGTAGTCGCAACGACCCAATTGCAAGAGCGGAGTGGACTTTCCTTGGTATGAAGAAGCCTCTTAAAACCAAATCCCATGAAATCAATAAGGATAAATTAAAGACCCAAAAAAACTCTACTCTAAAAATAATATACTATGAAGCCCTTTCCTGCCTTTTTTACCAGATAACCATTTAATGTTGGTTATGAGGTTTAGAGTTTTAGTAGTTTTCTTGGGTTTTAGAAATCAATTTAAGCTTTGTAAACATATTTTTTTCATTGCTTATCTGATTTTGAAACTAAAAAAATATGAATTTCTCTTTTGTACTAGTGTTAAATGTTAATTAATATTTCATCTAAAAATTTTACTTATTAGAGAGAAGTTTGTCGTATTTATTTATTGTATATTTTTTTTATTGAACCTTACACGTGACATAATTTTATAAATGGGTCTAGTTATTTATTATGTAGTTTATGATTGAGCCTTAACATAATTTACAAACTAGTAGCGATGAGTTTTGAATCGATGACCTTTTAGTGCTTAGATTCTGATACCATATTAAGTTTGAGAAGAGTTTGTTTATTTATTAACATTGTTCTTTAATTTGTAAGTCAAGTTTATTCTCGTTTTTGAATTAGTGATAACTCTACAAAATTGCGTATTTGTTCTATCCCGATTTTCTATTTCAATTCCTAAAATTTGAGCTCTTATTTTGTTGTGGGGCTTATAATTCATTCATTTGCTAATCAGGTTGATGTCTCATGCTTCCTTGTGGTTCACAACATTGTTGCTGCGTGTAAGTTGAACATCCATTTGTTTTTAAATGGGTAATTTACCGAAATGGTCTTACATCTTTGTCTTTTTTGACATTTAAGTCCTTTATCTTTCATTTTGGACAAAATAGTCATTCATCTTTCATTTTGGTGACAACCATTAGTCCTTTGAGCAAAATCTATCAAAAAATAACGTTAGTGAGCACGTAAATGGCACGTGGCCGCAAAATGCATAAACTTTAGGATACTTATATTTTATCGCATGACAAATTTATCCCTGAAGATTTATGAATTTTGTGTCCACGTGTCATCCACGTGCTCATTAACATTATTTTTTTGACAGATTTTGCTCTAAGGACTAGCGATTGTCACAAAAATGAAAGATGAAGGACTATTTTATCCAAAATGAAAGATACGGGACTTAAATCTCAAAAAAGGCAAAGATGTAAGACTATTTCTGTAAATTACCCTTTTTAAATTTGCAGATTATTTATGTACCTTCCATTACATTACGTTCAATTACTTTTAGTTTATGTAAAGTTTTGTTTTGAGGATAAAGTTTGCAGAATATCCTCTTCACTACAGATGATCTAGTGTGCACATTACTCTGCAAAATATGGGCGATGAAAATTTTCTTTCAAAATCAAAATGCTACTTCGCTGACATAACTTAAAGTTTGAGAGTTTAAATTAAAAAAATTCCTTTTATTTCGAAAGTTTATTATTTTAGAGCGTTTTGTTGTACCCTCAGCCTAATAATAGGATAAATTAATACTAGACACTAATATTAATCGACAAGCTCAACAGTTAGCATATTGTACTATAATATTGATCCATTGTATGATTTAAATACTTTATACACCTAGTGGAAGCCTTGAAGCCTTTTACTCACTACTGACCAACTTGCTAGTAAAATTGTAGCCACAAATCATCAATGACATTGAAAAGAACGAATAGATATTATTTTTGTAACCAAATGGAATTTTTCCAATATTGGTATGAATTAGTAAATGTTATTTGAAATGCTTACTGATGGCACATTAAAAATGATTTATTGCTCATTGTTATTCTTCAACTTTCATCTTGTCTTTTATCTGTCTATAAGTTTACCCGTAACAATAATGTCTCACTCAAGTTTTTTCCTTCCCATTGTGTTGTCAAGGACGTCCGCAAATGGACCCCTCTCCTCCAAGGCAATGTTGAATCCAATCTCTACCGTATCCCAGTTTTGTTTCTTATGTCTAGTCTGCCCTTTGCCTTTGCTGTTTCTCGTGTGTCTACCAGTCTTTGGAACACCAATCTTGGCCACCCGTTGAAGCAAGTGTTGTTGTCTCTGCATACTCAACAGTCATTAGATTTTTCTGATTTTCGCTGTTTGAATAAAGTTTGTACTACCTGTATGATGGGTAAGAGTCATAAGTTAGCTTTTCCTTTGTCTTCTCGCATATCTAAGTTTCCTTTAGAAGTAGTACGATGTGATGTTTGGGGTCTATCTCCTACAACTTCATGTTCTGGCTTTCATTACTTTGTGTTGTTTATTGATGACTATAGCTGTTATACCTGGCTATATCCTTTGCATAATAAAAGTGATTGTATTTCTTCTTTTGTTTGCTTCAAAAGTATAGTGGAAAATATTTTCTCAACTTGCATTAAACATTGGTTTTTGATATCTTGTTTTGACGAAAAGACAATGGTATTGTTAATTTAATATTTTTATTATGTTGGATGAGAATGGTACATGTTATTATGGTACTCTTAAATCAATTTGTTAATGTTGGTTTTACCGATTATCCGCATTTTTGGACCTTAGCTAAATTATTGTACTTTAATTAGAGTGGGTTTTAAAATTTGAATCTATGTTGGATTATACTGCTTAATATTTCATAAACCCAATCCCATTAGCTTTTATCTAAACATAGAAGGGGAATATAAAATCTCCAATTTCTTTGTAGCCTTCCCGTAAATAAAAGGTAGAAATTCTGATATAGCACTCGAGCCTCGAGCGTGTGGTTCAGCTCTTATCAGGTTGTTGTTGGAAAGAGACCAGTCGTAGGCATGCGGTTGTATCTTAAATAGGGATGGCAGCGGATCGAATATCCGCTAAAAATGAGGTATCCGAAACCGAATCCAATTAATATAGCCTCTTAACAAAACCGCATCGGATATCCAATGAATCTTAAAATTGCTTACCAAAACCTAATCTGAAAATTAAATAGTAAAACAACCTATGAAAATGTAAATAATTGTGTGTTTAGTCTCAAAAACCATATAATTTTACAATGTATAAAAAATCAAGTTAAACAGTAAAACAAGCTAAAATAATGTAAATAATTGTGCATTTAGTCTCAAAATCCTATGCGATCTGACATAAAAAAAAATCCATATGGAGATCTAAAATTAAATCAAAATCTATACACAACAATAGAATTCAAATTAAATGATGAGATGGTTTGGCATCAATTTACACATAATTTCAAGTAACTAAAAATGGGATTGAACATATCTATCTATATGTGCCTGCATATGTTTACATACATTCAATATCATTTTTATTAATTTGATTATCTATAGTAATGAGAAATAATAAAGAGGGTTATTAAATGAATGAATGAAAATTTTGAAATGAATTTACGTTAGAGGTGCTGCAATAGGGAATAAGAACTCCAAACAGAGAATTTTAACATTCTTCCAAAATGTAATTGATCTCTGTCGTGAAAGTAATGGTATTCTTTTTGATGTAGCTAGAAGTTCTTTAAATTGATACAAAGCATCTTAAAGTTTGTGTAAGTGTGCGTGAGTAGTACTAAGAAAAGATAAGTATATGATTTTGCAGTGTGCAAGAATTGTGTGTGTGAGAATATGCGTGTGTTCGTGCAAAACAAAACATGTGTTAGTGTTTGTTTGTGTGTATGAGAGAGAGTGTGTGAATGATTAAAAGTGAGCTTTGGTCAAAAAGAAAAAAGTGAGGAAGGTGGGTAAAATCATGACAAAAAATTAAAAGAAGAAAGTTGGAGAATTTTCAATGTAGACTTTTGGTAAGGAGAGATCCTATGTGTAAATATGTGTGTATATATATATATATATATATTTCGGACTATTCATCGGTTATTTTTATAAAATCAAAATCTATCGGATTATTCGTCAGTTGTCTTTTATAAAAATCAAACCATCTCAAATACCCGTCAGTATCAGATTTTATTCTCTCTGTTGCCATCCCTATTCTTGAGGTCATAAAATGTAATACGTAAATTTCACCTGTATTGATAGGAATAAACTTGGAAAACATTCTGCAAACAATTTTTTTTTTTTTTAAATTTTTATAATGAAAGTCAAAACTGTAATTTAAACTTAGTAAATACTAATTTACACAGTCAAAAAGTGACATGAAGGCCCTTACAGTTTCAGTTCTTTTATAAAAACCAATACGTACTAATAGGTCAGTGAGAATAGAAGTCATGACTTACAAGTATTGGAGTTTGAATTTATACTGGGAAAGTATTCTACAAATGATAATTTATAAATTCAAGAAGTTGACATGAAGTATCGTGTCCTGAATTCACAATTTTTAACCCACAAGTGAAACTAATATTGTGAGACCAATAAGTAACTATTTGGGCCTTAGATCAACGGGAGTTAATTATTTTGAGTTAGTTGATTTGAGGTTTAAGTAGTTAGAATTAATTATTTTATACCAGTTGATTTGAAACTAAAATAATTATTTTTTTATCTTTACAAACTACTATGACTCACAACCCTAAAGTTGTGAGCTCGGAACATGTCATGAAGACCCTTGCCTATTTAGTTGTTTTATAAGAGTTAATACCTAATGATAGGTCAGTGAGAATAGAAGTTATAAGTATTGGAGTTTGCGTTTAACATGCTATGTAAGTTATTTTTCTGTTTTTTGCCATAAGAAAATGCATCTGACCTCCAATGACCATATAGTGAAAAGGCCTCGAACACCACAAGTTTGGCGAATGTAATAACATAGATGATCCTATCACCAAGGCAAATAAAGTTATACCAATTTTCAGTATAGGTATTTGTAAGTCTTTTAGGAATTTTCGTCACCCATTGCAATTTAACATTGGATAAATTATATTTCGCCCAGTCCATTATACCGAAAATACATGTTACCCCTATGTGTTTTAGAAAATAGTCCACCCCTGTAATTTTCCTATCATGTAAAGGCTCAATCATCATGATACGAAAAATCAATAAATTTTTTTGCTTGGTCTATTATTTCTTTACTAACTGTTGGGACAACTTGAATGCTAATTAAAGATAGTCATGTTTCAGGTTAGCTGTACATCTCCAGCACCTAGCAAATGGACCAGTACTGCTCGAAGACCAAATAGACGATGCTATATCCTGGAGGGGGATCTGAAGAAATAGCTGATGATCAATACTTCGAAGCTATTCAATGGAAGAAGTTTTCACATATATGCACTGCCCCAGTAAAATATGATCCACAATGGTCTACCAGAGAAGATGTTACCTTCATTGTTACTGGAGCTCAGCTTCATGTAACGAAGCACGACACGAAGAAAGTTCTACATCTTCGACTCTTGATCTCCAAGGTCTCAAATTTCTGTATCACACAATCTCATTGGATGCAGAGCCCATTCGAACAATCCCAAAAGTCGGGTATTTTCTCAGCAATTAGTACATTGATGTTTAGTCAGGTTGAGGAGAAAAAACAGGTGATTGTGGTGGATTCTGGCGTGTATCCTTCCGGGCCACCAGTGCCAGTGCAAACACAGAAGTTATTGAAATTCGTTGATACTTCACAATTATGCAGAGGGCATGTAGATAGTGTAGGGCACTGGTTGGTGACAGGAGCCAAATTGGACTTGGAAAAGGGGAAAATATGCCTCCATGTTAAGTTCTCCTTGTTAAACAGATGTTCATGAGAGTAGAGAACTAGAAAGAAGGAGACAACCTGATCTGAAATTACTTATTTTCTTCTGTACAGAGCTAGATTGCGATCAACACGATGGCCTGCAAGAATGGATTATCTGTCAGACTCAATCAACTCGAAGATTTTATAGACAAAGTCTAATTGTTTGTGACATGGGAAGAACGATCGGTATATCCATCAGGCTTCTGCACTACATGAAAAGTTTTCATAATGTAAATAGAGAATTTTGAACAACAATGGCTTGATTCTTTTTTCCAGTGGCTTCTGAGGTAATTGGTACTACTAATTTCGAATTTTCATCTACTAGACCAGAAATTTTTCACTTTTGCAAAGCTGTCAAAGCACAGAGCAAGTTGTAATATGTTAACAAAATCATCTTATGCAAAATAACTAAGAAATTAGGGCTTTGATCCAATGGTAATGTTACTCGCTGTGTGTGTGAGAAATTGCAAACTCGAGTGTCATTGGTTATGTTGACCTTAAGTCTCCCTCAAATTAAAATATAAAAAAAAAACTAATATTTCCAGAATAATTTTTTTTCTTTTATGGTAAATAAAGCATATTTTGCTAAGGGCAAATCTCACAAATGGTCCCTATTGTTTTCATTTTGTCCCATTTTAAGTCTTTATTATTTCAAAAGTAATAAGGTTGGTCCCCATTGTTTATAAATGTACTACTATTAGTCTTTATTATTTACATTTTGTCCTATTTTAGTGCCTATTGTTTCCATTGTTTATAAGTGTATCACTATTAGTCCCCATTATTTACAAATGTATCACTGTTAGTCTCTAATATTTTTAAAAAATAACCATACTAGCCCTCTACTCCAATTTTTTAATGAAAAATTGACAAATAAAAAATTAAATTGCTAGTTTAAACTCAAAAAAATTGTATATATCCATTTCTTTAAGGGGCAGCCATTAGAAATATATTTGACAAGGCAATTTTCATAGAAAAAAATGTTTGAGACCAATTTTTTTAGAACAAATATCCATTCTTATTTGACAAGGCAATTTTAATTGAAAAAATATGTTCCAAAACTAACTTTTTTTAAGGATAAAGTAAATCCTGTTTATCTGAAGTGTAGGCTTCACATATAATCTGCATGAGCAAAATTTAAATTAGTTATCATTAGATTTAGTTAATGGAACATTTAGAGACTAATAGTGATATGTACATTTGCAAATAATAGAGACTAATAGTGATACATTTGTAAACAATGAAGACAAATTAATAAGGATACATTTGTAAACAATAAGGATAAATCGCGTGACTTTTGAAACAATAGAGTCTAAAATAAAACAAAATGTAAACAATGGGGACCATCTGCCCTTTTGTTAACATGTTAAATGAAGATCCTTCAACTTTGGCTGGTAATGACATTGGACATGGATTGGTTGGTGATGATAATGGTATTGAATGGGTGGAAAATCCGGCTCAGCTCCTTGGATTTTCACCACTTGTCCTCTTCCTCTCAGGCTCCTCTTAATTATTTTGAGAATTGTTAAACGGAATGTACGAGGGTTCAACCACTCCCTCAAACAAAAAGAGGTACTCAAATTTGTGAAAATTATGCTCTTTATATTTTTTGTTTTGTTTATCGGAGACTCAAGTCAAGCTCACCAATGTAGTACCTATTGACTACTTATATAACTTTAATCTATTGACTACTCATATATCTCTTGGATTGGACAAGGTTGATATGATATTTGTATATGCTCAATTAGCGAAGTGTTTTGCTCGACATATATAAATATATATATATATATATATATATATATATATTTGTGTGTGTGTGTTTTATGTATATATATATGTATGTGTGTGTGTGTGTGTGTGTGTGTGTTATGTTAGTTATTTTAATTTCATTTTTTTTATTTAATTGGCATTGTATATATATAACAATGTATGTGTTTATATTGTAATATATAGCTTATACAAGTTATTTAAATTTTGGTTTTTTTTTCATTTTTCTTCTTTTTATTTTTGGTTTTGTAACTTTTTGTTTTTTTTAGTTTTTTTTCTTTATTTTTTGTTTAAGTATTTTATATGTATATATATGTGTATGTTTATATATATATATATATATATATTTATTTATTTTTCTTTATTGTTGGTTTATGTATTATATAGGTAACAAATTTTGAGAAACATAATCTCATTAGAATGAAATATGCCATTAATACAACTTAGATAAATAAATGTAGGGGTAGATGTAATCAAAGGTATAACCCTCACTTACCAAAATATCTTATTATATACGTACAAGTATAAATGTATTTTTGATAGAGACACCCACACATAGAGTTCAAAGGAAAAATGACGTGATTATCTATTTAAAATCACCTTTGTACTAAATTTGTGCATATTGGGTACGAAGGGGCGACAAAACTAAATATTTTGTCACGCCTTTGTAGCTAAATTGCGCGGCAATACCCTCTCCCCTCCCCCCCCCCCCCCCCCCCCCCCCTCACCCTCTCAAAACAAAAAGGGCCAGGAAAAGCTTGAAAACTTTAAAAAATGAGGGTTGCCCCGAGGGCGCCCTATATACTTTGTTGTTGCCCCCTTATATATATATATATATATTTTTTTTCCTTTAAGCTTCTCTCTCTCTCTCTCTCTCTAATTCTCTCTCTTTCTTCATTACTTCACCACCAGAACCTCCACCCATCTTTACACAAGGTAATTTTTTTTTTTTTTGTATGTTGTGTGTGTGTATATATGTGTGTGTGTGTATGTGTTTCCATTTCTCTTTTTCATCTTTTTTTTTTAATATATAGTATGTAAATATATATATATATATATATATATATCGTTTTCAGTTTTTCATTTTTATTGATTTTTTTGGTCTTTAATAAATAATATGTATATATATATATGTGTGTGTGTGTGTGTGTGTGTGTATGTGTAGATATGTATGTACATTAGAGTATGTAATATATATATGTGTGTGTGTGTGTGTTTTTTTTTTTTGTGGTTCATTTTTTGGGTTTTTTTTTCTATGAAATAAATTTATCTATATATATGTATATGTGTATGTATATTATAGTATATAGTATGTAGTATATATATTTGTGTTTTTTATTTTTTTGTTCATTTTGTTTTTTCAGTTTTTCAATTTTTTGTGTAATAGTACAAATTACAAGTATTTTTTATTTTAATTACTTTTTCAAGCTTTATTACATTTTTTTTTTCTGTTTTTGTTATGTTTTTTAATTTTTAATTTTATTAGTAGATTTTATATTTTTTTTTTAAATTTCAAAAACTAATTTTATATTGTATTTTGTAGATGTTTAAAAATATTAATATATGTATATATTAAATTTAATTGTTTTTGTAAAATCTTAATTTTTTACTTTAATATTTTTTTAAGAAAAAAAAAAGCATGGCAATAAACAAGTGATGATTATTGGCTACACCACTACGATGAAATCATGACTACCAACCAGTGATGAACGATTAGCTACGAACTAGTGACACATAATTAGCTACAAAATGGCAACGAAACTAAATAAATAATAATAATAATAAAAGCATATATTTAATTAATAAATTTTACAAATAATAAAAATATGTGGCTACAAAATGGCAACGAAATATATATTGGCTACGTAACGGCGAAAAAATATATAAATAATAAAAATATATATATTTAATTAATAAATTCTAAAAACTAAAAATATTTGGCTACAAAAGGGCGACGAATATTTTGCTACAAAGTGGCTACCAACGGTAATTAATTTATAAAAAATTAACAAATTATTTAATAAAATGAATTATTGTAAAAATTCAATTAATAAATTATTTTTAAAAAAGAAATGAACTTGACAACGAAGGGGCAACGATAAAGGAATAAAGTGTATTTTTTCATTTTTTTCAATTTTGCCACAAATGGGCAACAAAATAGGCAATTTGCGGTGATGTATGAAGCGATAAAGCCATTTTTCTCACCCCTTCGTCACCCCAGTCCTGGGACGATGAAGAGGCTACCAAAAGCTTTCATAGCATCAGACAATTTTTCTTGTAGTGAGAAGGTCAATTTGAAAAAATACCATTGCCACCCTTGAAGTAACTCTCAAGCCTACAATTGATAACAATAGAGAACCTTGCGGTAGAAAAATGCAAGCATAGATCTTACAAAGGAAAGTATGTGGAAACCAAGAGCATAC
This sequence comes from Ehretia macrophylla, assembly GCA_037974665.1. Lineage (NCBI taxonomy): Eukaryota > Viridiplantae > Streptophyta > Magnoliopsida > Boraginales > Ehretiaceae > Ehretia > Ehretia macrophylla. The sequence continues at coordinate 15,132,732 of CM075767.1, read as the reverse complement.
ATGGTGTTAATGATAAAATCCCAATCAATAGAGCCAAAGGCCCTCGTGTTGTCAACCTTGAGAGCACGTCGTGTAGTATGGTTTCTAGAATAGCCTCTCATAATATCTTGAGCAATATACATTTTTTCAACGAAGTATGTTTTTCACAAAAGCCAATTGATATCAAGATATAATATCAGGAAGACAAGCCTTAATACGATTAGCCAAAATCTTGCAAATGTACTTGTAGATAGTGTTACAGCAAGAAATAAGCCTAAATATTTTAACCATGCAAGAATTAGAGACTTGGACAAGTACAATAATAGTCAAATTTACCTCCTTAAGAGAGAAAAATATCAAAGAATGAGAGTATGGCATCATTACCACAATATTCCAAGCAATTTTATAGAATGAGAAGTAAATTAAAACTATTAGGGGCCAGGCTGTTATAGCTATTAAAGGAGAACATCACACTTTTAATTTCCTCAACAGTGATAGGAGATATAAGCGGTAGCACCAAATCGGAAAGAATGCACTTGCCAAAGATATATTGGATATCATCCATATTATAAAAATCATTTGAAGAGAAAGAAGAGCCAACAAGGTTAGTGAAATGAATTCAGCCCTTACGCCTGAGTCATTAGAAATGAACGACCATCTTCAGAAAGAAGTTTGGTGATAGAATTTGAAGCATGCATCCCACGAATGACTCTATGAAAGTAAGCCATGTTGAGTCACCATCTCTGATCTATTGAATCCATTATTATTATTATTTTTTTGGTATGGCATCATTAACTTTAGATAAGAACTTGACCTCACGAAAGAGATCTTCTTGGGAATTAATGGCGTCATCACTTCGTCACTTGAGTATGTCAAAGTGGATAGCATCAATATCATCACGAATGGTCTTGATCCGTGTTGGGGATATTTGGGAATTAATTATAGGTATTGCATCAAGTTCATTATGGTTTGGGAAGTTGTCTCTTAGGGCAAAGTAAGTCCACTTGTTAGAATATTCCTCTCCAATGGAAGCTTTTCTTAGACATGTGCATCAATTTCAACTTCTAAAGGGCGACTTTGAGTCATTTTTGCTTTTGCACAAGACAAAATATAGGAGTACCATGAACGTAATAATCTTAATTATGTTACACAAAGTGAAGAAAAAGATCATTAGTAGTCCAAGCATTAAAGAATTTAAAAGGCTTGAACCCCATAGCAAAAATGAGAGAAATATTGAGAACAAGAGGACAATAATCTGAAGGACCCGACATCTCAACTTGAAGAGAGGAATGCAAAACGAAATCTAGCCAATCAACATTCGTAAGAATGCAGTCAAGTTTAATTGCCCAAAAATGAGGTCACCTTCCTTCATTTGTCCGAGTATAAAGAGAGCCAACACTTGGATGCTCAATAAGATTAGCCAGAGATGTGCATACCTTGATGTGCTAAATAGGCTTTCTAAGCCAAGCATCATTACAACCATAGCCAAATATATGTGATGAAGTAAGAGATGTTATCAACAATATATTGAACCCGATAAAAGATAGCTTGATTCATAGACTCTACCAAAGTGACATTAAGTTAGTGTTCCATAAAAACCAATGTCTACCATTAGAACAATCACTATAGCTGTTAAGAAATCAAAAATCCTTGATCTTTGTAGAGATGATACAAAGAGATGACAAAATAGGGACTTTTGTAGCCTTTTTTGTTGCAAATTGTGATCGAGGGGCTACAAAAAAAAATGAATTTTAGCAATTGAGGGATTGTTAAGACTTTGAGGGCTCAAATTTGATAAGTTCTTGGGTTTTAGGAACTTGGGATCTGGGATTTGAAAGATTTTCTAGTTCAATGAAAACGACGAGAAAATACAAGAATGGTCGTTGTGATGGTTTTGGTGGTGGTGGGTATGGCGAAGAGAGGTGGAGAAGGGACACTAGATGAAGTGCGATTTTGGATAGAAATGAGCTCGGCGTTCAACTAATAAAAGTTGAGGTACCAAAAGGATTAGAGTAAAATGCACCATACCCCTGTATTTTATCAAAATTACATATAAAACCCTGTATTTTCAAAAGTGGCGTAAAATCTTATGTGTTATCTGTAACGTTGCACCATAACCCTTCCATTCAATTTTTTTATCAAATTGAACGATGATTGACTTACACGCACTTATGATGCAAATAAGAATAGCACAAAGCATGAAAACACATTTTTATTGACCAAAACACCTTTACATTGTTTCTCAATTTTCTTTCTTTTATTTTTAATTTTTTATTTGTTTTTCACCCTTCTTCTTCCTCATCATTAACACATCCTACCACCACCACATTCTTCCTCCATAAATTATTTTAGAAGCTCATCATCAATAATCTTTTGAGAACCCTTATAGCCTACAAATCATTTTGCTATATATAGAAAATCAACCTTGCGATTGGATTTTAAATTAAACTCCAATTTTTGCAAAATTTCATAATGTTAAAATGTTTACTGTTGTGTATTAGTAAGATGGATCTTCACGTTGATGGATTCCTCAAGGTTGGTGGCTGGTGGAGGTGGTGAGGGTGGTTGAAGGAAGTGGGGAAGGTGGTTGGTGGAATTGGTTGGAGGAAAGGGCGAAACTGGTTGGTAGTGGTGGCCGTTGTCAAACAGGAAAACATATTAAATTATTTTGTGCCCTACAAAGGACTGAAGGCACATCCAGCATAACGGATATATGGTTTGGTCATATATACAAAATACGAGTTTGAGTCCTTGGTCGTGATTCGAAATCAAAACAATGTTGTTTTGAATCGTCTTAACTTTAAAATCTACATAATTTTTGTCTATGAAAAAAAAATCAAAAATTCATATCTGTTGAGGATAAAGGTTCAACAGTTGAAGTTGGCAACTCCTGACTGCCCAAGCTGAATGATTTGGCTCGACAACCTAACCTACACAAAGAAAGAGAAGGAAAAGGCGGGGTGATGACCCGTGTTTTCCCCTCGGGTGTGAGAGTGCTTAGTTTGTCCGAGCTAGGCAGTAGTAGTTGAGTGTAATGAATGCACGAGTTACCTTCATAAATGCGGAAATGAGATCTATTTATACTAATCTCGGATTCAGGCAGCAATTAATGCATAATGCTACCCGACACGCCACCGGCTGCCCGTGCTATATATCCGCTGGACAAAGCTATTACCCAACAGATAAAGTCATTCATTATCCATCGGTCCAAGTTGGGTGCCTTACTTTATGTCCTATCTGGACGGCTAGCAGAACCATTAAGGTTCACATGGGTCAAGTATGGGTCGGGTCAGTCATTTCAGGTCGGGACACAACCCGGTTATGATGTCTTCGGCTCAGGTCTTCCCTCGTCAATATCTTTTTCATTTCTTGTTCAAATCGCATAAAACTTGAAGCATAGGATTCATAATTAAGAATAAGAAAAAAAGAAATATTATATGGAGTTTTTCAAAATTTTGTTAATGTGATTAATAATAATAAAGGAAATTTGAAAAGTTCGATAAAATACAATTTCTTTAATGGGAGTAATTTTGTCTTTTAAAACTTTTAATCCTCAAAGTTAGCAAAAATTTAAAATGGAGCGAGTGTGCAACATTATAGATAACACAAAGAATTTTTCACCACTTTCAAAAACACATAGTTTTATAGGTAACTTTGGTAAATACAAGAGATATGGTGCATTTTAAAGTAATGGACTAAAACATCTTCTGTCCCATGGTTCAGGACCTCTGCAGGTATTAACCCATATTTTATTTACTCATCTTGGTTATTTGCTAAGATGCACTTGCTTTCTGAGCATGGTTTCTGTAACATGGTGCTTTTGTTTTTTCATTTTATTTTTGTGACATTAATCTAAAAAATATATCAAGTTGTAGACACTTTTATTTTATTTTTTACTTGTTTTGATTTAACTTGATGTTCTGAATGATGATCCATTTTCTTAAGCAGAATATCATGCCTGCAACTAGATTTATACCTTGTCAAAGACCCTTTGGTCTAGTGGTATAATACTCGCAATATTTGTGAAAGGTAGCTACGTACATCTATATATATGTATGACCTTAGGCCTTCTTTTGAATTTAAAAAAGAAAAAAAGTAGACTTGTACCTTAAGTAGGTAGGTACAGGGGCGAAGCTACACTAGAGCGAGTGGGGGCTGCAGCCCCCACTGACCCAGAATAACATTAAAAATTTTATGTATTTTTTAGGAAAAAAATTAAAATATCTATGTATTTTTAGTTAAAAAAATTAATCAGCCCCCACTAAAAGAAAAAAATGAAGTCATATAGTTGAAAAATTATTTATTTTAGCTCTCACTGAAAAAAATTATTTGTTTTAGCCCTCACTGAGAAAAATTTCTAGCTCCGCCCCTGGATAGGTGTGAATGCACTAATTAATAGTTGACAACGGCTTAAAGCCCCACTTATATGAAAGTAAAAAATGAAGACGTTAAATTTTAACAAACAAGAAATGTACGCGAGTTTAGACCTGTATAGTACGAGTGCGTAAATTAAAAGCAAGTTGATGAACTAATATGCTGGCTTACATTTCATATATGGAGACAAGGTGATGTTACGCAATAGGGCCAACTACAAATGAATAGGTTTGAGTTAAGATATATAGTCTTTTAGCTGACCTTGGTTAAAGTCTCACTTATATTAAAACAAAAAATGGAGATGTTGAATTTTAACAAATATATGAATTAACGTTGAATTTTAACAAGATACGAATTAAGGTTCATATTAATATTTTTTGTTATTCTTTCAGGGTTAACACGTTAAAGTCATAATTTCACACCTAACGTTATGAAATCAGCAATAAATAATTGTTTACATCAATAATTACACGGGTGAACAAGATTAACGTATAAATAATTCACCTTGGAAATGATTGGTCTCTTTTCTTTCTAGAGGATTTTATTGCCACAGGTCAATGCACGAAACTGTCAATATGTATCAGTAGGGAAAAGGGTAGTCTGACATTGCATTTTTGTAAGGAAAAAAGATTCAAAGTGTTAACCTTTGGTAAATGTGATGGTGACACGGATACTTTTTTGGAGCTCACATGCGAGCCTATTTGTTCGTTTTGATTGTTTCTAAGTATGACCCTTGTTTAAATGGACCTTTCATAACTTGGACTCGTCTGCAAAACCTCTCTTTGATATTCTCACAATCTTACCTTGCATTTACTAGAGTAATGTTATATATCACCTTTTTTTTTATCACATTTTTATCACTTCGTATGTAGAATCCTAGATGACATGCCAACTATACAATTTTTTTTTCTCTTGCTTCTTTTTAATTATTTTTCTCTCTCTTCAATTCCTTTTTCTCTCTCTTAATTAATTTTTACTAAAAATATTTTTCTTTCTTTGTTTTAACCATATCAAACGCCTTGACAAAAAAAAAGTCTCCCATTACAGTTTACCCTGCATTTTTGTAAAACCAAACTCTCCCTATGGATGGGTCGCGATCTTACCAAACATTTTGTAGAAGTATGTTTACACAACTCGAACTCTTGGTCTCAGGTGGTGGCAAATTTTTTGTTGTTATCCCTGAAGGACATGATGACCCATTTATTTTTGTGCTAAGCTCTCTTTTAATCGAATTTATTGTTATATGGAAATTTTCTGCAAATGGTGACACATGGTTTGTGCATTGTGGGAAGGGGAGGACCAGAGCATGAGGGAGAGCGAGAATAGGGCATATTGGTTGCGCAGGAACCAAAGGATATTGGATTGGTTGTTGTGTGAAAGATCTTCCATCATTTGTCTTTAGGTAAAGGCTGCACTTTTCCCTTTCATTGTTTTACTTTTTGATATTTTTGGCGTAATTTTGTTGAATTATTTACTTTTATGTAAACTTTTGAAGCAAATACAGGCAGGGTAGAGCTATAGGTCTGATTTCCCTTCATGGGGTCAATGTTGATATCATGCTACTTTCTGTAGTTTGCTTTATTTTGTGCATATGCTTTTTGCATGATGTTTTTGTGGAACTCTACTTTATATCACATTTGAGTTCCTAATTCCATTATATTTCATTTTCTTAATCGCCTATGACGAGTTGCCTAATTGCTGTAATTTGTTTGAGCGAGGATTATTTGGGGGGAGATGGTATCAAGTTAAATGGCGATTAAGGTATAACATTTGGTATTTTCATGCAAGGTTATCAGATAGATAGAGCTGTGTATTCAAATGGAACCAATTCGTCATTGAGAAGAAGATTGTTTAGCTACTCCTATGATTCCATACACCTTTCTGCAAGTTATAGAATACATGCATATATATGCTTGAACCTGTCGGGGGTTTTATGTGGTCGTATATATGTGTGTTTATACATGCATACAGGACGTAATTGTATATGCATAGGTATGCGTGTGCCTGCCTATGCTCTTACACGAAATACAGATTCATAAATCAGGATTAACCATATGGTTTCTTGCTTTGACTGGAAAAAAAACTGCATTCTTCCCCCAATTCTCTTTGCCCAACACCTCTGTTCTTTCCCTATTAAGGTCCATTTTCTTCTTTCAAGAGGTCTGCTGATTGCTGTGCAAAAGGACTACTTCAGGGTCATAAATCCCCGAGAGTTGCTTTTCAATGAATTTGGAGATCGTGTTGCTCAGTTATTACATGTGGAATTGATTGAACCCTTCTCACAGTGTCGAAAGAGTAATGTTCGTCAAGAAATCCTTATTGTATTCAACTTTGTCTGGAGCATTTGCATCAGGTATAATAATCCCTCTGCTGAAATTCACCGTGGTACATTCACTTTGGTATAATTTTACTTTATTGATCTTGTATCAATATCTCATACATGTAGTTACTTGATTTGAATTTCTTTTGATTTTTCGGTGACTGCAATGGGAGCAAGAGAGGCTATGTTTACAAGTTCCTTCGATCTCAGGGATTTGTCTCCTCATATGATACAGCACATCAGTACAATGATGCAGATGCACATAAGGTCACTTATTCATTCTGGTTGATAATCTTACCCACTTATACCTTCAAACTTAAGCTTATTTGCTGATCTCGTGATGTTTTATGCAGTGGGTGAGCCACCGTAATCACCGTGGGAACATATGTGGTGTAGATTTCATATGGCTTCTTAACCTGAATAGATACAGCAAATTGCTGAAAACATGTTGGAGTGAAGCAGTATTTGGAATGTTCAAGGTATGATTCTTTTCCAAAATTTGATATAAGAGAAGTATTATGTTGTTTGGAAATGCTCGGTGGACTTGGTGTCTGTTTGACTCATAACTACTACTATATATGATAGTCGAGTGAGTGAACTACAATATGGAGAGGGATACAATTCATGTCTGAGGGGGAAAGGGGTGGATTGAGGCTCTTAGTGTTTTCGCTTCCAGTTTTCTGACACCTAGATGATTGAAACAGCAGCTTTCTTACTGTGTTTTTTAGTATTTGTATGCTGGGCTATCTATGCACTGTGCTTTTAATGCGCCAAAATGCTGAAAAAATCTTAATTGTGATTGTAAAGTTTGCGTGCTAAGAGTTTTTTGAAACATAACACTTCAGGAAGGGAAAGTTTCCTCTCTCGTATTGATGTTATGTTGAAATGTGTCCTTTCAGAAACCAAAAAAAAAAACTGACTGCCCAAGATGTGCTTCCCTTGACATTAGCTTTTCCTAACTCGCAGTGTCTTACGAGATGTAGTTTAGAAATATTATGATTACCGACTTTATGTTTTCTTAACCTGAATCTGTATTACACTCAATATGGGAAAGGGGAAACCATTAGAAATTGAAGATCTGGGAGGATCTAATTGAATTCCACTTTCATTTGCTGTCCCCATTTAATAAACAAAAGAAGCTGTTGCACTGTCAGGAATGTGGTTTTGGTTTTGGCAATAATTGTTCCGAGATATAATTCTTCTTTTGTTTAATTGATGGCATATTATTTTGAAGTTGTATCTCATAAGGGGACTCTTTGTCATCTATATCATCTTCGGGAAGCTTCTTTGACAGAGCATGATGCATTTGCATAAGCGGATAGTGATGGTGATTTTGCCTACACTGGATGCTGTGAAGCACTGCGGTAGGTACGATAGTATCTGAAGTTCTGAAACGTCCGTGTGTGTATGTGTCAGTATCTTTAACTAAAATAATAATAAGTCACTTTGACACTAAAATTAATGACTGAGAGGTAAATATAAGTGTAGGTCAGGGAACACGTTGAGAGAGTATTTAAAAATAGGCTAGTGGAAGTTTCGGTAGGAGAGGCCAGAGGTGGGAGTTCTAGGAGAGGCAACAATTTTGTGTAAGAAAAAGGTTTAAATACTTCTCTGTGAAATTAGGAAACACATTTTTATAGTCATCTATCCCATGGTCATGTAGAATTGGCCTCAACAAATTTTCTGGAAATATGTCAGTCGATTTTCAATAAAAGTTACAACAAGTTTTAAGTATTTTTTTACCTTGTGGCATGGATTTCCATTCTTACATTAATTTCAATAACTTTTTTATTTTTTCTCTACATGTAGAGAGTTTATAATTATCTTATGAGTTTTAATGGTCTTTTATTTCAGTTTTACCCAACAGCTTCCATACTTTCAATCCTTATTACAGAGAGTCCCTATTTTAATTTTATTCTAACAGCCTCCCTACATAGATTATGCTTTAGCACTCCAACAGTCATATTTTTTTACCATTGTAGTACTTTTGCAGATGTTTGGCTCTCTATATCTGGCAAGCAAGCTGGTGGGTGCACAGGGGCTCTCAATTATAGGGAGTTCGAGGTAGAGAGGCTATTGGAGTTTTATTTTTAACTAATTTGCCTCCCAACGAGTTGACGGTAAAGTAAGCCAATACCAACTAGGGTCAAATTGTTCAATGTAGGTACGGGTTGAGTTGTTGAGGTGGGCTCAAGTTCAACCTTAAATTCTGGGATAGGACTTGCCTTAAGGCTTATAACTATTTTTGGCTACTACACTTAGGGTATCTTTAATAGAGTATGTAAAAAGCAATTTAAATCTCTAACTTTTAAATTTGAATCTCTAAAAGGCAACGATTAAAATTTTTAGAGACTCTATGAAAAAAAAAAAAAAAAAGCAACACCAATAAAGGTTTGTAAAAACTAAATATATATGGAGTCCACCAACTTTGTCAACTTTTAAACAAAATAAAGTCTCAATCCCTATTTTCTTCAAACAATGTCTGCAGTGATATTATTTTTGTGTTAAGAATTGTGGATCAAGAACTTTGGCAAATCTAAATGGTTATTTATTAATTTGACCCTTTTTTATGAAGGAAAAGAGTTTCAATTATTTAAGCCCCACCAATACTTAGTAGTTTCGTGAAAGAATAAAATGCAAGTGCCAAAAGTTCATGATGACAAAGTCTAATTCTTATTGGTGGTAAAATATAGTAATGGACCTAAAAGCTTAAGGATCTAAAAAAAATTTCCAGCAAAATGCTAAAAGGGATTTTCAATTTTCGAAGGAGTTGAAGACAACAAGAATGTCAACTCTCGAGTGGATGGAATTCCGCTAATTCTCATCAAGGTATAAATGACAAAGAGCTTAGAGATTTTCAAATAGTTATTTTATTAATCAAAAGAGTTTCTTTTTGTTTGTTTTGCATGTTTATGAGGGGTTGTCGAGGGGAAAGAATCTTATTTGGTTGTTGTCTTTTGTATGTGAGTTTTATCTCTTCTCTTAGACGTTATAATTTGACTGGTGAGTACTAAAAAACTTATTTGTTAAGTAGTAAAAATTTTCAACCACTACATATGACGGTTGGGTGTGAAAAAACTTCTATGTTAAGTAGTGAAATCGATCGCAACACTAGGGTGTGAAAAAACTTGTTTGTTGAATAGTAAAGTATTTGAAATATGAGTTCAATAGAGTTACTCACGTTTTGTGTTTGATGAGTAAGGGTTTAAATCAATTAAAAAATTTGGTATTGTATTTAAATAATTTGAACCGTGTGAAAAAACATAATAATGTATTGCGAAGTTGAACACTACCAATGTGGGTACGAGAAAATTCTCAAGAGAAACTTTTCCTTAATCAAAACTAGCACAATTGGAATCTTTTCTTCAATGGCAGACATTATTATCTCACTTTAATAAAATCATTTGCTTTCGGTATTAAAGAAATATTATCGGTATACTCATCTTAGTCGTGGTAAGAACACAAGAAAAAGACCACAATCATTTCAAAGCAACAGAATTGAAAAGTATGACACCTCTTCCATCTGCCACTAAAACAGAGGAGCAGGGAGGGGTCCCTCACCCTATCTTTCCTCACCATTTTTTTTTTTGCATTCTTTAAAGGCCCACAATTATAGTAATGAAAGATTCTCACTTCTTGCTCTAATTTACCAGTTGAGCTCACTTTTTCAACACCCTTTTGTTTGCGTTCACATTATACGTTACAGGGTAAAATTGCAGGACATTAAGGGTTTGTTTGGAATCTAAAGTAAAAAAATAATGAAGGAAATGAAATGATTTAGGCTCCGTTTGTTTGTCGTAAAATATTTTCAAAGAAAATATTTTCTAGATTTTACGGTGTTTAGTAACACCGAAAAATTAGTCAACCGTAAAATATTTTTTGGTCAAAAATTGCTGCTGTTTTTTCTTAATTTTACGGTATTTGGTAACACCGTAAAATTATTCAACCGTAATTACAGCTAGCACAAAATTTTGTAAAATGTTTTACGGGACTTTGGGAGAAGAAAACATTTTATGGAACTCACGATACATCCAAACACCAAAAAATATTTTATAGTAATCTATTTTCCGGAAAAATATTTTCCCCCAACAAGTTATTTTACAGCAAACAAACGGAGCCCTGTAAAATATTTTATTTTTCAGGAAAATATTTTCCATGGAAAATATTTTACACAAACAAGTTATTTTACGACAAACAAACGGAGCCTTAATAACAAAGAAGAGAAAATGAGAGTATTGAATCTTATTTCGATTGAGTAGAATTATAAAAGTAGTGTTCATAAAATATTGTGTTTATTCTTTATTTGGATTGAAAATAAAATGAAAGAAAAAGTTTTATAAACAAGTTGATATTTTTATCATTTTTTAAGGGTATAAGTATAATTTTATAAAACTAAAAAAGGCAATATAGACATTATTGAATCATTTAATTCAAATAACTCCAAATGACCCCTATTTGAAGTGATCACAAATCAACTCAATACATGATTTTCCAAAATCCTTCCTAATCCAATGTCCCCTAAACTACTCCAATCCAAATAAGAAAAATAATTTGAAAATCTCCCAAAATCCAATCATTTCTCTCCAAACCCCTCAATCCAAGCATACCCTAAGACAATAGGAACATGAAGCGCATGCCGAGCCAATCTATGGGGTTAGTCTAAGGATGTGCGAGTGTGAGCAACAAACTTGCTGACATCTCAAAGGGACTTGGTCAAGTCTTTAACAATAATTTTGATAGACTATGCTTAACTACCCCACCCCATGCCTTAACCAGTGCAAGGCCATGCCTTCAATATTTAGGTCCTAGTGTGAGTAAAATTATTTTGTCTTCTAATTAGTTTAAACTGATAAAACATCTTGGATTAATGCCTCATAATTTTTGTAAAAGAAAAGACTCACAAAACGATGTAATTTACGTCAGGAAATATTTGTAATTGAAATTAAAAGGGTCCAAGTTAGTGAAGATTAATTTCTCTGCAAGAAACCTCTATCAAATGGGAGACCCATGAATGTGACATTTATATGTTTTAACGCAACAACAAGATGTTGTTTGTTATAGAAAGAATAGAATTGGAAAGAAAAAAAAAAGCGCAAGAAAATCTTCTTTGGGTTTGCCCAAGATGTTTGGAAATGGGTTATGAGAAACATTATATTTATAAAGTCTTCATATCTTATTGGTAAAACTGAATACTTGAAATTCAATATATCCTTTATTTTTCGATTCACTCGTGGGATCCGGGTGGTCTGAGAGGGGACCATCACGACTTCTCTCTTCTCAAGAATCTATATATCCCTTATCAGTGTATGGACAACTAATTAATCGATTACAATAAATTGGATCGGATCTTCATATTTTGATTTCTCGAACTGAGAGTCACTTTCCAACCTTTCTTTTGTTTTTGAGGTTTCTTTTGGTTTTAAAATTTTTATAGACAGAAGCTCTTATTTTCATATTTGACACTTAATTACTACAAGAGATGTTGTGATGTATCCAGAAGTTAGATTCAGGCTAGAATCAATTCTTATGTTGTTCCCTTTTTTTAATCGTTAAAAGAAGGAAATAGTAATAACAAGCGTCTGAGTAGAGTAGTCGGGCATGAACGTGTTAGAGTTAAAAGTTTTAAATTTATATTTATATTATTCTCTTATAAATATTATTTGACTTTGACTAATTTAAAATATGTGATAGAATGCAACAGTGTACCATATAGTTTACAGCCTTAGATGAATTTAATATAGTCCTGCTAGAATAAATTTCTCAACATAAGAAATAAAATAACAAGAAGAAACAAAACTTATGTTTTGTCCAGAATTACCACATTGGTTTAAACCATAGGCACTTTTTTTGAATGTAAAAGAATTACGTGTAGGATTCACAAAAAAGTGTGTTGACGTCACTAATTATAACATGTGTCATCATCACAACATGTTACCATCTTAAAAACAAACAACCAGCTGTTTGTAATAAATATTCTTAAACTATATTACAATCATTAACAATGAAACTTATCCCTTCACCTCGTCGCGTGACCTACAAGGTCAATCTAGCACCCAATTTTCCCTCTACTTCTCTTATCCCGATCCCCTGCTCATGCCCTATCCATAAATCCCAATGGAGAATGGGGATTACCTGCCCCTTTTTTGTTACTTCTTTAAACTACTCGATATTAAGTTTTATTTAATGCATATAACTTCAAAAAATATATATTTGAATTATAATAAATGAGAGATATAGATATGCAGACACCAAAAATAGTCACAAACCAATCTAGACTACAAGGCGTCAAGCCCTAGGAGATGGTCTAGGAGAGAAGGCAAGACCCAAACAAGAAAAGACCCTCAAAATCTTCTGACTTGTATGACATGTGGCATCATTCTGAAGAGCCCGAAAGCCATCAGAAGAACCAGTAAATGAGAAATTATTGTGTTATACCTACTAGCTGGCTACCAATCTTCGTGGTTAAGCAATGATCCAACGGACGTGAATACAGCTTAGGAGATTGAAAGGAAACAAAAACTGCAAGGAAGCGAGGCATGAGGATAGCTGCATTCAATTAGCCTAGCACATATGGATTTAGGTGGCGCATCAGGATAAGTATGAGAAAGACCATGGATGCCTCAACTAACCAATGTTCAACCTAGGACGTTAGCCACTTGTTGACTAAGATGTCCATGCCATCCCTCTTAACCAATTAGAAGCCCGTGGGGACATCCACTTGCCTTACAATAGTTATTCAAGAATTCTTTAGCCAATCAAGAATAGGAAAAAGTTCTAAGGAAGGAAAGATGTAAGGCCTGCAGGACGGTTATAAAGGCCACCTTAATGACCCAGAGGTAAGGATATAGAAAGATACGAGGGGTATTCAAGACATGCAAACATACAAAAATACACATACACACACACACACACACACAGAGTAACGGCACCTAGCGACGCACGCCATAGTCACCTTGATCAGGTAGCCAAAGAGAGGGGCTTGAGGAATAGTCAATTCTTGCCAAGGACCACTTGTTTAAAATTACAATAAAGGGTTTAGGTAAGGGTAAGCTCCTTAGAGCTCTGATCAAAGCCCTGATTATAAGTTCATAGGGAATCTATAAGATACAAGTGTTAAACAAAGTTTAAACATGAATTATATATTGAGTCGTATGCTTCAATTAAATAGCCGAAAAAATATTACAACAACCGAGTTTTAAGCATATAAAACAACTTTTGGCTAAAAACACTACATATTGAATTACTTGTGAAAAAATAATATTTCTTCATGTGGTTAGATGCCTATTGATTACTATAAATATTTTTCTTGGTTATTGGATGCCCATATATAGTAGCGATCGCAACTCTTCTCTTGTATATTTATATGTTTTCTATTTTTTATCATCAATTTTTTTCTAAATATCACTCTTAATTGTACCATTTGAAACTATCATGAAGCATAACTGGAAACTACAAATAAATCTCTTAAAAATTCATTGTGATCAACAATTAATAGATGATATTCATATAAAAGAATTTTACAATCATTCTTTTTCTTTGCAATTCTCATAAAGCGTTATTCAATGCTATTTTTCTAAACTTTTTATATTTATAACCTTAGATTTTAGTACATGTACAAGAACTAAAAATATAAAAATAAAATTATATGTATGTTTGGCTATCTTTGTGAGGTGAAAAATGTTTATCCCCATATCTCATCCACCTCGTCCCACGTGGGGATTAAGACTTAATCTTACCTCCCACCCCATTTCTCACCCAATACCCTTCCTCTTTAAGACAGAAGAGGGAGAAGAGTGAGTACCTGCAAAATCCATCTCCATTGTCATCCTTAACAATCTCAAGTGCTTTTGTGTTTTCTAGTGATAACGACATGCATGACCAAAAATGAATTTGCATTTTAGATGATGTCCATGTCGTCGCCACTACTTCATTAGATGAACAAAAATTCACAATTTATATCGCAATATTAAATGTTGTAGCTACATAAAAATGAGAGGGTTGAAATTTTCACCATCAGTTGATCACTATTTCCTACAACGCACTTTTATTAATATATCCATCAGAACAATTATTGTGTTTAAATTTTTTTTTGAATCGGGTCCTTTCTTTGGATTTATCTAATACTCAATTGAGTGAGCAAATAGTTAAGATAAACCAATTGCTTCTCTTTCCCCTCCATTCCCCCCCCCCCCCCCCCCCCCCCCCCCCCCCCCCCCGCAAAAATAAAAAAAAAGCCATAGCTTATTTTGAATAAGCCTTTAATTAACTTAGAGTTACGTTTTAGGGTACACCGCTACATCATAAAATTGATAGTTTTGAGGTAGATCATGCGATTCTCCCTATGATAGTTCCTCCTCATGCCAAAAACAATATATAACTTAAATGTTTAAGTTAAAGAGTGAAACTCGTCGACCAACTTGAAAAATAAGTTAAATCAAGTAAAAAATAAAGCAGTTTAATTCGAAACTTATACTGCAAAGGGTCAAACTCATTTTTGGTTCTACACGCATTTTTACCTTCGAATTAGGATTCTATACAGATACGACCCTCTAATCCTATTTCATGTCCACACATTGCCGTATTTGTATAAAAGAAAAATCTTTTACCTTATGAGTTAGGCTTTTATATGGAAACTGTTGGGTTATTTTAATAATAATTTGATATGGGCTTACAAATTATTCACAATTATATTTGAGCTTCTATTCTAATTTGGATAATTGAAGTGATATATTTTAGTAGATTCTAATAAGACATCTAATTTGGTATGAACTTTGTAATGTGTGGTATCCAATAGCAACCTGGTTAAGGATTAGTCTAATCAGGTTGTTTATATAAATAAAGTGTTGGTCTCCAAGGCTAATCATTTTATTATTTCGTCCTCAATTCTCTATCTCTTGAGAGAATTCGATTAGTCTGTGGAAGATCTTGCCCTTGCCCTAATTTTCTCTACAAGGTGATTTCGTTTTCTCATAATTAATGTTATGGATTCAAGTACGCAGTTCTCATTATTGACTATGCAATCTTGATATTCTAAATGAAGCATGTGCAATTAATTTAACGCACTTGTTTATGTTCTAACAAGTGGTATCAGTGCCACCTTCGTATTAGATTATTAGGATTGATTTTGTTGATTTTGATTAATGAATTTCTCATGTTTATATGATTAGTATACATGATTATATGTTTTTGTTAAATCCATATGGTTTTAGGATTTGATTTATAATTATGTGTATAATTTATTTTCATTAATCTTGATCACATGTTTGATTTGAATTAAGGGCTTTCTTGAATCTCAAATAGCTCAATCTTTTAGCATATAACATGTTACTTTACGTGATACTATGCTATATGAATTTGAAGAATTAAAAACTCTAATTTTAGGTTTAAAATCGAAGGTTAATCTCTTAATCCAATAAAATCTATTCGTTAATTGGCGAAATTGATGCCAAAATTGAATTCCTTAGTGTCAAATGCCTTAATTACTAAAGGACGGAGGAATAGCCAGATTTTCGATGGAGGTAAGAAAGGGCGATACGAGGACATAAGACCCTCAAGAGCAGTAATGACCAGTTCGGAATCAGGAATAGTATCACCAACTGCCACAAGCGAATCAGATAGAACATGGAATTTTTGTAAATATTCAGGGATAGAAAGATTATTTTTTTTTAGGGAACGAAGTTGTGTGCACAGGAGAGATTTGCGAGCAAGAGACTGTTGCATGGAAGACTCTTCAAGAGATGTCCATAAGGCATGAGCACTAGCGAAGCCAATCGTTTGATGAACTAGCGAGTTAGACAAAGTCGCATTGATACTGCCTGAACAAAACGATCAAAGGTTTTCCAATCATCGAGAGGTAGAGTGGAGGAAGAGGATGAGGACGAGTTTGCAGCATTTTTCTTTGGAGCAGGAGGTGGATTGGAGTCATCAACGTAGCCAATCAGACGATTAAACGTGAAGAAATTCATAATTGGTGTCGAATTTTTCTTCCATGAGGCCGCCTCACCGCGAGGCCCTCTCACAAACAAGTGGAAAAGGACGTGAAGGAGAAAAGGACGAAAACAGGGAAGGAAAAGACTAGACAAGGTGGCTGGTGTGTATGGTGGAAAAGTGAGCCCAGGCGTATTGTTTTTGGACGTGAGTCACAGTGACATTTGATACCATAAAAGCTGAGAAATAATCCATTTTACTCAAACTGAATTGAGTACAGTGTGGTCCTATTTATATTACAACAAGATACAATAGTAGTTACGGTAAGGACTAAAAGATAACAATGAACAAAAGCTTAGAATACGAAGACTTAATTGTCAAGTCTTTGTTTGCTTTTTCTTTTATCTTTTGGATCAGCATGAAGTCATTATTTTAAAATGCATACATTAGTAGATAAATTGGAGTGAAGTGTACAGAAATTCATTGTACTTTTGTAAAGTTACATAATATCTTTTATGATTTTAAAAATATACGGTACTCTTTTATAGTTTTTGAAACTAAACACAATAACTCCCTGTGATTTTAAAGTGCACTGTATTCCCCTATGATCTCTGAAACTAAGCACAATAATCCCCTCTATCAAAAAATCCTTTTATATTAACAAAAATTGTGATGCACGCTTGTCAAATGCGATTATTCGAGGTTTTTTTTGCTCAAATTATTAATTATTTAGATAAAAATACCTTTATATGACACATTTTTTTTAGGGTTGGAGAAAATGAATATTTTTGTCCAAATAATTAATAATTTAAGTAAAAAAAGTGCATTTAACGCGCGTGAATCAGACTTTTTGTTAAGATAAATGAATTTTTTGACAGAGAGGATTGTTGTACTTAGTTTAAAAAATCATAGGGAATTTTATGCACTTTTAAAATTATAAGAGATTATTGTGCTTAATTTCAGAAACCATAAAAGGTGCTATGCACTTTTAAAATCACAAAAGATTATTGTACAACTTTACAAAAGCACAGGAAATCCTGTTCACTTCACCCAGATAAAGCATCACAGATATAATGCGATTTTCTGTTTTGTTTTTCTCTGTACCGTTTACACAGATGAGCTAACAGGAGGGATGCATATGACTTGTCAGATCAGTATTGTTTCTTGGACAATTTTTAAATAATTTGGAGGCATCTAGCTCGACAGAGAATCAAGAGTCAATAATACTCTGTGTTGTTTTTCATTGAACATATATGGCTTTTCCCATGTCCAACAAATGGGATAAGATCCCAGACTGATAATGTTATTCATTTGATCTACAACAAAATAATGTTTTATAATCCTTATAATTTTGTTTTTAATCAAGTCAACATTAGAATTAATTCCTTACCAGTTCAGCATGTAAAAGCAAAAGTAACGTAGTGAAGTGTATTCTGTTGGGTATCGGCGCAGCGGAATGGTTGGGGACAAGCAGTATCACGCAGCTAAAATATGAATAAGAACAGAGAAAGTAGAGACACAAGATTTACGTGGAAAACCCTCAAACAAATCGAGGGAAAAACCACGGGCAAATAATGGAGGATTTCACTATGATGTGGAGTATTTTACAATAACCTTCTCTCTAATATAAGGAGAGAACAATATCACTCTCTCAAATAATAGGATAAACTAACTCTCACTCACAAATATAGAACAACAAAAGAGGAAGAAAAATACTCAAGAGAAAGCTTATGTTTTCTCTCTAACTTGGGATGTTTTGGTGATGCTCAAATGGTGAAAAATGAACCTCTATTGATAGGCTCATCTTGCACCAAAAGTCTTCCCACATGTAGTGTGAAATCAACCCAAAATTGTGTGTGCCTAACTTTGCAACCAAAGATTTTTCTTCATTTCCCATTGCCTTTTGTTTTCTTTTGACCAAAGGCTCAAAGTGAGCTTTAACCAACTCACATTCTCCCACTTAAAGCTCACTTTGGATGATCTTCAAATCTCTCCATACTTGTCAATTCCATGTTGCTTACGTCTTTGCTAGGCCAAAGAAGGATCTACTCCAAACAAACTTATCAACGTTGATTGGCTTTGTCATGACATCTGCTAGGTTCTCGTTGGTGTGAATCTTCTGCATATCCACACTCCCTTCCTCCACTACTTCTCGAACAAAGTGATATTGAACACCTATGTGTTTCGTCCTGGAATGAAATGCTAGATTCCTTGCAATGTGCAAGGCACTCTGACTGTCACAAAACAAGGGAATTTTATCTTGTTTGTGCCTGAGCTCCTCCATTAACCGTTTAATCCAGATTGCTTCTTTACAGGCTTGTGTAGCTGCCATGTATTCAGCCTCTGTTGTAGATAGGGCCACAACAGTCTGTAATTTAGATATCCAGCTTACTACGCCCCCTGCAACTGTAAACACATAGCCTGTAGTGGACTTCCGTTTATCGGTATCACCTGCAAAATCAGAATCAACAAAACCCTTAACAGTAAATTCTGATCCTTCAAAACATAATGCAACATCCGAGGTCCCTTTGATGTATCGTAGGATCCTCTTAACAGCATTCCAATGCTCTCTACCAGGATTCGCCATGAACCGACTGACCGCACCAACTGCTTGAGCAATATCTGGTCTCGTGCATATCATAGCGAACATGAGACTTCCCACTGCTGATGTATACGGTACTCGAGATATTTCTATCCTCTCCGCTTCAGTACTAGGGCACATACTTGAGGATAATTTGTAATTGACAGGAAGCGGGGTCGAGATTTCCTTACAATCTTGCATATTGAAGCGCCGCAAGATTTTCTTCAAGTAATTCCTCTGGGAAATCCATACCTTCCTGCCTTTTCTGTCTCGGTGAATTTGCATCCCTAAAATCTTGTTTGCTGGTCCCAAATCCTTCATATCAAACTCCCCAGCCAACTGTGCCTTCAGTTCTTGGACCCAATCTTTACTGGGGCCTGCCACCAGCATGTCGTCCACGTATAGCAGCAGAATGATAAAATCATCATCGCCAAACCTCTTGTAGTACGTACAATGGTCTGAATTGAGTCTGTTGTACCCAAGGCTAATCACGAAGGAATCAAATCTCTTGTACCAACACCTTGGCGCCTGCTTTAAACCGTACAGAGATTTGGTCAACCTGCAAACCAAGTTTTCTTTTTCTTTCTCAACAAAACCTTCTGGTTGAAGCATGTAAATCTCTTCTTCAAGCTCTCCATGAAGAAAAGCCGTCTTTACATCTAATTGTTCTAGATGTAAGTCTAACACAGCACACATGGCCAAGACTACTCTGATAGTTGTAAGTCTTACCACAGGAGAAAATATCTCGTTGAAGTCAATTCCTTCTTTCTGAGCATATCCTTTCACCACCAGTCTTGTACGATATCGATCCACTTGGTCATTACCATCTCTCTTGATCTTGTAGACCCATTTGTTACCAATGGCTTTCCATCCAGGTGGTAGTGGAACAAGCTCCCACGTCTTGTTTTTATGTAGAGCTTCAATTTCTTCTTGCATTGCTGTCATCCACAAGGCAACATCGGGGCCTTTTATAGCCTCGTGAAAGGTAGATGGCTCTCCATCCTCCGTTATAAGACAGTATGCAGCATTGCTCGCCATGACAAAATCTGAATGCCAAGTTGGTCTTGTTGTCTGACGCAATGAACGTCGGACTTCTATAACCTCAGCATCATCTGGTTCTTGTTCCTCGTGCTCCGGTGCAGCTTCAGAAGAAGCATCTCCTTGTTCTGACTTATCTTCAATTTGTATTGTAGTAGTCTCCTTTGAAGTGTTGCTGTCGTCTTCATTTTGCAATTTATCTTCTGCAAATATCACATCTCTGCTGATGACAACCTTGTGGGCAGTGGAATCCCATAGGCGATACCCCTTAACACCATCAGCATTTCCCAAGAATACACATTTTCTGGATTTTGGATCCAGCTTTGTTCTTTCTTGGGAACCATACATCACATATGCTGGACACCCAAATATGTGCAAGGTAGAATAATCTGCGGGTTTTCCGGTCCACATTTCCATTGGTGTCTTCAACCCAATTGCAGTTGACGGTGACCGGTTTATCACGTAACAGGCAGTTCTAGCTACTTCTGCCCAAAATGATTTGGCTAGACCTGCAGTTTCCAACATAGCTCTCATTCTTTCAAGAAGAGTTCTGTTCATCCGCTCTGCTACACCATTTTGCTGAGGTGTATGTGCAACAGTAAATTGCCTCTGAATACCCTCTTGCTTGCAAAATGCCAAGAAGCTCCCGTCAGTGTATTCTCCTCCGTTGTCCGTCCTCAAACACTTGATCCTTTTTCCGGATTCAAGTTCCACCAGCGCTTTGAAAGTTTTGAATATTGAAAACACATCTGACTTGTTCTTGATTGGATACACCCACAGTCTCCTGGAGTAATCATCAATAAATGATACAAAGTATTTGGCTCCTCCTAGGGACAAAACCGGTGATTCCCAAACGTCTGAATGGATCAAGTCTAAAATGTGTTTACTTCTGGCAGTAGATCTCCCAAATTTCAATCTATGCTGCTTACTGGTAACACAGTGCTCACAAAAAGGTAAGCTTACCGTCTTGAGCCCGGGTAGGAGATTACGTTCAGCTAGAATCTTCAAGCCTCGTTCTGTCATATGGCCCAATCTGCGATGCCACATTATAGTTGATTCTTCTTGACCAGTTGATGCAACTGATACATCTGCCTCCTGCAACGTATCTCCCAAAATCATGTATAGATTTACCCCAATCTTTTCTGCCTTGATCACCACAAGCACTCCTTTGACAACCTTCATGATCCCATCCTCGATATGGGTCTTGCAGCCAAGGTCATCTAATTGTCCAATGGACAAAAGGTTCTTCTTCAAGCCCTTCATGTGTCGTACCCCTTGGATGGTGCGAATGGTACCATCATACATTTTAATTTTGACGGTACCGATGCCAGCAATCTCCAAGGCATGATCATTACCCATGTACACAGATCCTCCAGAGACAGGTTCATAGTTGTGGAACCATTCTCTACGAGAGGTCATATGCCATGTTGCTCCCGAATCCATTATCCAAGCATCAGTGAGCTCCTTTCTGCCTTTTGATACAGTTGCTGCTTCGCTATATAAAATATCTCCATCATCTGGTGCAGTCACCACACATCCCTGAGAATTTGTCACCTCGTGATTCTTTTTATTGCTCCAACAATCCTTCTTGAAGTGTCCTTTTTTGCCACAGTTGTAGCATTTGATATTCTTTCTACTCCTTGATTTTGATCTACCTTGGTTGTTGCTCCCACTAGAGCCACGTTCCGTTGATCTACCTCTCACCATTGATAATGCCTCTGCTTGTTGTGAACTTTCGATTCTGTCTTCCTTACTTTTGCACCTAGATTCCTCTTCCAGAACAGCGGCTGCAACATCATCAAAAATAACATAATCTGAAAGAACATTGTTAGTGTAACTAATGATGAGTTGATCATACGAATCAGGTATACTTTGAAGTAGAATTTCTGCACGTTCAAGCTCTGCTATTTTATGCCCAATTGCAGTCAATTGAGAGAATAGCGTATTTAAGGTATTGATGTGATCTGTCACCGATGTGGACTCACTCATCCGAAGGGTGTAAAGTCTCCTCTTCAAGAAAATCTTGTTGTGAAGTGACTTGACCTCATACAGTTTGGTCAGCGCATCCCAAATTTCTTTTGCTGACTTCTTTTCCTCAACGCTTGACAATACCGAATCTGCCAATGCCAGGTGCAGATTAGCCATAGCGTTGTCATCCATCTCTTTCCACTTGTCGTCCGTCACCTCTGCTGGTCTGTCTCCAATTGCTGCCAAGCAATTCTCCTTTCTCAAGATTGCCTTCATCTTCAATTTCCATAGGGAAAAATTTCTCCCGTTAAACTTCTCGATTTCAAATTTTGCCGCCATAGTATTAACGATGATCTGCTTCGTAACTTGAACCGGCTCCCACTATTTCACGTATAGGTGAATAGTATTATACCGTATGCGTGAATAGTAACTGTGAACAGTAACCCCGTATGAATACCAGTGACCCGTAACCAATGGCTCTGATACCACTGTTGGGTATCGGCGCAGCGGAATGGTTGGGGACAAGCAGTATCACGCAGCTAAAATATGAATAAGAACAGAGAAAGTAGAGACACAAGATTTACGTGGAAAACCCTCAAACAAATCGAGGGAAAAACCACGGGCAAATAATGGAGGATTTCACTATGATGTGGAGTATTTTACAATAACCTTCTCTCTAATATAAGGAGAGAACAATATCACTCTCTCAAATAATATGAGAAACTAACTCTCACTCACAAATATAGAACAACAAAAGAGGAAGAAAAATACTCAAGAGAAAGCTTATGTTTTCTCTCTAACTTGGGATGTTTTGGTGATGCTCAAATGGTGAAAAATGAACCTCTATTGATAGGCTCATCTTGCACCAAAAGTCTTCCCACATGTAGTGTGAAATCAACCCAAAATTGTGTGTGCCTAACTTTGCAACCAAAGATTTTTCTTCATTTCCCATTGCCTTTTGTTTTCTTTTGACCAAAGGCTCAAAGTGAGCTTTAACCAACTCACATATTCTTCTTGCAGGATTCCAGGTTTAAGTACTCTTGTTAGAAAAATAAGCCAACAAGGAAAGATCTTCCTCTCATAATTCTCGTGCCTCCTTGATAGATCATATCATGTCCCTTAAACTTTGTTTTCCATTTTATAAACCACCTTTCAAAATGGAAAGCCCTCCTCTCATATTTCTAAATCGTTGTCCCTTCTCGAGGAGCAAGAAGAAAAATATCAGAGCTTTATGGATACTGCCCACGTGAAGGATCATATCCTATTCCTCAAACTTGGGCTTCACTTTCTAGAAATGTTTCTCAGCCACTCAGACGATGAGGGTCTTGTTTTGCTTATTGAAGATGAGCTTTATGATGTGAGGTTGGAACTTCACTCACTTTCTAAGAGACCAATTAAAGGCAGTCACATCCTAGACTTGGAGTATGTGTGTATAAATATGTATTATATATTAAAAGGTTTATTTTTAAATATCACGATGTCATACAACGTCGAAACATTCAGAACTAATGGAGTATTTACTCTTGTTTTTATAAAGAAACAGACAAAGTTTATTAGAAAAAGCGAAGAGAAAAGTTGAAAATTGGTCAAAACATAAAATGATTCAAGGCTACTGATTAAGTAGGATCCACCAGTTTGTTTGGTTATGCTTTTGCTTTTGAAAGTTTGCCTTTCACGTGAAAATTTTTGCTTTTGTCTTCAAATGGTTTATAGAAGACAACATGTACGAGGGATATTGGGTATATGATAAGTGTTATAAATTAGTCTTCTACGACACAATTTTGTGTCCGCGTGAAACAGAAAAGTACATGGAACCCACACCAATAATTGTCTCATAGAAGACTTACTCAAGACTTAACTGTCAAGTTTTTGTTTTCTTCTTCCTTTATATTTTGGATCAGTGTGAAGTCATTATTTTGAAATGCATACATTAGTAGCTGATATTCATTTCATGGATCCATCTTTCTACGTGCGTGTATATATTACACAGATGAGCTACCCGGAGGGATGCATATGACTTGTGATCAGATCAATCTTGTTTCTTGCACACTTTTTCAATAATCTGGAGGCATCTAGCTCGAGAGAGAATCAGAGTTCATATTACTCTGGTAAGCTCCTGTATCTTTTTTTTTTTTTTTTTACTACAGGGCTTCTAAGTTTGGAGTATTCTTCCCTTTGGCACCGGCGGTTTCCGGCTTAGTGCGGAACGTGAGACTCAACTATGTATTTGCCGGATACGAGAATTTTTCTTAAGACAATTTTTCTTTGTGTAGTCTAGACTGAGGAGCTAACAGGGGGGATGAATATGAATTGTCAGATCAATCTTGTTTCTTGCACGATTTTTCAATATTCTCGAGGCATCTAGTTCGCGAAAGAATCAAAGATTGTAGTACTTTGGTAAGTTCCTTCACATTTCTCTACTTTTGTTTTTGGCATTCTGTGATGTAAGTCAAGGAAAGAATTATAACTTTAGTTACGAAGTCTCTTTCCACCATCCCTTAGTGATAACAAAGTCTCTGCTTCCGTGACATTTCCTTGTAGGATTTTCTTTTTGAAGTTCCTTTAGTCTTTTTTTTGACAATCTTTGGCTCTCTATTCAGTTTTAGTCTCAAATATAACACTTATCTTGGGAATTTTTTATTTGCATTGCTATTGCTAACAACCTTGAAAGCTTTCTCTTTTAGTTTAAATGACGGACTTGTACTTCTACAACATAACTTTGACTCGCATCAATTGTACCACCAATTTCTTTTAAGAATAGATATTTTCTTCATCAATCAACAATTTCATAATCAGATTATCAAGTTTCATCTCATTCACTTGTGTTTGAGATAATGCTTAAAATCCCCGCAGGGTGGCAACTTTTGATTATAGATGGCACTTGAAATGACTTGCTAATTGACATTCTTAATTTCAACATGAATATCATTGTTGAGGATCATGTAACATTATTTGAATGTCTACCACTTAACTGGTTATAAAACTCGATTCACTATTGTTGAGGATCATATAACAAGAGGGTTAAATTTAGTGGGAACAACTCTCACTTCACACTTAAATGGTCTTGAGTTCAAATCACTTAGGGTAGGTGAAAAATCACTATTGATCCCTTTTTTAAAAAAATAAAAATAAAAAACTAACAAAAAAAAAAAGAAAAAGAACTGATCATAAAACTGGAATCACCATTTTTCAATCAAAGAATTTGCCAACTACGATCCTTTTAGCTGGCATCCTAGGTTTTATATTTTGTTCCAAGGATTCCTATAATCCGAAGGCAATAAAATAATGTTTTATAATCCTTATAATTTTGTTTTTAATCAAGTCAACTTTAGAATTAATTCCTAGAAACTATAAATGCAATATGTTACACACACTTACCAGTTCAGCATGTAAAAGCAAAAGTAATATAGTGAAGTGTCTTCTTCTTGCAGGATTCCAGGTTTAAGTTCTCTTGTTAGAAAAATAGAGGAGGAATAATGGCTAACAAGGAAAGATCTTCCTCTCATAATTCCCGTGCCTCCTTGATAGATCGTATCATGTCCCTTAAACTTTGTTTTCCATTTTATAAACTATCTGTCAAAATGGAAAGCCCCTCCTCTCATATTTCTAAATCGTTGTCCCTTCTCGAGGAGCAAGAAGAAAAATATCAGAGTTTTATGGATACTGCCCACTTGAAGGATCATATCCTATTCCTCAAACTTGGGCTTCACTTTCTAGAAATATTTCTCAGCTACTCAGCCGACGAGGGTCTTGTTTTGCTTATTGATATGAGGTTGGAACTTCACTCACTTTTTAAGAGACCAATTAAAGGAAGTCACATCCTGGACTTGGACCGTGTATATTCTAATTTGCGAGAAAAGATGAAGGATTTTCTATTCTGGCAAAATTTTGAAATGAGACTTATAAATTATGAATGGGTGTTTCGAAGGAAAGAGTTTCTTGTGAGGAATTCTGGATATTTATTAAGCTGTAGGGCTGATCTAATTGCTCCTCCGATGAAAGAAATTGAAAACGTCAAAGAGAAGCTCACACTTCTGCAAGCTCTAGTTACATATCTAGCAGGCAAAGAGGTATACATTCCGGATGAAAATGAAGAGCTTTTGGTACCTCTTTCTTCTTTGCTACACAAAGCAACATGTCTCATTTACTTTTGCTTGGTTAACAAGATGGATGAAGATACCCTTGAAATGAAGCAAAAGCTCTCTGATCTAGTAGAGAAGACTAATGTCAAGGAGATATATATGGTGGTCTTAAGAGCTTCGAGGTCAACTGAATCTACATCCGAGCATTATCTCCTAGACAATCTGATAAAGCTACTAGATTGTAATGAGAAATTTGTGATTTATGTAAGTGATCCAAGTAAGAATCTCTTTGAGAAGCTGAAATTCCTTCAAACTTTTATCAGAAATTTGCCAGATGAATTGAGATTAGAACGATTCAATTATCACTTTACATCCATTGAAGCTATTATTTGGAAGTTCGTACCTATCCTCTCCTTGTGTTATGACAGGGACATAAACGAAGACATGGCTAGGGAAGTGAATATAGCCGTTTCTGAGGTGCTTGACAAAATCAAGCAAATTGAGGAAGACTCCAAAGAGGTTAAGTTGTATAACTATCCCAAAGTTGATGGAGTGGGATTTTTGGATCTTTTTTTGGGACATTTGGAGGAGCTGCTAAAATGTCGGCCAGAATCGTTTGAGATTCTAAAGAATCAAATTGAAACATTGCATTTGGAATTTAAATCTCTGAGATCTTCCCTTATGGAAACCAAGGGGCAACCTAATGAGAATGAAGAATTGGGAGATCTTCGGACGCGTTTCATTGGCTTGGCATACCAGGCAGAATATGTTATCGACTTGTACTTGGTAAAAAATGCTCTTGATTCTCGCATCATAATGTCACTTTCCAAAATCATAAACCAAACCAAGCTTATAAACACAGAGGTGTCAACGATCTATACCAAGAAGAAGTATCATACACAAGCCCATGATGTTGAAAAGACTTCCACCCATGTTTCATCAAAAGCTACTGCCATAGCAACTGAAGAAATTATGGGTTTCGAAGATGAGGCAAAGAAGATAAAGGAGTATCTTTTTGAAGACCAAGAGAAATTAGATATTATCTCAATTGTCGGCATGCCAGGAGTTGGTAAGACTACGCTAGCTAAGAAAGTGTATGACGACCCTTCGATCCCTGAGTCCTTTCATGTTCAAGCATGGTGCACTGTTTCTCAAACATATCAAAAGAGACAATTGTTGCTTACCATTTTAGGTGATGTTATTGGAATTACTGAAGATCTCAATAAGTTGAATGATGAAGAGTTAGTTGAAAAGATTTCGCTTCCCACAGGTACTAGAAAAGTCGATGATGAAGACCTAGCTCGAAAACTTTACCAAAGTTTGAAGGGACGTAGATATCTCATCATCATTGATGATTTGTGGGACATCAAGGATTGGGATGATTTCAAAAGATCTTTTCCAGATGACAGATTGTGTAGCCGTATTCTCATAACTAGTAGATACCAGAATCTGGCTTCGCAAATTAAAGATGGCAATAAGGTTCATACTCTTCGTGAATTCTCTAAGGTTAAGAGTTGGGAGTTATTTGCTAAGAAGCTATTTCAAAAAGGAAGCTTCTCTCAGGAATTTTTGGTTGTTGGACAACAAATTGTAGAGAGCTGCAAGGGACTTCCTCTCACAATTGTTGTCATGGCTGGAGTTCTTGCAAGGGTGGACAAGAGTGTACATAAGTGGAAACAAATTGCACAAGAATTAAGGTCACACATTTTTAGTGACTCAGAAAGTCAGTGCAAAGCCATATTAGAATTGAGTTACAATCATTTGCCAGATCATTTGAAATCATGCTTTCTCTACTTTGCAGCATTTCCAGAGGATGAAGAAATTCCTCTCTCGAAATTGAAATTGTTATGGATTGCTGAAGGATTTGTACGATATACTGAGGGAGAAAAATTGGAGGATGTAGCAGAGAAATATTTTGTGGATCTTATCAATAGAAGCCTTGTAATACCTACCAAAGAAAGTTTCTATGGAGGAGTCAAAGCATGTCGTGTTCATGATCTATTACATGACTTTTGCTTGCAAAAAGCTAAAGAAGGGAGTTTCTTACAGGTAATACATCTGCATGACTGGTCTGATATTGCGAGAGTTTATGAAGGGCGTCGACTTAGCATTGATTTCAAAAAGTATGCATCTATAGAGGTGAAGCCTTCTCACTACAATGTCCGTTCTCTACTATATACTAGATCATCTGGCTTTTTTGTTCGCTCATCTGATATCTCATTCATTATTAAGAATTTTATGCTTCTTAGAGTGTTGGATTTAGCTGATATATACATTTCCATGTCTAAGAGCGGAATAGAATTGCTGATACATTTGAGGTATTTAGCCCTTATAACAGATTATATGCCATCATCAATAGCCAACCTTTGGTACCTACAATCTCTATTCGTTGAAGATTGTGACTTTGTACCAAATTCACTTTGGGACATGGTTAACTTGCGCCATGTATGCATAAATCACCATGATTATTTTACTGTCTGGGCTGACGGACTTGAGAAGTCCTCCTTATTGGATAATGTGCAAACATTATTGACACCATATTTTGTTTTCAAAGAAGCAGCAGAGAATTTTCTGAGAAGGGTACCAAACCTTCGGAAATTGAGATGCGAATTTTACAACTGTTGGGAAGATTTAGGCAATGACCTCTATAGATTTCCAGATTTGAGCTTTCTCGATCAGCTTGTGTCACTAAAGCTGCATATCACGGGTTCAATGAAATGGAGAAAGAATTGTGAGTTTGACTTCCTTCCAAATCTACAGAAGTTGTCTTTGTCAGGACTTCTGCCAAATTGGAAGGATATTGCAGAATTTGGGAGGAAACTAAAGGTTCTCAAACTAAGCGGAATGTGTTACGATGCAGAATGGATCGTGAATGATCATGGGGACTTCCCAAATCTGGAATATTTGAAATTAAGTGGTCTATCGATTCGCAAGTGGATTGCTTCAGAAGATTCTTTTCCCAAGCTTGCGCAATTAGTGATGGAGAATTGCTGGTATCTGGATGAGATCCCTCCTTGCTTTGGAGACCTTTACACACTCCAGGTGATTCAAATAAGAAATTGCAATCCTTCTATCAATGATTCAGCCAGGAATATTGAAAGGGTACAGAAGGAGGAACTACAAAACGAAGAATTCAAAGTCTATATCATCGGAGGGGACAAAACTACAAGTAAGTCAACATATGAACACAATTAAAATGATTTTGTAGTATTAAGATATTAGTATTTCTATTTAGGCTGCAAAATTAGAAATCAATTAAAGCTAAGTAAACATATTTTCTTCTTTGCTTATCCGATTTTGAAACTAAAAAATATGTATTTCCCTTTTGTACTAGTGTTTTGTTAATTGACATTTCATCTAAAAGTTTAACTTGTTACAGAAAGGTTTGTTGTATTTATTTATTGTATAGTTTTTGATTGAATCTTACACGTGATATAATTTTAGAAATGGGTCTAGTTATTTATTTTGAAGTTTTTGATTGAACTTTATATGTTGACATAATTTTACAAATGAGTAGCGATTAGTTTTGAATCGAGAACTTTTTAGTACCTAGGTTCTGATATCATACTAAGTTAGAGAGGAGTATGTTTATTTATTGTGTTTAACATTATTCTTTAATTTGTAAGTCAAGTTTATTCTCCTTTTTGAATTAGTGATTAGTATGCAAAATTGCGTGTTTGTTCTATCCCAATTTCCAATTTGAGTTCCTAAAATTTCAGATCTTATTTGGTTGTGGAGCTTATACTTCGTTTATTTGCTAATCAAGTTGATGTCTCATGCTTCCTTGTGGTTAACGACATTGTTGTTGCATGTAAGTTGTCGAACATCCATTTGTTTTTAAAATTTGCTGATTATTTATGTAACTTGCATTAGGTCGTGTTCAATTGCTCGTTTGGAAGCTTATCCTTGACTTTTTTTTTTTTTTTAGAGTGTATCGCTATTTTGAAATAATTAAAAAAGTTGAAAATGCATGCCTACGTGTTGTTTATATTCCATACTGCCTTCGAGCTTGTTAATATTTAGTTCATGGAAAGATTTGTTTTGAGGACAAAATTTGCAGATCCTCTTCACTACTGATGATCCAGTGTGCACATTTCTTTTCAAAAAATGGACGAAATTTTTTTCTTTTAAAATCAAAACCCTTCTTCACTTACATAAGTTGAAGTCTTAAGATTTTAAAATTTTATGATTTTGGACAATTTTATTGTACTTTGAAACTGTGACTATAGTGGGATAAATAAATGCAAGATAGTAGTATTAATCGACAAGGTTAATATTTAAAGTATTGTACTATACTATTGATCTACTGTCCGCTTAATTTAGTCTTCATTGTTTTAAAAATGAAATGTTTAGTTCTTGAAGATTACAAATTCTTTTAATTTAGTTCTCAATGTTTACACTTTGTTCAATTTCATTCCCATTATTTCAAAAGTGATGCATTTAGTCTCCAAAGTTTGTAAAAAGTTTCAATTTAGTCCCTATTGTGAGATTTCAATTATGATTGGTACATGAAACTATTGGGACTGTTATGGAAAAAAAAGTGAAAATGTTGGGGACTAAATTAAATTGTTTTGCAACATTTGGGGACTAAGTGCGTCACTTTGAAACAAAGGGGATAAAATTGGAGATTAAAAGCATGACTTTTAAATAATATGGATAAAATTGAAAAAAGGTGCAAATATGGGGGGCCATTTGTGAAATTCACACCTAGTGGAAGCCTTGAAGCCTTTTTTACTCACTACTGACTAACAAGACTTGCTAGGAAAATTGTAGCCGCAAATTAATGACATTGAAAGAAACAAAATAGATATTATTTTCGTAATCTAATGGCATTGTTTAAATATTGATATGAACAAGTAAATGTTATTTGGAATGCTTAATGATGGCACATTGAAAATGATTTATTGGATTATTGTTATTTGTTCAATTTTTGTTGTATATCGATTATGATATGCAATTTGTACCCATTCCTCTTTTATTAATCCTTTTGCAGATTTTGACCAAGAAAAAGAAAGTGAAGAAAGTGCTTTTACCGATGACGAGGATTTTCTTATGGATTAATAGCTTGGGATTTATAGCTGCCCTACTATTATTTAGAAAGGACTTTGGCTTTTACAATCTTGTTTTAACATTTTTATCATGTTGGATGAAAATGGTACATGTTATTATGGTGCTTTTACAATCTTGTTTGGGTGAAAAGACAATGGTATTGTTAATTATTTGATTTATAGGAGTGTGTTTTAAAAATTAGAATTTATGTTGGATTATCAGCTTAGTAACTCATTAACCCCAATCCCATTAGTTTTTTTTTTTCTTTTTGCTGCTAAATAAGCAAAGTATGCCCATTAACTTCAACAAACACATACAAAAATAACAAACACTCAATCACATTAGATCAGTTAGGTGTTGTCAAAATTTCAGGCTCTACAAAGTTGAAGATTAATACAAAATCTTATATATTTACGTTCTAATCTAATTTTGTGTCTAACAACATAACTGATCTTACGCAAAATAACATCTTCAGAATCACTCGTCTAACCATGAACTCTTCTGTTCCTTTCACACCAAAGAAAATAGATAGCTGCTGTGAAAAATAACTTCAGCACATGGGATTGAAACCCATCAGATTTTGTGTTGCAGATCATTCAAACTAGCACATCATCCCACGTTGACACAGGGCAAATAGCTATAGACATTTCCATCCCTTTCAGCCAAATCCTTTTAAAGAAAGAGTACTCAAAAAATAAGTGATCTCTTGACTCTAAAACCACACCACAGAATATATACTTACAATCAACTTGCACTTACAACCCCATTAGCTTTTATCATAAAACATAGAAGGGGAATATGGAATCTCCAATTTCTTTGTAGCCTTCCTGTACATGAAAGGTAGAAACTAAATTAAGTTTTACTTGCAAATACACAAGTTGTTGCAGCGTGGGGTGCAAGGGTGAGAATGTGTAGCCAAAGGGAAGTAATGCTAATGACTTATGCTTGTATTTGGGTTTTCTAATCTGATGCGAAGGTTGAATTACAAGCCTAACCTTGTTGATTACCTAATTCAATTGATTATTGCTATTAAGTCCTTTTTAAAGGTGCAATTCTATCTCTAACTCTATTAATAGTTGCAGTATAGCTTTGCCCTAAAATACTAAGCAACCAAATGAACCAATTGAGATTGATGGTGCCACCAATAGATTTGCAATTAGAGCATAAACATATATATGGAACACATTTATTCAATCATAATATCAACTACTATTATAAAATAATTTCCAAAAGGACAATAATATAAGAGATAATTGCAGAAAACTAGACAGAATTCTATTAGTTTCACTATATATTCTGAATTGCAATAAATCCCTATGTACTAATCACACGTCATTATTTGCACAGTACTCAGTAGCTTCACTATTCATAGTACTATTTGCCATATCTGGGATTGGGTCACTGTTTATTACTGTGTATTATTATTTATCACTATGCAATCACGACTGAATATACATTGAATCTTAACAACTACAACTATAATGTGATAATTGGGAATTGTAAATGCATAAACACAAAATCATATATTGGATCAAAGTAGACTATTCAAATACAAGACCTTAAATCTAAAGACCATTACCATTAATCTTACCCTAGACAAGTAATTTACTCACACACGTTCAATAAATATAGATCCCAAATATGAAAAACAGTAACCTACATATATTGAATATGGATTTCGTTATTTCGACCCTTGTTTTACATCGTATATGGTGTACAGTTGCTTATATTTTAGAATAAATGACTATGTAGCCTACCCCAACTATGATTTGTGCTTTCGTACGATATGATAGAGATTCATATGGATGTACTGAGCGGCTAGTCCACGTGATGCGTTGACTTTTTTTGTGACGATTGTCACTCATCCTGGGTATTACAGTATGCCAATAATACTTATTCATGACAGTACGGTCCCCTGATCTCAGTGAGGTTTGACACTATCCATGACAGACAATTCATTCATCCTAAATCTAGTGAGAGTCGATAATACTCATTTACTACAAGAAAAATAGTTGAGGCGACGATTAAAATCTATAGTCTAGTCGTCGCCAACCTGAGACGGGCAACGGAATTTTGTAGCTATTTCGTTCATCGCCTCAAGTCCCAGAGCCAAATTGAAAATCCGTTACCAAATCTGAAAATTAATTTGTATTTATTTTTTTTAATTCCGTCGCCAAATGTCCGTAGTCATTCCGTTACCAATTTATTTTTTCTACATTTTTATTAATTATTAACTTCCGTTGCAAAGCCGTAGCCATTTTTGTTGTAAATGTTCCGTCGCCACAGGACCATAGTCAATCCATATCCTTTCAGCTGCCAACGTTCTATAGCCAATCTATAGCCTTTTGGTGTCCACATATCAATAGCCAATTCCAGGTCCATAGCCTTTTGGTCATCACGTATCCGTAGTCAATCCGTAGCCAATTAATTATTTAATTTTAAAAAAATAAAAAATTATGAAATTAAAATATAGAAGATACAAAAATTAAAATGAAATATACAAATTAAAATATACAAAATTTTTAATATTTATAATAAAGTTAAACTATTTACAAAAAAATCTAAATTATGTACAAACATAATATTTTAAATATACTAAAAACCTAAATTGATCTACTATTATCTTCTAATCATCTCGTCACGTGGTTTCAATGCTTGCAAAGCTTTCATTTTCTCTTTCAATATTTTCTCGTACTCTTTCAAAGTCATTTCCTATTACACTAACAAACAAATATGCATTAATTAATAACAGTATTGTGGCATATAAAAACTCAAGAAACATAATTAAAGCTCACTACATTAATTTGTCTAGTAAGAAAAGCTAATTCAATCATTAACTTACAACCAAACTGTCATTAAAGTTGCAACTTATCAACATCTAATCAATCTGCAACATCAAAACGACCAACCCTTTGATCAATACATCAAGTATTGACATATAGAAATACACAAAGTAAACATACAAACAGGAATTAATAAAACTCTTATTAACCTGGCATTAAAGCTTCTCAATCAACGTCATATACTTCACTTCCAATCTTGCAAGTTGCATTTTTTTTCTTTCACAACAGGCCAAAGTCCTGGGTAGAACTTAAAACTTTTAATTATTGCCCCATCATTCCACCCAACTCTTCAATGTACAAGTTATATTTTTTACTTTGCATGCTTCCACTATTTGATCTTTCATATAACTAATGTTCACTACTGAAGAAAAATAAAGAGAAAACACAAAAACCAATGATTATATTCTTATCAGACAGATATTTTAACATGATCCTTAACTATGATCTTGGTAAAAAAACTAACTATCTAGTAGAAAAAAAATAAAAAATACAACAAATCCATGTGAGAGATCAACATATATTGACAAAAAAAGATAGAGAATATAGCAAGACACTTTGAAGACCACTTCAAAGTTACAACACATAAAATTGAGAAGAACAAAAGTCAAAAGTTTATGGTAATGCATATACATTTACAAGAATCTTAAACAAAGTTGATGATTATAGTATCATAAATGAACAAGAACACAACATATGTGTATGGTGCATGTAAGTAAAATATACATGTATGTTTAATATAGTAAATGGGGTATCAACTTCCCATTTATTTGTGCATCATTTTTAACTAATAATTAAAACCTTGGTAAGATAGGGTGAAATTTTGAGATATTACCTTTTTTGAATGAAATATTTCTCTAAAAATTTAGAACCCATGAAGTTAAAAAGAAACTTCTCTAGTTGGATTTTGCAATAGATATTAATCTTAGACTTTTAAAAAACATATAGGACTAAATCAAGATTTTTAGGAAAATACATAGGACTAAACTAAGACATAGCACAAAACATACAAAAAAATTGATACATTATCCAATTTTAAAAACAAGAAAGAAATTTTTGATAAAATGACTATTATACCCCTGAAATCTGTTAAGTTTTTAACAGTTAGTTAACACTAGGGATTAATTGAAAGAATTTTTAAACAATAAGGACTAATTGGTGAAACCTTTTACCAACAATAGGGACTAATTGTGTGACTTTGAAAATAATAGGGACTAATGGTGCGACTTTTGTAAATTTTAGGACTAGTCGTGTGACTTTTAAAACAATAAGAACTATTAGTATAAAACATGTAAACAGAGGGACTATTTGTCTAATTTGCCAAGTTTAAAACCGCTTTGAGTGATAAGGATCGTACTACGTATAAAGTATCATATATGGTTAATGGTGAGAAAAATAATGTATACAATCTCTTTTTTTTGTTGTATACGGTATACGGTATTTTTCTCACCATTAACCATATATGATACTTTACATATAGTACATTCCTCATCACATCTAGTACGTTTCTCATCAAAGCAATTTTAAACTTGGCAAATTAGACAAATAGTTCCTATTGTTTACACGTTTTGTACTAAGAGTTCTTATTGTCTCAAAAGTCACACGGCTAGTCCCTATTATTTACAAAAGTCACACCATCATTGTTGAGGATCATGTAACGTTATTTGAATGTCTACCACTTAACTGGTCATAAAAATCGAATCATTATTGTTGAGGATCATATAACAAGAGGGTTAGATGGGAAACCACTATTGATCCCTTTTTTAAAAATAAAAATAAAAATAACAAAATAACAAAAAAGAAAAAGAAAAAGAACTGATCATAAAACTTGAATCACCATTTTTGTTCCAAGGATTCCTGTGACCTGAAGGCAATAAATACTACACACATTCTACAGAGTCACAGAGAAAGTCAAGATGCTTCCATGCTTCCATCATTTCAACTATATGTGCATCTATCTTATAAATTTTGAGAATGAGAAATCTTCATGGCCATAAACTTTTCCAATTTAAGGATTTGTAAGATAGAATATCATTTTAAGCTACCATCTTATGAAGTCGATTTCCATTGAATGTATATGGATTTTCCCATGTCCAACAAATGGGATAAGATCCCAGATTGATAATGTTATTCATTTGATCTACAACATATTGATAAAGAATAATAAATATTTGCATAAGATATTCGATAAAATAATGTTTTATAATCCTTGTAATTTTGTTTTTAATCAAGTCAACTTTAGAATTAATTCCTATAAACTATAAATGCAAAAGTAACGTAGTAAAGTGTCTTCATCTTGCAGGATTCCAGGTTTAAGTTCGAGGAAGAATGGCTAATAAGGAAAGATCTTCCTCTCATATTTCTCGTGCCTCCTTGATGGATCATATCATGTCCCTTAACCTTTGTTTTCCACTTTATAAACAATCTGTCAAAAAGGAAAGCCACTCCTCTCATATTTCTAAATCATTGTCCCTTCTCAAGGAGCACAAAGAAAAAGCCGCTTGAAGGATCATATCCTATTCCTCAAACTTGGGCTTCACTTTTTAGAAATGTTTCTCGGCTTCTCAGATGACGAGGGTCTTGTTTTGCTTAACCGTGTATATTCTAATTTGTGAAAAAAGATGAAGGATCTTCTAATCAAGCAAAATTTCAAAAGGAGACTTGTAAATTATGAATGGGTGTTCCGAAGGAAAGAGTTTCTTGTGAGGATTTCTAGATATTTATTAAGCTGTAAGGCTGATCTAATTGTTCCTCTGACGAAAGAAATTGAAAACATCAAAGAGAAGCTAATACTTCTGCAAGCTCTGTTTACATATCTGGCAGGCAAAGATGTATACATTCCGTATAAAAATAAACGGCATTTGACTCCTCTTGCTTCTTTGCTTCACAAAGCAACATGTGTCATTTATTTTTGCTTGGTTGATAAAATGGATGAAGAGACACTTGAAATGAAGCAAGAGCTCTCTGATCTAGTAGAGAACACTAATGTCAATGAGATCTATATGGTGGTCTTTAGAGCTTCAAGGTCAACTGAATCAATATCCGAGCATTATCTCCTTGACAATCTGGTAAAGCTACAAGATTGTAATGCCAAATCGGTGATCTATCTAAATGATCCTAACAAGAATCTCTTTGAGAATCTGAAATTCCTTCAAAATTTGATCAGAAATTTGCCACATGAATTGAGATTAGAACGATTCAATTTTCACTTTACATCCATTGAAGCTATAATTTGGAAGTTCGTACCTATCCTGTGCTCGTGTTATGACAGGGACATAAACGAAGACATGGCTAGGGAAGTCAATATAGCCGTTTCTGAGGTGCTTGACAAAATCAAGTAGATTGAGGAAGACTCCAGAGAGGTTAAGTTGTATAACTATCCCAAAGTTGATGGAGTGGGATTTTTGGATCTTTTTTTGGGACATTTGGAGGAGCTGCTAAAATGTCGGCCAAAACTGTTTGAGATTCTAAAGAATCAAATTGAAACACTGCATATGGAATTTAAATCTCTGAGATCTTCTCTTATGGAAACCAAGGGGCAACCCAATGAGAATGAAGAATTGGGAGATCTTTGGACGCGTTTCATAAGCTTGGCATACCAGGAAAAATATGTTATCGACTTTTACCTGGTAAAAAATGTTCTTGATTCTCGCTTCAAGATGTCACTTTCCAAAATCATAGAACAAACCAAGCTTATAAGAACAGAGGTGACAAGGATCAATACCAAGAAGAAGCATCATACACAAGCCCATGATGTTGCAAAGACTCCCATTCATGTTTCATCAAAACCTACTGACATAGCAACTGATGAAATAGTGGGTTTCAAAGATGAGGCAAAGAAGATAAAGGAGTATCTTTTTGAAAGACCAAGAGAAATTAGATATTATCTCAATTGTTGGCATGCCAGGAGTTGGCAAGACTACTCTAGCTAAAAAAGTGTATGAGGACCCTTCAATCCGTGAGTTCTTTCATGTTCAAGCATGGTGCACTGTTTCTCAAACATATCAGAAGAGGGAATTGTTGCTTACCATTTTAGGTGATGTTATTAGGACCCGGGATAATAAAGCAATGAATGATGAAGATCTAGCTGCAATGCTTTTCCAAAGCTTGAAGGGACATAGATATCTCATTGTCATTGATGATTTGTGGGACATCAAGGATTGGGATGATTTCAAAAGATCTTTTCCAGATGACAGATTGCATAGCCGTATTCTCATAACTAGTAGATATCAGAATATGGCTTCGCAAATTAAAGATGGCAATAAGGTGCATATTCTTCGTCAATTATCTAAAGGTAAGAGTTGGAAGTTATTTGCTAAGAAGCTATTTCAAAAATGAAGCTTCTCTCAGGAATTGTTGGTTGTTGGACAACAGATTGTACAGAGTTGCAAGGGATTTCCTCTCACAATTGTTGTCATGGCTGGAGTTCTTGCAAGGGTCACACATTTTTAGTGACTCAGAAAGTCAGTGCAGAGCCATATTAGAATTGAGTTATAATCATTTGCCAGATCATTTGAAATCATGCTTTCTGTACGTTGCAGCATTTCCAGAGGATGAAGAAATTCCTCTCTGGAAATTGAAATTGTTATTGATTGCTGAAGGATTTGTACGATATACTGAGGGAGAAAAATTGGAGGATGTAGCAGAGAAATATTTTGTGGATCTTATCAATAGAAGCCTTGTAATACCTACCAAAGAAAGTTTCTATGGAGGAGTCAAAGCATGTCATGTTCATGATCTATTACATGACTTTTGCTTGCAAAAAGCTAAAGAAGGGAGTTTCTTGCAGGTGATACATGTGCATGACTGGTCTAATATTGCGAGAGTTTATGAAGAGCGCCGACTTAGAATTGATTTTGATGAGCTTGAACCTATGGAGGCGAAGCCTTCTCACTACAATGTCCGTTCTCTACTATATACTAGAGCATCTGGATTTTTTGTTCGCTCGTCTGATATCTCATTCATTATTAAGAATTTTATGCTTCTTAGAGTGTTGGATTTAGCTAATATAAGCATTTCCATGTCTGATAGAGGAATAGAATTGCTGATTCATTTGAGGTATTTGGCCGTTAAAACAGAATATTTGCCCTCATCAATAGCCAACCTTTGGTACCTGCAAACTCTACCTGTCAATGTTAGTGGGCGATACTTTGTACCAAATTTACTCTGGAACATGGTTAACTTGCGCCATGTACGCATAAATCACCAAGTTGGTTCTTTTACTATCTCGGCCGACGGACTTGAGAAGTCCTCCTTATTGGATAATGTGCAAACATTATCGACACCAAAATTTTCTTCCAAAAGAGAACCAGAGAATTTTCTGAGAAGGGTACCAAACCTTCGAAAATTGAGATGCGAATTTTACAACTGTTGGGAAGATTTAGGCAATGACCTCTATAGATTTCCAGATTTGAGCTTTCTCGATCAGCTTGTGTCACTAAATCTGTGTATCAGGGGTTCAATGGAATGGAGAAAGAATTATTTTTTTCATTTGGTGCGGAAAGTTCGGGAGATAGAGAAGAAGAAAAAAAAGGAAAAAAAAAAGGAGAGAAGTTGATTCAAGCTTGATTGGTGAAGATAGGGCACTTTAAAGAATTACTTAACTTCCTTTTATGTGGTTTATCATTAGTTAATATAGAGACCTTTTAGAATTTTGTTTCCTCTCTTGGGTAAACAAAGCGAGTTAAATCTGGTCCTGATTGAACTCCATAGTATAGTCACTTACTTTTGGGACATTTTTATCTAGGCCCCATTGTTTTTATTTTTTATTTTTTAAAAAGGAGATTTAGACCCTCTGTTTTTTATTAAGTGAGATTGAGACCCCTTCTACTAGAGATCTGTTGAAATACATAGATCCCTTTCTATTATCTATTATATTAAAAAATATATATATATTGTGGATCTCGTCAAGAAAGTCCACCTTCACCAAAAATCTGAAGATGAGCGAACAAAAAAGAGCAGCTCTTGGTTGCCACAACAAAGCCAGTTGGAGGCACATCAGTTACAAGCTCAATTCTGAGATCACAAGGCTATTGGATTCTAACTACAATGTTGGGCTTCCTCTTTGATTCCTTCAACAGCAAGTCACAACAACAATCCATCATTCCTCTCACTAGTCACCACTCACTTATATTATTGCCTTTTTTTTAGCCTTATAATAATTCTTGTTTTCTTCATTTATATTATATTATTTTCATGCTAAGTTTTATATATCTCTCTCTCGCTCTCTCTCTCTCTCGCTCGCTCGTTCTCTCTCTCTATATATATATATATATATATATATATATATATATATATATATATATATATTTTTTTTTTTTTTTTTTTAAATTCCGGTAAGGATATATACTAAAACAAACTTACAAGGTTCTTTTTGTAGGTAAGGTTTGGTTGCTGGTTGGTGTTATGTTAGTTTGTGTAAAATTAAGTTTGTGTTATTCTTGTATACCCATACACATATTGTTGCTGACAATCATCAATCTTCATGGAGTCTTTTTTTTTTCTTGTCATGATCTTCGTGTAGTCTTCGTAGCATTTCTTGATGACCAAAAAAAAAAGAATTAAGTTTGTGCTAATTCCTAAGCACTATTAATAATAGCGTTGCATGGTGTATGTAAGATACAGTTATATATGTGATGATTGTTTCATTTATTTGATTACATTCTTTTTTTGTTGGGAAATTATTTTTATTTTTATATATAATATATAATAGAAAGGGATCTAGGTATTTTGGGTGGGTTTGGGTTTGTGTGCGTGTGTGATTTTGTGTGGGTTTGTGTTTGTGTGTGTGATGTATAAGCCAAGTGTGTTGTGTGTTTCTTTTTTTGATGATGTTGCGTGCATGAGAAGAAGAATTAGAGGAGGAGAAGAGGAAGAAAAAGAAGAATAGGGAAAGCGGTCTGATCTTGTGCAAGTGTGTTTTGTGTAATAGTCTGTGTTATAAAGGGTATAAATGAAATTTACCATGCTTGTAACATAAAATTTAATAGACCCAGGTCTCTCCCACTTATTAAAAGACAAGGGGTCTAAGTCTCATTTTCAAAAAATGGAAGGGATCTAGATCAAAAATACCTTTTCATTTTGTGTTAAATCCGGTCCTAATTGAACTCTTTAGTATGGTCACTTCTTTTTGTTTACCATGAGTTATACCTATATGTGCTTAGCCTTGTGTTTCATTTCAACTACCACATTTTCTTATAATTGATATCCCATTAGGTATCTGACTTAGGGATGGCAATGGGTAGAATTTAAATCCGAATCCGATAGGTATCCGACCCGATTATAAACCCGTTTACCAAACCGATAGAGTATCCGTTAGGGTTTGGTTTTTACAAATAGTTACCGAGGGGTAGTCCGATAAGGTTTGGTAATAGCAATTTAAAAAAATCCAAAACCCAAAAACTCGATTAGTAATTTAGTAAAAATAAATTAATAAAAATATTTATATATTTACATACATATACAAATAATATATTATTTAAGAAAATATAATTTTTTAATATTGGTCCAAGAATAATAGTTGTGGGCTATAACCCAACTCTTATTATTAGTTGTTAACCCTCATAATTTTATGTTTACGTATTCTTTTATCTAATTCAAATAATACAACCGCTTAATTGCTGAATAATTCAAATGAGAATGATAATTTATAATTGTGATAAATACTTTATGTTTTTTTTTTCTTCAGGTTATTTCCTATTATTATGGAAGGCTGATAACTTCTCACGATAAAGATTTTGTTGAATGTTTCTAGTAAGCTAAAATTTGTTTATAGACAAGAAATTTAATTTATTTTTTTAATCTATTGCAATTTGTCATTATTTTATGACTTCTTTACATTTCTTTTAAAAACCTTTTAAGTTTTTCTTTTAAAAAAATATTTTTTTATTCATCAACGGGTCGGGTCGAGTACCCATGGGTTTTCAAATATTTAACGGGTTCAGGAGCAAAATCTAAACCCGACGGGTTTCCGTCACGGGTTTGGTAAAATATAATTTAAATGGGTTCGGGTTTGGTTTTATAAATTTTAGCAGGTATCCGACCCGTTGCTATTCCTAATCTGACTTCGATTGTATCCAATTATCACTTCGATCATATTCTCTTTTGAGACTCTTGCTATAGAAGCCCATTACATTATTTTTTTTTATATACATATTTTTCCTATATGTGTTTGCTCTATCATTTGTTATTCATCGTAAGGTACAAATATGTGTATATGTGTATGAGTGAGGGGTAGACCTGTCGCCCCGGTGAGGGTTTAGTACTTACCTTGTGTTTTGCTTGGTGGGGGCTTAGTATTTACTTTTCGAACAGAGCTGGACGGGTAAATGCAGCCACAACTTTGGGTCGACTAGCCATCTTATTCATGGTTATGCCTTCTGTGCTTCCTTGTGTTTGAATCGTGCCTAATTCAGCTATATTGTCTATATTTTCAGGTGATATATCAAATCTTTCGCTTTGGACTATGTGTTTATTTATTCGTATGGCTAGCCCTGTGTTCTATTCCGGGCTGTGCCATCCTATAGCTCTATATGACTAGCCTTATATTTATGTTAGCTAAACCTTCTCTTCCACGCTCACATTGTCGTCATCATGATAATTCTTTTATGTTATACCATGTGTTAATACCTCCCCTTATGGCTAGTCATGTGTCCTGATTTATTTTTTTGTTTTTGTTTTTTTTTCCCAATTCATGCCTCTGTAAGATTATTTCCCTATGTTAACTTTGGTTGTATCCTTTTTGTTCGTATAACTTATTTTTCCCTTTATTAATTGTTTTTCCATATCTATGTGAATATGCTTGTTTTAGTCATTTCAGTTATGGTTAAATTGCCATATAACTTAGCTTCAAATTTAATCTCACAGCTCAACTTCCTTAGTTCCTATGTAATTGTCGACACTACTGAATTCGTTTCATAAGTTCTTGGTTGGCATTCTTAATATCTAGTTGGACCTCTCATGCTAATCCTCTGGTTTGTTTTCTTTGCTTGGTTAATCTTAGTCATATAATCTTGTAATATCACTTTTTCTTCGAGTTCTATTGATCAATGTCCTGGTTGAGGTTGCCTTGTGCTATGGTCTTACGTTAGTTGTATATTCTGTTTTTCACCGTATTGGTGTTCCTTTGTCATTAACTTCCGACCTAGTTCTTCTTTAGGACGTGCTATATTTTCGTGAAAATAACTTTTCATCATGTGTACTGTTATTTTTGATTATTTATGAGATTCATGTGACTATTATGCACTTCTCAGTTACAAAGATGGTGTGACCTCAACATGGCTACTTTCGTTCTATAATTATTTTGTTTTCAAACTCTCCTTATATGCTTAAGACTTTTGTCTCTGAGTTCCGACTACTATTTTGATTCATTTGGTATATGATCACTTATAAATCATTTGACTTTCATTCTAATGATACTCCGGTTCAAATTATATAATTCAATATTCTTTAGTTGTCGGCTTTATTTCTTTCTTTCCTTCGGGTATTCCAACTTATTGAGCATTGTTCCACTCACTTTAATCTTTTAATCTTTTTGGCGGATAGGAAAATAAGATTTGGACTTACAGAGACATTTGACATCTTTGATTAGTAGTAAGACCATATTAGCTTGATTTCAAATTAAGGTTAATGTATATTACATTATGATCCTAAACTTTCCAATGGGGACATGTTTTGGAGTTGTAATATGATTATTTTATAGAGTGCAATATAATATATAAGATGTGGGTTAGTAGATATAATTAATATACTTTTGCTTGGTTAAATTATTTATGGAATTAGCTTTGCAGGCTTAAGAAGTAACCATCATAGGCTTGCGACAGTCACATCCTTGCACCTAGGTAAACTTTTCCGGGCATGACAATAAGAATGTAATGTTGGTTATAAGGTTTGAAGTTTGAGTAATTTTGTTGGGTTTTAGAAATCAATTCAAGCTAGGTAAACATATTTTCTTCTTTCCTTATCCGATTTCGAAACTAAAAAATATGTATTTCCCTTTTGTACTAGTGTTGTTTATTAATTAACATTTTATCTAAAAGTTTTAACATATTAGAGAAGGGTTTGTTGTATTGATTTAATGTATAGTTTTTGATGAACCTTACACGTGACATAATTTTAGAAGTGAGGTCTAGTTATTTATTGTGTAGTTTTTTATTGAGCTTTACATGTAGAAATAATTACACAACTGAGTAACAATGAGTTTTGAATCGAGGACCTTTTAATACTTAGACTCTGATACCATGTTAAGTTGGAGAGGAGTTTTTTATTTATTTATTGTGTTTAACATTGCTCTTTAATTCGTAAGTCAAGTTTATTCTCATTTTTGAATTAGTG
Organism: Ehretia macrophylla; assembly: GCA_037974665.1. Taxonomy (NCBI): domain Eukaryota; kingdom Viridiplantae; phylum Streptophyta; class Magnoliopsida; order Boraginales; family Ehretiaceae; genus Ehretia; species Ehretia macrophylla. The sequence continues at coordinate 15,088,242 of CM075767.1, read as the reverse complement.
ATAACTCTGCAAAATTGCATATTTGTTCTATCCCAATTTCCTATTTGAATTCGTAAAATTTGAGGCCTTATTTTGTTGTAGAGCTTATAATTCGTTCATTTGCTAATCAGGTTTATGTCTCATGCTTCTTGTGGTTCACAACATTGTTGCTGGGTGTAAGTTGAACATCCATTTGTTTTTAAATTTGAGATTATTTATGTAACTTGTGTTACGTTGTGTTTAATTACTCGTTTTGAAGCTTATCCTTGACTTTTTTTTAGAGCGTATTGATATTTTGAAATAATAAAAGAGTTGAAAATACATGCCTATGTGTTGTTTATAATAAGTAAATATCACTCTACCTCCCTGTGATATGCAAAAGTATCACGCTACTCTCTTATGTTTGTAAAACTATAAAAAACACTCCTGTACTTTCTGAAACTCAACACATTGTCCCCCTCCATCTCTTTTAAGTTAACACCGTTAAACAAATCAGTTTAGTGACTTCTCTGCCCTTATATTATACATATTTTTTCTCCCTCTCCACCCATTGTTTTCACCAAAAAAAAAATTTTAAAAATTATATTATACATATTAAAAAAAAATTGTCATCATCTTCTTCGCCCCTTATTTTATATTATACATATTTAAAAAAAATCAAAGTAAATAAAAAAAAATTATCATCATCTTCCTCACCCTTCCCCCCATCCACCCCCAGCTGCTTATCCCCCAACATCAATCCCCCCGCAACCCTCCCACCATCTCTCGCGTCAGCCCCCCCCACCCCCACCCCTAACAACTCTTTTTTTTTTTTGCAATTCTTTTTTTTTTCCTTGGTCTTATACATATATAGGTGTAAGGGTAGGGGTAGGGGTAGGGGTAGTATGAGGGGGCTGACGGGGGTCGAGCTGGGGAGAGGTGGGTAAGGATAGGCGCAAGGGCATTTTAGTCATATCATGGTTCATATAAAGAAAAAACACAATCTTAGCTGCTATTTTGGCGCATGACATGCACCTTTCACGATAAAAGAGACGGAAAGCAAACAAAGGGGGACGGTGTGTCGGGTTTCAAAAAATACAGGGTGGTTTTTGACAGTTTTGTAAATACATGGGGGTAGCATGATACTTTTGCATATCATAGGGGGCAGAGTGATATTTACTTTGTTTATAATCATCCATACTGCCTTTGAGCTTGCTAAAAATTTAGTTTATGGAAAGATTTGTTTTGAGGACAAAGTTTGCAGAATATCCTCTTCACTGTAGATGATCCAGTGTGCACATTTCTTAAAAAAAATTATTTTATGATCAAAATGCTACTTCACTTGCACAACTTAAAGTCTTTAAGATTTTAAAACATGGTTTTTACTTCATCTTTATTTTCAAAGTTTATGATTTTAGAGAGATTTATTGTACTTTAAATTTGTGCCTAATAATAGGATAAATAAATGCAAGTTAGTATTATTAATCGACATGGTTAATAGTTAAAGTATTGTACTATCCTATTAATCCACTATGTGTTTTGAATTTTTTATACATCTAGTGGAAGCGTTGAAGCCTTTTACTCACTACTGACTAACAAGTCTTGTTAGAATATACACTTGTTCTACATCGAAAAGTCACAAATTTCAATATCACTTCATAAGATGGAAACACATGATTCTTAATATGATATCTAGTCTTATTTATCTTCCACGTGTGACCCTTCTTAAATTATATCACATGTGTGCTCAATCTTCTTTCTCGTGTGTTGTCTTACCACTAATTGATTTTAGGATAGAAGTCCATGATTCTTAACAAGACTTGCTAGCAACATTGTAGCCACAAATTAATGACATTTTAAGAAGCAAAGTAGATATTATTTTCGTAAGGGTAAATGTCTAGTTTAGTCCATTATGTTTGGTGTAAATGACACTTTCATCCATTATCTTTCAAAATGAACCTTTTAGTCCATTATCTTAGGTGTAAATGACACTTTCATCCATTATCTTTCGAAATGAGCCTTTTAGTCCAATATGTTTCACATCAATGACGCCATTAGTCCAATATGTTTCCTCTAATATGTTTTGAAGTTGGACTAACGACGTTACTTATGTGAAACATATTAAGCTAAAAGGTTCATTTCGAAAGATAATGGATGAAAGTGTCATTTATACCAAAGATAATGGACTAAAACGTTCATTTTGAAAGATATTGGATGAAAGTGTCATTTACACCAAACATAATGGATTAAATTAGACCTTTACCCTTTTCGTAATCTAATGGCATTGTTTAAATATTGATATGAATAAGTAAATGTTATTTGTCTAATGGCATTGTTTAAATATTGATATGAATTGTTATTTGGAATGCTTAATGATGGCGCCTTGAAATGATTTTTAGGATTATTGTTATTGTTCAACTTTTGTTGTACTTTTGTTATGATTTAAGATCTGTCATTGAGTTTCCCTCATAGGGATCTATGATCTTAAGCTTTGGTAGCTTTTCAGTTATCCTTTTATTCTTTTCGGGAATAAGCCCTACCTTTGTTTACTCTTGCAATTTGTATTCATCATTCCTCTTTTGTTAACACTTTTGCAAATAATGAGGATAATTGTTATGGATTACTAGCTTGGGATTTATATATAGTTGCCCTATGGGTTACTTTTCGGTTGACCGTCAGTTTCACTCACATGAGGTGGGCCCTACACATCTTAGACTGACCGAATACTTTTCCCTGCCCTACTATTATCATAAAGGACTTTGGCCTTTGCTATCTTGTTTTGATGAAAAGACAATGGTATTGTTAATTTAAGATTTTTATTATGTTGGATGAGAATGGTACATGTTATTATGGTACGCTTAAATAGGTTTGTTATGTTGGTTTTGATGAAAAGACAATAGGTTTGTTAATTTAAGATTTTTATTATGTTGGATGACAATGCCCTCTCTACCACGTGCATTAATCTAGGATCACCTTTTTGATAAAGTAATCATCTCATTTAAAAACTTAAATTATTAGAAAAGAGTTTGTTATATATTATTTATTATGTTCAACATGTCCCAGGGTAAATAGTTTTTTTTATTGAGTCTTACACGTGGATGTGATTTTACAAATGAGTAATAGTGAGTTTTGAATCTATGACCTTTTGACACTTAGTTAAGTTTTAATACCATATTAAGTGATCGCCTCATCTAAAAGTGTAAATGATAAGTTTGTTACATTATTTATAATGTTCAACACATTTACTTTGGCTACAGCTTCACTAAGATGATCTGGAAAAGAAGCCTCCAACTCTCTAAGGTTAACACAGCAAATTGCAACTGGGACGAGGACCTCAAAATGTTGATCCAACTCACTACAACAAATCTCTTCAGAGCTTGAAGGAACAGAAGAGTCCACCAACAATTGGCTCTCACAGATGAACAAGTTCTTTTATAGAATTCAATTCGATGTCAAGGATACGTGATGTACATAGTTAAAAAATTTAACTTCTATTCCCTTAATAGATTAATTTCTTTTTGCTTGGAGGATGGATACTAATATCTTAGATTAGCTTCAACCCTCCTGTTTTTGTATTACACACGTGGTCACGTGTTAAAACCGTTAAATAGTTGACGGTTTAAGCCAGTTGGACTAACAGTGTTGCACTTAAAATACATTAAGGACTAAAAGGAACATTTTAGAAAATTCGAGACCAAACTATCAAAATCTCCAAACATGTAGAACAACTGGTGGCATTTACTCTAAATAAATTATTCTTTGGTTCATTAATATGTTTTCAGCCTTATTTTAACGAGTAAATTATTGCAGTTCCAAAAGGACTATTATACTCAAATTCATATTACGACAACTGCTGTAAAATATTAAATTATGTCGAAGGCGCGCACTTGTGTTAGAAATTTTTTTACAACGGTTGATGGCCTAGGGCAAGCCAGCTTCTGATTGTATAATATTCATTGAACCAAAACGTTTAAGGTCTTTGGATATTAGATTGATTATTGTTGAATTTTTAAGTTATGCCTTGGAAATTTTAGTAATGATTCTTGTATTGAAGTTGCAAGAACATAAGGAGAATGTGATAAATTTATGCTTTATTTTAAATGCTCAGATTACTATTCTTTTGAATGAATAGGATTTTTTGGAGGACTAAGCTCTAACGTATAAGAAAGATATTTTTTTTTTTCTTGATTCAAGAGAGACCTTAACGTTATAACTCATATCAAAATATATATAATTATGAGAATTAATATCACAATCTTTAGAAGCCAACGAGAAACATATCATTCAACCAAAGGTCGGATAAAAGTAACTTTCTTAGACTAATGACCGGTATGTCCCCATGATCATGTCGGCAGATTTTGCAATGTGACGAAGAGACTTCGAGGAAGTTAAGGAACCCTTCATAAACCAATCGTATTAAATGAACATGTGACGCCGCCATTTCTTTTACTTTAGAATTCTATGAATCGATCTTGTTTCCATTGTATCTTCTTCAATTTATTATATAGAATTAATGCACATTAAAAAAGAAGTTCCATTCAACTTGCAATGTTTACATATCCTGATTGCTGCTACAACACTATCAACAAATGTTTAGCCTCCCCGTAACCAACACCATTTTGTCATAATGGCCTTATAATACTATATAGTCCTCATCAAGTGCTTGACAGTAAGTAAACAATGTCGACCAAAAAAGGCTATTGCTCAATTGAATATACTTTTGTGTCCTTTTCGTCTTCCTTTCCGGGAATATGCTAATATATCTAGGCTTCGATATTCAATTAATATGAAGTATTAAACATATACGTGCAACCCATTCTTGTTTCAGACTCCCTTATACCACGTCTCTATATCATATCATTCATTAATTACATCTTCAGAGTTCAAAATATTCTTGGGAATCTTAAACAATTTTCCAATAATATTGTAACTTAAAAAGAGAAATATATAGTAGAAAAATGATATTCAAGTCACAATACACTTTATTAATCTTTTTAGGAATAACGGGAGTTTGTGAAAAAGAAGCCGAGACATATAAGTAATCTGAAAGGTAATTCTAGTTAGTGTGGGTTTTTTTTTTTTTCTGTAAAACATTCTCACAACTTGGGAATGTTAGATTCCTGCCCTTTACAAATAAATGAAAATTGAGAAAATCATGAGAATATTAGATTCTTAGGAATGTGTTATGTCATGAATATTTATTATGCGAATCAAAGATGAGAATATGACATACCTAGCTCCACATTCCCCATAATCCTACAAAATTCCACGAGCCAAACGCCTCTAATAGAAATAAATTTACTTATAACATTATGATATTATTAACGAAATTTGATTGTTGTGAATGATATGACAGTTGACAATCCCTAAATTCCACTCATAACGTCTTGGCTCAAAGTCCAAATCCAAATCCTTGAAAACAAGTTGAGATCCAACCCTAATAAAAGTAGATGTAAGAAGAGTTTTTTTTTTTTTTTTTTCATGCGGGGTGTGGATATTAATCTGAGAGTGAAAGGGTCTTTTTTATAGGAAGTTGGTAGGATGTTCCTGTACGAAGTCGTTTGATCGAGGATTTGAATTTTCTTTATGTAAAAAATTATTGTAACCATTATTGGTAAATAGTGGATTTAGGGATGGATTCAAAAGTTTAATTAATTGGGATTAAAATCACACAATTTAACATTAATATACATAAACAAAAAAAATAGTGAGGGGTAAATTAATTTTTTTAAATTAAATTACCTTCAAAATATACATATTTTTAGAGTATTTAAAGTGGGTGGGAGCGATTTTGTGTGAATTTCTTAATTTCAAGTCATGCACGTAGTGAAATGGTGGAACAACATTAAAAATATTGTCACTACTTGGTATTTTTAGCCAAAGTAGAAAGTCAATTTCAAAATACGCACTCCAACAAGTTAATTATTAGGGCAACTCTAACAAATTGTTTATTTTTTTTCCATAATAAAAATTAAAATTGACGATTTTCTACTTTTATAAACTCTCTATTTCAATTTTATTCTCACAACACTCTCTATATAATATATTGTTGTTCTTTTGCTTTCATTTTTTATTTTCGAAACATCACCTCAGCAAGTCAGACTCCACTCCTCTTCTGTCTCTATATAATATTTTATTGTTATTTTGCTTTGGTGAGTGAAATGGCGAAGGGTGTTTTTTTTTTGGGTCAAAACACAATGTATTAATATTGCAAAAGGAGAAACCAAAGTTTATCCTACATCCGTGGGGTAAGAGTTAGAGCGAATTAATTGGTACAGTTGTAGAGGTAAATTTGAAGCCCAACTAAGGGGTAAGGTTTTTCTAAAGAGTGATTTTGTGATCCAATCACAAGCACGATTAGCCGTTCTCCTAATGCATCGTAGCCTAAGGTAGCGATTGGTACATTGGAATGAATTTGGGCAGGAATGGAATGAACCAAGGAAAGGAATGAAAGTGGGAATGGAATGAACTTGGGAATGAGAATGACATGTTTGGTATGCTCTAGGAATTAAAAGTAGTAAAGCGAATGACTTATATAATATGACATAATTGCTCTTTTATTATTATAGTATTAAAAATAATAATAAATATAAACATAATCGTAAACAATATAAACATAAATAATAATAATAATAATAATAATAACAACAACAATAAATAATAATAATAATAAAAATAAAAATAAAAAATAATAATAATAATAACAAAATAATAAATAATAAATAATAAATAATAATAATAATAACAACAACAACAACAACAATAAATAATAATAATAATAATAATAATAATAAAAATAAAAATAAAAATAATAATAATTATTAATAACAAAATATTATTATATTTTTAATAATAATAATAATAATAATAATAATAATAATAATTATTATTATTATTATTATTATTATTATTATTATTTAATCACTATTATTTTTATTTTATATTTATTATTTTATTTTATTTATTTATTATGATTATTATCATTTTTTATTATAATTATTATTATTATTATTATTTTCATAATAATATTATTATATTTTTAATTATTTTTTTAATTTTATTTATTAATTATTATTATTATCATTTTTATTATTATTTTATTATTATTATTATTTTCATAATAATAATAATTAAACAAATTATTTATAAAGGGTATGATAGTCAAGTTGATTCCCAAATATATGGGAATGGGCCATTCCCATGTATTTGGTCTGGAATGACTATTCTCATGTATGTGGGAATGGGATTCCCTTGGGAATGACATTCCCTCATACCAAACATGTGAATTAAAATAGAATTGGGAATGTCATTCCATTCCCAACTCATTCCCATATACCAATCACTGCCTTAATAGAATGGCTAGAGGCAACAATCTTTTGAATATCTTCCACCACTGATCTTGCTTTCCATGGAGCAATGTCGGGAGAATTGATTGCTTTGAGAACAGTTTCTGCGTCACTTTCAATCGTGACGTTAGAAAGAGAAGACTAAGTAGCAAACTGGCATGCGAATCTGAACGCCAAAGCTTCAGCTTCAAAGGCAGATGAGCAGAAAAGAGAAAAAGCTTGCCCGTGGATTAAACCTCCTTGCCAATCTCTGAGTTTTTGTTTTTTTGGTAAAAGGTCCTTTATCTGAGCAGGTAGAGTTGCATCCTTAATCCGATTAAGGATACGTCACTTTCATAGATTTGGCCGGTTATTTATTCCTTATCAAAAGATAAAAGTTAAGAGTTCAAACTTAAAAAAAAAAAAAAAAAAAAAAAAAATTGATGATCTCATGACCCATATGTGGATCTGCATCAATTAACTAGGTTCCAAAATAGATGTATAAGTTTGGGGATGTTGACCATCTACATTTGAGCTATGAATATGAGGACCACTCACCATTTTATTTATCTCAATCTTTTTGTTGTCCAAACTGTAAGAAAACTAATTAACCATTTCGAATTATATTCGCTCAAGAATGTAACCTTTCATTCGTCACCTACTAGGCAAAGAAGTATAGTTCGCAAATGGAACATGTGTTGTACGTTTAAAAATAACCCATGAACTGCCACTTGGGTTTTGCTCCACTAATATATAATTCATTATACATACGAGAGGTTGTAAATTTGAATTTTTTTAGTGTAAAATGTAACTACGTTGTACGACCTAAAACTTCTCTAAATTAAAAAAAAAAAGAAGTAACCCATGAACCACACTGGTATTATGTTTCATGCTAATACGAGGAGAACCTATCATCCTTAAGGTGTATTTGGTTCACATAATGATTTTTTTATTTTTGACAATACATTTTTGGAAATTACATTTCCAAGAGTGTTATTCCCGGGATTGTGATTTAACTATTTGGTACGTTAAAAATATTATTAAAACTATTTTGTCAAATCCGTATAAATGTTATAATATTGTTATGTTTGTCTAAATTCAATATTCTTAGAAATCCTGAACAATTTTTCAACACTGCCCCTAACTCAAAAAGACAACAATGTCATAAAATATATACATGTCATGACACACTTTGTATACTTTTGTCAATATGCAAGCAAGAAAATGTCTAACCTATTTATACAAGTGAAATAAATTTATTTTATATTTTTAAATTTACAAATTTAAATTTAAATATAATTTTTTTTAAATGAAAAACTAAAATTTAAAAATTATTTTACTTTTTTCCTATTTCTATTTGTAAATTTTAAATTTAAATTAAAAATATGAAATTTATAATCTATCATTTAAAAAATACTTTTAAAAATAAATTATAAGATTTTAATTTAAATTAACAATTTATTAATTTTTTGTTTATATTGTTTTTTATTTTATTTTTCTAAATATTTTATTCTATGAATTTAATAACTTATATTCTATTCTTTTTATTTTTATTCTTTTTATATTTTTTTGTTATTTTATTATTCTATTTTTTTGTTTATTATATTATATTTTTATATTTTGAATTATTTTATTTTTATATTTTTAAGATGGGTATTTGTATCTTTTATTTTTTCCAAAACATTCTCACAACTTGGGAATGTGAGATTCCCAACCCCACATATGCAAATAAAAGTTGAGCAAATCATGAAAATATTGTATTCCCAGGTAGTGGCAGAAACAAGCACCAGGGATCAGGAGGTGCACAACAGCGACAAAGTCAACACTTTTAAAATAAGCTTACCCTTTTCTTTATCTGATAATTAGTATTTGTTTTATATATGTAACATGACCTTTAGAAGTCCTTAGATTATGGGACGAGAGACATTTTAGTCCCTCAATTTTTAAAATAAGTTTTTTGGTCCCTCGACTTTTATTAGTGGGACACCGTTCGTCCCTCAACTCATCTCCGTTTAAAATTTAACAATTTCGTCACGTGATAGACACATGCAACCAGAAAATGTAAATTTTGATGGGGGCAAAACAGGAATATTATTTCTTCATCTCTTTATTTCTTCTTTTATTCACTTCTTCTCCTCTGCGACAACACAGCCATGGTCAAACTCCACACAACCAAAATCACTTAAGACTTTTCATCAATGCTCCCTAAATACTCATATTTTTCCAGACGAGCCGAGATCTCTTTTATGCATTTTCCAGATGATAAATTGAAAATCCCATTTTGCTAATCATTCTGTTGGTCACTAATAATCCTCCTAACTGATATAAATATGTGATAATAGAGGTCTAATGCCATAGGTGGTCACACAACAAAATGCCAACCATAAAAAAAGAAAAAAAAGAAATGCAGATTGGTAGATGGAAACGTGAAAAAATTCCTGCACAAAATGCCAGTACCATAAAACATGTCACTATGCATAATTAGTTACATTTAAGAACCTAAGAGATTGCATTAGTAGTAAATAGGTCTACTGTCCTACTGCAATATGTCTGAATCTATGGCATACAACAGAGCATGAGTTTGCCACTATAGCTACATGTTCACGCGATCTGTCCTTAGATTATGCATAATTAGTTCTTTAGTTTTTCATGAGTTAATTTCTTGGATGGTGTCCTGTATGCGTAATTACTTCTTTAGCTACAATAAAGAATCACCCGAATTTCTCCAAAATTATCCGCGTAATTAAATCAAACACATGGTGAACAACCCAATTTAGTGCAAGAATTCAAAAGTATAATGCAAAGAAAAGGCGTCGTATATGTAGCTGACTCTGAAAGCTTACACATTTTACATAGGTGGCATTTGGAGGCAAAACCTGCCGCCTATGTAACCTTTTTTTTGTAGTGAGTGCGTAAATTAAAAGCAAGTTAATGAACTAATATGCTGGCTTACATTTCATTTAGCTGACATTGGTTAAAGTCCCACTTAAATTAAAATAAAAAATGGAGACGTTGAATTTTAAGAAATATATGAATTAAGGTTCATATTAATATTTTTTTGTTATTCTTTGTAGGGTTAACACGTTAAAGTCATAATCTCACACCTAACGTTATGAAATCAGCAATATATATATATATATATATATATATATATATATATAATTGATAATGTTAATAATTATATGAGTGAACAATGTTAAGGTATAAACAATTCACCTCGAAAATAATTGATGGTCAAGCTGATGTGACGGAGAAACCAAACTATATTAATGTATTATTCTTAATGCTTATAATATGGGGACTTATTTGTCAATTCATTTTCTTTTTTGTTTTTTGTTTTTGGCTCAACGTCAATAGTCGTGATTATGATTATTTTCTCTATTTAAAATGAGGTTTAAGCTAATATTATATCATATATAAAGCATATTATACTTATAAAAAATCAATCTTGAAACCTCTCATAAATAAAACGAGAAGCATACCACCGGAGCAAACGCCTACTGAAAACAATTATTATTTTTAAGTGCATTACAATACCAGCTATTATAAAATTGATTAAGTCGTCTTTGCAGAGGTGGGTTTGGACCACTGTCTCCAACAATTATGTACTAAAAAAACTTAGAATACCAAGACTTAATTGTCAAGTCTTTGTTTTCTTCTTCTTTTATGTTTTGGATCAGTGTGAAATGCATACATTAGTAGCTAATATTGATTTAATGCGATTATCTGTTTTGTTTTGCTCTGTACAGTTTACATGTACAGATGAGCTTATAGGAGGGATGCAGCAGATCAATATTATTTCTTGCACAATTTTTCAATAATCCGGAGGCATCTAGCTCGAGAGAGAATCAGCGTTCATAGTTCTCTGGTAAGCTCCTGTATTTTTTTTTAATTTTCTTTTTTTTACTGCTACATGGCTTCTAAGATTTGGAGTATTTTTCCTTAGTGATAACAAAGTCTCTGCTTCTGTGACATTTCCTTGTGGAATTTTCTTTTTGAAGTTCCTTTAGTCTTTTTTTTTGTGACAATCTTTGGCTCTCTATACAGTTTTAGCCTCAAATATAACACTTATCTTCAAATACAACCCAGAAAGCTTTCTCTTTTAGTTAATGACGGGCTTGTACTTCCACAACATAACTTTGACTTGCATCAATTGTACCAACTATTTCTTTTAAGAATAGATATTTTCTCCATCGATCAACAATTTCAAATTAGATTATCAAGTTTCATCTCATTCACTTGTGTTTGGGATAATTCTTCAAATTCATTAGATCTATAGTTCTTACAATCACAGAGAAAGTCAAGATGCTTCCATGCTTCAATCATTTCAACTATATATGCATCTATCTTATAATTGTTGAGAATGAGAACATCTTCATGGCCATAGACTTTTCCAATTTAAGGATGTAAGATAAAATATCGTTTTAAGCTACCATCTTATGAAGTCGATTTCCAATGACCATATATGGCTTTTCGCATGCCCAACAAATGGGATAGGATTCCCAGATTGATAATGCCATTCATCTGATTTACAACATATTAATAAGGAAGAATAAATATTTGTCGTAAGATATTCGATAAAATAATCTTTTATAATGCTTAAAATTTTCTTTTTTGATCAAGTCAACTTTAGAATTCATAGAAACTATAAATGCAATATGTTACACACACTTACCAGTTCAGTATGTAAAAGCAAAAGTAATGTAGTAAAGTGTCTTCTTCTTGCAGGATTCCAGGTTTAAGTTCTCTTGTTAGAAAAATAAGCGAGGAAGAATGGCTAACCAGGAAAGATCTTCCTCTCATATTTCTTGTGCCGCCTCTGATATTTCTAAATCGTTATCCCTTCTCGAGGAGCAAGAAGAAGAATATCAGAGCTTTATGGATACTGCCCCCGTGAAGGATCATATCCTATTCCTCAAACTTGGGCTTCACTTTCTAGAAATGTTTCTCAGCATCTCAGACGATGAGGCTCCTGTTTTGCTTATTGAAGATGAGCTTTATGATGTGAGGTTGGAACTTCACTCACTTTCTAGGAGACCAATTAAAGGAAGTCTCGTCCTGGGCTTGGCCCGTGTATATTCTAATTTGCGAGAAAAGATGAAAGATCTTCTAATCAGGCAAAATTTTGAAAGGAGACTTGTAAATTATGAATGGGAGTTTCGAAGGAAAGAGTTTCTTGTGAGGATTTCTATATATTTATTAAGCTGTAGGGCTGATCTAATTGCTCCTCTGTTGAAAGAAATTGAAAACTTCAAAGAGAAGCTAACACTTTTGCAAGCTCTGTTTACATATCTAGGAGGCAAAGAGGTATACGTTCCAGATGAAAATAGACGGCTTTTGACTCCTCTTGCTTCTTTGCTACACAAAGCAACATGTCTCATTTACTTTTGCTTCGTTGACCAAATGGATAAAGAGATAGCACTAGCAATGAAGCAAGAGCTCTCTGATCTAGTAGAGAAGACTAATGTCGAGGAGATCTATATGGTGGTCTTAAGAGCTTCAAGGTCAGCTGAATCAACATCCGAGCATTATCTCCTTGACAATCTGATAAAGCTACTAGATTGTAATGAGAAATTTGTGATTTATCTAAGTGATCCAAGTAAGAATCTCTTTGAGAAGCTGAAATTCCTTCAAACTTTTATCAGAAATTTGCCAGATGAATTGAGATTAGAACAATTCAATTATCACTTTACATCCATTGAAGCTATAATTTGGAAGTTCGTACTTATCCTCTGCTCGTGTTATGACAGGGACATAAACGAAGACATGGCTAGGGAAGTGAATATAGCCGTTTCTGAGGTGCTTGATAAAATCAAGCAGATTGAGGAAGACTCCAGAGAGGTTAAGTTGTATAACTATCCCAAAGTTGATGGAGTGGGCTTTTTGGGTCTTTTTTTGGGACATTTAGAGGAGTTGCTAAAATGTCGGCCAGAATCAATTGAGATTCTAAAGAATCAAATTGAAACACTGTATATGGAATTCAAATTTCTGAGATCTTCTCTTATGGAAACCAAGGGGCAACGTAATGAGTATGAAGAATTGGGAGATCTTCGGATGCACTTCATAGGCTTGGCATACCAGGCAGAATATGTTATCGACTTGTACCTAGTAAAAAATGCTATTGATTCTCGCATCATAATGTCACTTTCCAAAATCATAGAGCAAACCAAACTTATAAAAACAGAGGTGTCAACAATCAATACCAAGAAGAAGTATCATACACAAGCCCATGATGTTGAAAAGACTTCCACGCATGTTTCATCAAAAGCTACTGATATAGCAACTGATGAAATAGTGGGTTTCGAAGATGAGGCAAAGAAGATAAAGGAGTATCTTTTTGAAGACCAAGAGAAATTAGATATTATCTCAATTGTCGGCATGCCAGGAGTTGGCAAGACTACTCTAGCTAAAAAAGTGTATGAGGACCCTTCAATCTGTGAGTTCTTTCATGTTCAAGCATGGTGCACTGTTTCTCAAACATATCAAAAGAGAGAATTGTTGCTTACCATTTTAGGTGATGTTACTGGGACCCCTGATAATAAAGCACTGAATGATGAAGATCCAGCTGCAATGCTTTTCCGAAGCTTGAAGGGACGTAGCTTTCTCATCGGCATTGATGATTTGTGGGACATCAAGGATTGGGATGATTTCAAAAGATCTTTTCCAGATGACAGATTGCATAGCCGTATTCTCATAACTAGTAGATATCAGAATCTGGCTTCGCAAATTAAAGATGGCAATAAGGTTCATACTCTTCGTGAATTCTCTGAGGTTAAGAGTTGGGAGTTATTTGATAAGAAGCTATTTCAAAAAGGAAGCTTCTCTCCGGAATTTCTGGATGTTGGACAACAGATTGTAGAGAGTTGCAAGGGACTTCCTCTCACAATTGTTGTCATGGCTGGAGTTCTTGCAAGGGTGGACAAGAGTGTACATAAGTGGAAACAAATTGCACAAGAATTAAGCTCACACATTTTTAGTGACTCAGAAAGTCAGTGCAGAGCTATATTAGAATTGAGTTACAATCATTTGCCAGATCATTTGAAATCGTGCTTTCTGTACTTTGCAGCATTTCCAGAGGATGAAGAAATTCCTCTCTGGAAATTGAAATTGTTATGGATTGCTGAAGGATTTGTACGATATACTGAGGGAGAAAAATTGGAGGATGTAGCAGAGAAATATTTTGTGGATCTTATCAATAGAAGCCTTGTAATACCTACCAAAGAAAGTTCCCATGGAGGAGTCAAAGCATGTCATGTTCATGATCTATTACATGACTTTGGTTTTTGCTATCTTGTTTTGATGAAAAGATAATGGTATTGTTAATTTAACAATTTTATTATGTTAGATGAGAATTGTACATGTTATTTTGGTACTCTTAAATAGTTTTGTTAATGTTAGTTTTATGGATTATGTAATGCTCCACATTTTGGGACTCAACTTAATTATTTTAGAATAATTTATCAAAATGATCCTAGATCTTTATTTTTTTTTACATTTAACTTCCTTATCTTTCATTTTGGACAAAACGATCTTTCATCTTTTATTTTGGTGACAGCTGTTAGTCATTCGAACAAAATTCGTCAAAAAATAACGTTAATAAGCACGTGGTCACAAAATGCACAAATCTTTAAGGGTAAAATTGTCACATGATAAAATATAAGCATCCTAAGGTCATGCATTTTGCTGCCACGTGGTATCCACGTGCTCCACTAACGTTATTTCAGAATTAGATTATCAAGTTTCTAGGAATGTTTCTCAGCATCTCAGACGATGTGGGTAATTGAAGGAAGTCTGATCCTGGACTTGGACCGCGTATATTCTAATTTGCGAGAAAAGATGAAGAATCTTCTAATCAAGCAAAATATCGAAATGGGACTTGTATCTGATGAAGGAATGTTTCGAAGCAAAGATTCTCTTGTGAGGAGTTTTAGATATTTATTAAGCTATAAGGCTGGTCTCTTTGCCCCTCTAACGAAAGAAATTGAAAATATCAAAGAGAAGCTAATACCTTTGCAAGCTCTGTTTACATATCTGGCAGGCAAAAGGGTATACATTCCGGATCAAAATGAAGAGCTTTTGGCGCCTCTTTGTTCTTTGCTACAAAAAGCAACATGTCTCATTTACTTTTGCTTGGTTGACAAAATGGATGAAGAGGTAACACTTGCAATGAAGCAAGAGCTGTCTGATCTAGTAGAGAAGACTAATGTCAAGGAGATCTATATGGTGGTCTTAGGAGCTTCAAGGTCAAAAAAATCAACATCTGGGTATTATCTCCTTGACAATCAGATAAAGCTACTAAATTATAATCGCAAATTGGTGGCTTGTCAAAATGGTCCGAGTAAGAATCTCTATGAGAATTTGAATTTCCTTTGAAATGGATTAAGATTAGAACAGTTCAATTATCACTTCACATCCATTGAAGCTCTTATTTGGAAGTTTGTACTTGTCCTCTGCTCGTTTTATGACAGGAACATGAACGAATACATGGCTAAGGGAGTGAATATAGCAGTTTCTGAGGTGCTCGTTTGTTAATTACAAGTGAGCCAGTGCCCGATCAGGCCCCTCAAGTTGATGATGGAGAACCTTGGTTCGACGAGAATGATTTCTACTTATTGTGATCAGCTTGTTTGTTAATTGAAGTCAATTACTATTTGGACAACGTTATATATGTAATATTCTTTTGGACAACTATATGTAATTAAGTTTATTATTTCTATTCTTTTGAGACCTAGATACCTGATTGTTGGCTAGTCCTTATGATTGAACAGGTGGATTGAGGTCTTGTATATATGTAACAAATTATGGTTAATCTATAAGGCCAATGTAATTGACAGACATTTGAATTCTTAATGGAATATGAATGGTTGTACATGATATTAAGTTTGTAATTTATAGATTTTGAGTTACGAAAGTCACGTACCGACCTTAGCCTTCATAGGTGTCCGGGTCGGGGCGTGACATCTACGATATACCAGACCATCTGGCGCTTATTATCCCTTGGATAATTTCAGATTCATTATTCAGAATTTCATGCTTCTTAAAGTGTTGGATTTGGCTTATACATTCATTTCCATGTTTCATAGCGGAATAGTATTGCTGATTCATTTGAGGTATTTAGCCGTTCAAACACATGATATGCCCTCATCAATAGCCAACCTTTGGATGCGCTTCGTAGGCTTGGCATACCAAGCAGAATATGTTATCGACTTTACCTGATAAAAAATGCGCTTGATTCTCGCATCATATTGTCACTTTCCAAAATCATAGAGCAAACCAAGCCTATGAAAACAGAGGTGACAATGATCTATAACGAGAAGAAGTATCATACATAAGCCTATGATGTTGCGAAGACTCCTATCCATGTTTCTTCAAAAGCTACTGACACAGGAACTAATGAAATAGTGGGTTTCGCAGATGAAGCAAAGAAGATAAAGGAGTATTTTTTTGATGAACAGACATTATCTCAATTGTCGGCAAGACTATGCTAGCTAAGAAAGTGTATGAGGACCCTTCGATCCGTAAGTCCTTTCATGTTCAAGCATGGTGCACTGTTTCTCAAACATATCAAAAGAGACAATTGTTGCTTACCATTTTACGTGATGTTATTGAAATTACTGAAGATCTCAATAAGTTGAATGATGAAGAGTTAGTTGAAAAGCTTTCGCTTCCCACAGGTACTGGAAAAGTCGATGATGAAGACCTAGCTCGAAAACTTTACCAAAGTTTGAGGGGACGTAGATATCTCATCGTCATTGATGATTTGTGGAACATCAAGAATTGGGATGATTTCAGAAGATCTTTTCAAATCTGGAATATTTGAAATTAAGCGATCTATCGATTTGCAAGTGGATTGCTTTAGAGGATTGCTTCAGAGGATTCTTTTCCCAAGCTTGTGCAATTAGTAATGGACAATTGCTTTGGAGAACTTTACACACTACGGGTGATTAGAATAAGACATTGCAGCCCTTCTATCAATGATTCAGCCAGAAAGATTCAAAAGTTGCAACAGGAGGAACTGCAAAACGAAGAATTCAAAGTCTATACCATCCAAGGGGACAAAACTACTAGTAAGTCAATATGAACACAACTGAATTATTTTCTTTGAGATGCAATTACTTTTTGATGAGGCAAGGCGTGTGAAAGTTAAAATGATTTTGTACTATTAACTAAGGTTTGTGATATAAATCCATATTATAAGAATGGAATGTTGGTTATAAGGTTTGGAGTTTTGAGAAATTTTCTTGGGTTTTAAAAATCAATTCAAGCTCAGTAAACATATTTTATCTTTTGCGTATCCGATTTTCAAACTAAAAAAGTAGGTAGTCTTACATGTGGATGTAATGTAATTTTACAAATGGGTAGTGAATTTTGAATCCTGGATCTGATTTTATAAATAGCTAAACTCTTATATCATATTAAGTTACTATCTCATCTAAAAGTTTAAACTGTTAGAGAGAGAGATTTGTTGTATTTATTTATTGTTTTAATATCATGCTCTAATTTGTAAGCCACGTTTATTCTCATTTTTGAATTAGTGATAACTTTGCAAAATTGCGTATTTGTTCTTTCCCAATTTCCTATTTGAATTCGTAAAGTTTGAGCTCTTATTTTGTTGCTAATCAGGTTGATGTCTCGTGCTTTAGCCTTGTGGCTCACAACATTGTTGCTGCGTGAAAGTTGAACATCCATTTGTTTTTAAATTTGCAGATTATTTAGGTAACTTGTGTTACACATTGTTAATTTGACTATTTTATTATGTTGGATGAGAATTGTACATGTTATTATGGTACTCTTTTTGTTAATGTTGTTTTATGGATTATGTAATGATCTGTATTTTGGGCCTTAACTTGATTATTTTACTTGAATTAAAGTGGGTTTTAAAATTAGAGTATATGTTGGATTATACCGCTTAATAACTCATTATTGCAATTAAGTTTTACTCACATTTACATAAGTTCTGTAGCGTACGAGTAAAAGGGAGTAAAAACGTATCCGAAAGGAGGTAATAGAATTTTTTTGGAAAAGTCTGTGGATATGCCTAAGTGAATGTGGAAAACGAATTACAAGATTTTTTTTTTTTTTTGCTCGATCAGCAACGGGACTTTCAATGCAACAAAACCAATTACAAGAGGAGTTTATATGCTCCTTGGTCAAAATACATAGTGAAAAAATTCACAAAAGAATGAAGTCATCTATATTCACGCTTTACATATAGTAATGTTAATACATGTACGTCTAAATTTTGTTTTAACAGAAAATTTGGCACAGACATCTGCTCTAATTCTATTCAACACTTGGTCCTCCATTCTAGCTCTATTGTTGTGTAATCTAGAGTTTCTCTCTTGCCAGATTTGATAAATTAAAGCACAAAATCCCGCATTAATGATTGAAGCCTGCAACCTTTTTTTCTTGTAGAAGATCATCACCCATTTGATACATGAATCCCATTTAAAAATCCTTGTATTGACTTGAGCAAGTTGTAACATTTTCCACCAAATTCTCCTGGAGAAAGCACACTCAAAGAACAAATGTTCTTGTGTTTCAGTAACCATGTTACATAAGAGGCAATGATTATCCTTTTGGTACCTCCATGAGATCAACTTATGTCGGGTAGTAAGTTTATTTTTCATTGCAAGCCAACTGCAAAATGCGTGTCTGGGAGTAACAACATTTGCCCAGATGATCTCAGTGCAGGGCCAATTCGGATTCTTGGTTCGAATGAAATCCCATGTAGTAGCAGTCGAAAATGAGCTCTTACCAATCTAGCAAACTTTGTCTTTACAATGGGAGTTCGGGAGTAGGGATTTTTGGTACAAGAGTGAGAATGGTGGAGTTAACTTCTCTGAGGAGAGATCCCGACTGGAAGAATGATTTAATAGCCTTTGTTACGTTATCCCCAATGATATTCCAAGCAATTTTGAAGAAGTGGGAGTTGAATCCATCAGGTCCAGGGCTTTTATTCCCATCAATAGAAAAGAGTGCCTCTTTAATTTTAACATTAGTGACAACCCACCCATTCTAGTAACCTCAACCTCTGAAAAAGACTTCTCAAGAATATTTCTGAGTGCTTGGCTAGAGACAGTAAAAATGTTATTGTCGGACCCCAGAGAATTCTGAAAATGGTGTAGAATCTCATCCCTGATGATATTATCCTCCACAATCTTGGTTCCATCAGTTTTAATAAGGCTCGAAATGCTATTTCTAGCCTGTCTGCCTTTTAGAGCTTTGAAGAAGAATTTTGAGTTCAAATCCCCCCCATTTAACCACTCAATTCTTGACTTTTTTCTCAAGATGCTTTCTTCAATGTTAGATGTTTTCTCAAGCTCCTTCACCAAAGATTTTTCAGCTAAGGATTCCTTTGAAGTTGCAACCCCTGACAAAATTTTCTCCTGAAGATTGTTGATCTCTTTCTTGAGGGAAAGACATTTCTCTGAAATCCCAGAAAAGTGTTTCTCATTGAAGAGTTTGAGCTCCTTCTTAATTGCTTTAAGTTTCTGGACCACTTGAAACATTGGTGTGCCGGGAATATGTTGTTCCCAGACACGCGAGATAAGCTCAAAGTAATCGGGGTGTGAAGACCACACATTGAAGAATTTAAACGGCCTCGGCTTGACTTGAACAATACGACTAGTATGGAGCGTGAGAGGGCTATGGTCTAAAATTCTAGGGAGATCAATATCAAGGGTTGTATTTTGGAAAGCCAAATCCCATGAATCATTTACAAACAGGCGATCAATTCTACTAGCTTTGAGACTCGGGCCTTTAGCCTTATTACTCCAAGTAAACTCCAGGCCATTCCCTGCAATTTCATGAAGGTTAGTACCTTCAATACATTGCTTGAACTCCTCTGCAGACTGAGCAAGGGTATTGCAGCCCCATCTGTCCTCGATACGAATCACTTCATTGAAATCCCCAATTAAGCACCAAAGGTGGTTCGCCAATTGATTGCTCAAGTGCAAAAACGAATTCCAAAGGTCACTACGAATTGCTGGCTTACTTGCACAGTAAACAAAAGAGCAATAGAATTCTTTATTATAATTGGATGATTTGATAAAACAAAGGATAGATTGATCTGTTGTAGAAACCTTGGAAATAGACACTGTTTTAGGATTCCATAACACCCAGATTCTACCAAAATCACATATTTCATAGTTGTTTATAAGATTCCAACTTCACACCATTCTATTTGCAATTTCAGTAGCTTTGTGATACTTGACTTCAGTTTCTACCAGGCAACAAATATCAATTATAGCCCTTCACAAAAGTCTGCTTATTTCCCTTTGCTTATAAAGCTTATTCAGTCCCTGATATTCGACACAAACACTTTCATTGGGGTATAGGAGGTTTTGAAGGAATGGAGCCCTCATTCTGAGCTTTATTTCTATCCTTCTTCTGATCATTAGCTTTTCCAATGAATTCCTCTATGGGCTCATCTAGAGATTGCAGTGGCACATAAGCATTTAGATACCATTGATGGGAAGAATTCCCCTGCATCTTCGAATGGTTTGAAGGGGAGGTAGACCTCCTAGTTGGTGAGGAAGATCTGGGTGTATCAGCCCACTTGGTAGAGTCCTGAGGGACTACCACATTGCTCACTGAGGGAGCTACAGATTGCACTTTCTTCTTCAGCCCAATAGTATGCCAATCATCAATTTTTTCTCTCTCCACTGGCTTTTCTTGCTCAACAACCTCCGTAGGGATAAGATTACCTGTAGCTCGCCATTCTTTAGTTTCAATCACAGTGCACTGTTTCACACGATGGTACATGATTGTATCAGGGAGATCTTGCTCGACTCCAACCTCCACGCAAATGCTCGAATAGCCCAATCTCTTACGAGAATATATCACAACATCTATTTGGATTGGGATGCCAATACCACTCCCAATGTAACTGAACCCCTCTGTAGACCAGTACTCCAATGGAATATTCCTTAGCTTGACCCAAATTGGAACCCTATCAATTTTAACATTCAACAATTGAGCTCTTGGCTCCCATTTTCTCAGAAGTAAGGGTCTGTTGCCAACATGCCAGAGTTGGCTTAGCACTGTTTCACAGGCATCCTCTGAGTCAAGTTTGAAAACGAATAACCCCTCCCCTGTGGACTTCACCTGGACTTCGCTAAAACTCTTCCACTAGTTTCTAACAACGTTACAAATCCCGAAACAAAAGGGGTAGTTTTCCAATAAATTGGCCAATCAAGCTAGTTTTCAAACGAATTAGAAGACTGTTATTTATCTAACAAGCTAATGTAGATAAAGGAAAAGTAATGTAACTAGGATTGGATAAAACTAAGTGATGGAGTGGTCTAGAGATCGGATTGCAAGTAAAGCTCATGACTTACGCTTGTGTTTGGTTTTCTAGTCAGATGCAATGGTTGAACTACAAGCCTAACCTTATTGATTACTGGTATTAAGTCTTTGTTGAAGTTGCAATTCTATCATCTAACACTTTTCTAGTTGAAGTATAGCTTTGCCGTAAAATACTAAGCAACCAAATGAAACGATGAGATAGATGGTACCACTAATAGAGTTGCAAAACATATATATGGACACATATATTTGATCGTAATTAATATCAACTACAACTATAATGTGATAATTGGGATTTGTAAATGCATAAACACAAAATCATATATTGGATCAAAGTAGACTATTCAAATACAAGACCTTAAATTGAAAGACCATTATCATTAATCTTACCATAGACAAGTAATTTACTCACACATGTTCAATAAATATAGAACCCAAATATGAAAAACAGTAGCCTAGACTACCTTGAATATGGATTTTGTCATGGGTAAAAAATTCTTGTAGAATGATTGACGGTTTGACCAAATTGATACCCAATTAATAGTTTAATGGTCAAAATAGAACAAACATAATTTAGAGACCAAAATAGGACTAAAGAGATAATTTAATGTTCATATAAATTTTTTACCCAAGTCCAATTAGTCCAACTATGTACCCTACTCCAACTATGATTTACTCTTCTGCATGGTATGATAAAGATTGATCTGGATGTATGTAACGCACCGTATTTTGGGCTTGACTTATTTGATTATTTTATTATTATTATTTAGATTAAGGCCTCATGATAAGTATTTAAGTCAAGTCCTATAAGTCTCTATTTAACATGATCTATATAACGTTTTTAAACTGGTAGCCTCCCTACAAAAAAAAAAGAAAATATTATATCTATGCCCAAGTTGTAAACATATTGCGGAAACTACTCCACTTAGAGTCTTGGAAGATCATGATAGAATCAGAAAATTCTTGAGGCTTAGGCTTAATTCGTCAAGAAGCTAAGTGATTTTATCCTTGCTTTCGAAAATTTTCATTGTTATTCATCCTATTATAATTATGGACTCTAGATTTATTGAACTTATTTGCTTTTAGAGTCATACTGTGTACTGTCCCGATCGTGTTTAGCAAGTTTTACAAAAAGACTCATGATTCCATTGATTTTTAGTTCTGCATGAGAAATCTAGAGAAGATTAAAGGACTTGGCATGATATCATTCTTAGAAACATTTTAAATGAAAATAATTTAATATGACTTTCGATTTATGAAGGGTTTTGATAAAAATAAAATAAAAGTGTATTGTTCCCGTGAACAGTACCGAATGTCACTGTTCACAGTGAACAGTAACATTGTTAAAGAAATAGTTTTTCTTTTATGTTTGTGATTTATTTTATTTCAATTTGGCCCTTGAATCCTGTGGAATAGTTTTAATGGTGACATAGATTTGTTTGAATGTTAGACTTTGAGTTTTGTAAATGATTTTGAAAATCTTAAAACAAAACCTTAGGACTAACTTTTAGTTTGATTTCATGAAATTATGAAAATATTTTGGCATTTTGAAGTTTAAATTTGTGGATCATGTGATTAATGAACATATTTTTGGACTATTTGATACTCGAGACTTAGAAAAGGGCTATGAATTAGGACCCTGTCGAAAACCCGAGACTTTGAAAGACTTATGAAATTATGACCTTTATTGGTTGGGGATAAATGCCAATCTTATGACCCTTATTGGGTGATGATAAATGTCAATGATTCTGATATTTGATTATCGAATACATGTGAAATATTTGAAACTGAGGAATTTGGAAAGGCAATGAAATTTTGACCCTTGTTGGCTGGGGATAAATGTCAATAATTTTGACTCTACAACGGTGGCTAAATGCCAATAAGACTTTCTAGCGGAGGATAAATACCAATACTTTTGACTCTAGGGTGGAGGATAAAAGCCTACTTAGACTTGTGCATTGATTCGTTTGACTATGATTTATGGGTATATGAATTTAGTTTGACATGAACTTTTATGACTCTCGGCATGAAATATTATGATTTTGTATGAGCTTCATTGTTGTCGAAACTATGATATTTATGTACTATAATGATATGACTATTTGACATACAAGAATATTTTAAAGTTCCTAAGAGGTTTTTTTTTTGGGATCGTCACTTAATGAGATTTGTGTCTCATTTTTATAAAAATGATTTTCTTTGCAGAATGTGAGAGTAGACTTTGGCTATTGTTTGGGACAAAGGTTACTTTGACAAAAGATTGAGTGGGACATTTAGATTTCTTAGATATGAACAATTTATTTATTTTGTTTAGATATTGGATTATAATTCTGCACTTTGGTTTAAGACTCTGTATTTTGGGGTATTTTATTTAGGATTAAATTCACTTTGTACCCCTATCCTATACATGTTGTGACACTTACTAACCCTCACCTTTAAAAACACCCACTTATTAACCTTGAACTTTAGTCAATTTTAATATATGTTAACATAAAAGCACAATTACTAAATGACCCTATCAACTATTTATAAACACAAATTTACACTTGAATAAAAAAATAACAAAACTCTACACATTTCATCCTCAATCCCAACCTAACCCCATACACCCCAAACCCTAACCCCAACCCCTCCTACAACTGAACCAAAACCCCAACCCCCAAATCTGATGACTCCCACCTTACGCGGACCTTATCTACCACAGCCTTACCCCGCGTAGACCACCACCCCATAGCCCTACGACACACTGACCACCACCTCTATAGTCGTAGCTCACGTAGACCACCACCCCCACAATGTGCGGACCATGTGTGCATGTGCTTCTAATTATGTGTGTGTGAGTATTTGTGAGTGTGTGTTTTTTTTCCTATTATAATCCTTTTGATGTTGAAAGACAATATAAGATTCAAAATCAGCTAGAATTTTGTCATTCTTTCATCAAGATTTGCATCTTTTGTTCTTGTTGTTTGTGTGTGTACGTGTTTGTGACTGTGTCTATGTATGTGTTGTCAATGTGTGTGTATATGTTTAGTGTTTCACTGTGTATGTTTTTGAAGGTTGTGTATGGATGTTGATGCTGAAGAAGGGGTATATGTGTGGATGTTGATGATGAAGGAGGTGTGGAAGAGTGTTTTTCGTCGTTTGTAGGTGTTTAGATGGCAGGGGTGTTTTTGGCAGAAAATATGACAATAACACAATAGTTAATTTTTTAATGTGAAGTTAAGAGGAGGGTTAATAAGTGGGTGTTTTTGAAGGTAAGGGATAATAAGTGTCACAACATGTATATGATAGGAGTACAAAGTAGATTTAACCCTTTTATTTATTGAATTTGGAGATTTAGTTATGTTGTGTTTAGTTTGGCTTAGATGCTCTGATGGCTTGTCGCCTATTTATTATTGTGATTTTTCGATACATGTAAGTTTAATACCTTGCAGACGTTCCTTCTTAATGCACGGCTGTTACGTCCCTGAAATTCGCTGAGGTGAATTTGGGTAGGAAGGGGGAGGGGAGGGGGTTGACAATGTACTAGTTGCCTAGACCACGTGATGGGCTGGTTTTCTCTTACGATTGATAGTCACTTATCCTAAGTATAGTGCCAATAATACTTATTAGTGACGATCCTTTGATCTAGTGGGTTCTGACGCTATCCACGGCCAACAATTCATTCATCACGAACCTAATGAGGGTGGACAAATCGTGTGGTTTATATATAACTAAAGTCAAAACATCAGTTGCTTTGATTAAATTTTTTTGGACCGTTCAAGGTTCAATTAACATATATGCACTTTTACAAAAATCTCATAATTCATATTGGAGTCGAAAAGTTCTTGGTGTTAAGAGTCTGTTTGGCCTAAAAGGAAAAAGGAAGTCTGTATAATTGTATTTGTAAATCCAATGCTACATATCACTAGAATTCTTGACCTTGTATGCTAAGCAATTATGTACTAAGCTGGTGAAATCGCTTCATGATATCTATAAATATGTAGGCTTAGTTGCATTTGTAACCAAGTGAAACAATTAGAAGCAGCCATTGTAACGCCCCGATCCTTCACGGAACTGGGAATTCTATTAACCAAACTATACTCAACCCAAATCCAAACCCCGGGCACGTAATTTAGGAAAAACGGATGGAGTTTCCCCTATTTATAGGACTATTTGGAAACCTGTAAACTACAACATACAACCACAAGACTATAATCCACAACTTCAATTTGTTTCATCCCTATCAGCATGCAAGTCAACTAAACAGAAGAGTAAACAATTGAAGTTATTACAAACCACTAGTACCTAATCATCAAACAAAATTAAAACTTTAATATTACATTCCTTGATATAACATAAATACATACATGGGCACAAAGTCTCAAATACAATACAAGCATATCATGATCATATTCTTCCATGTTTTACACACTGATAGAGCAAGCAGGTCACACAGGAGGCAATCCAATTTTCAGCTTTTCCTGAAATATGTTGAAAAGAGGAATGAGTAACCAATTTACTCAGTGAGGGAGGTGATGCAACATACTGGGCGTGCATTATGATATGCAGATACAAGAAATCATATATATAACATAAACAATAAGATTAAATAGCAAGTAGTTAACCACATTAAAAAGGATACGATTCCATTTCAAGTCTTCAAACTCGAACCACGAGCCACGAACTTCACGCAAGTGCTGGCAAACCCTTACTCCAACAAGTTGAGATATTCCGGATGTATCCTGATCCTACGACCCTTTCTCCTGAGGTAGGTCCATGCCCAGCAGGTGAACCACGCCTCTGGGGTAGTGGAGTATGCCTCAGCGAGAAGGGAATAGGCACCATGGTAGTCGAGGGAGCACGGCAAGCCCGACGCCGCCCGTGTTTCTCGACGCTACCATGTCCGAAAAGGTTGCGCAACCCTGAGACAAATCCACAAGCATTCAAGATATCAAATAACACATAAGAGGGTCGACAAAGTAGGCCGCCCTTGCAATTAAACACAAATAACACGAGAAAACACATGATAGCGAGTAAATAGTACATATAAACTATTTCAATTACTAATCATACAATTTATAACCAATAAAATAAGTTAAGATATACAAAAAAAGGATGAAGACTCCCTCACCTTGGATTAGGTTAATTATACAAGAGTATAATTAGATTCACTCCAGCCTCCTTGAATTAGTTCAGATGTGTAAACCCTAGTTGTTCATATAAGTATAACATTTAAAAGAATTAGGCCAATAGCAAGTTAACCTAAACTATGACTTTTAACCAACACATAAAGCACTATTATAACACAGAAATACATTATATTGCATTAAAGGGAAAGAGAACAAGAAGATAAGTTAACTGATTAACTAATGCTTCTAAAATTATTAACTTGAACTTCAAGCTAGAGTTATTTCATTTGGAAGTTAATAGCCAAAAATGGAGGTTAGGCTCAATTAATACTTTTATCTTTTAACCTATTAACAACACAATGGGAAAGCATTCGCTAAACCCATCAATAATATAAATTAAAAGCCTTACAACACTTTACTACACAACAATGATTAGAGGATTAGGGTCATTATGTATAGCAAGTAAAAATGTTAAAATACTCCTTTACATAATTCCTACGTAACCTTCTTCTATGGACACCAGTAACTCCATGATATCGAATACTACCTTAAATCTAACTTATTAGCTACTCAAGAAAAGATATATTCAACTAGTATACTAGAATTTAAGTGCAAGTTAAGTTTAACTATAGCTTACTACTGCATGATTATGAAATACACATGCATTATTCTCTTCCAAAGGCCATAACTTGTACCTAAATGAAGCTTAGCAGCATTCTTCCTTTAGCTAGTTAATAACTCCATTAAACTATCATAATTCATTAGATTCATGAGCTAAATACAAGTTAAGAAAATTCATAAACTAGACTAGCATAACAAGCTCTAACAAAATTTATAGTTCAATATTTCACAAGTTGGACAAGAAGTAGAGAAACTTATCTATCAACAATTTCAACACTGACTTGATAACAACTCAAAAATAAGGATAATCCTATCTCAACGCCTACAACAACTCAAGTTAAATAAAACATTTCACAAGTCAATACTAACTTTTATCAAGCTAACACATTTCCTATATTACAAATATAATTAAAAGAAGAAGAAAAGGAGTATGGCAACTCAACTGGCTGCCCTCACATAAACACATTATAACCAACATATGCACGAGATAACTATATAATCCCAAAAAGAGGCAACCAGCACAACTTCACCCAAAATCCAATTCAAATAGCTCAATTAGCTTTAGATAAACACAATAGTATGTGACAACACAATAGTAAGATCTAGGTACGCCAAAGAAGCCAATTACTACATTTTTCCCCTTTCTTAACCAAGCTTTTCTTCTCCTAAGTGCATTTCAACATTACCAACCCACAACCTAACGATACTACATTCCCAACCAAGCCAAGAAACACCTATTAAGATCATAAAAACCCATTTTAGAAGCAAAAACTCGGGAAGGCTCCGAGCGGGTTTTAACTACAACTATACTAACCGAGCCCCAATTTCGCGTAACGAAAGCACCAAAAGTGCTTCCTTACCCCAAGGATATCCAAACCATAGCCCAAACTTGCCCGGATTGCACAACGGAAAAAGTCCTCTTTTTAAAGATTACTAAATTTGCATTTTAGCACATTTCCGAGCAATTCAATCCCACGTGAGCCTATGACTAGTTCCACTAACGTCTAAAGCACCTAATTGAAGCCTCAATTTAACACACATACACGTACACATGGTGTAGTTAGTTCATTTACTCGAAATTCCAATATATATAGTGAGAGCTAACTAAAACTCCAATCTTGTATATTTATGAACATACATGCTAGCTAATTTCTTCTTGAGCTCCCACAATCTTCTTACAAGCATTCTTTCAAACATTGAACATGCAATATCTATTATCTCCCACTCCTAACACAACAATAACCACAACACTAGAATTCTTATTTAACTAACAATCAACACCAAAATACCACATTGTTAACATAACACCTAATAAATCATATTGAATATCTTATAACCATCATTTAACTCCAATATACACATCTGCACAATGAGAATCCATAATTTTACTATCTAGCAATCACAATCATTAATGTCAATCATCAACTAGCTAAAACATCTTTCAATTTCTTGCAGATGCTTAACTTTATTTATTCAGTTACCTATGCTATAGTCCTCCAAACTGACTGATTTTTATTTATAAACGTATCTCTTTGAGTGTATATGACTTTAGCCTCAAGCGGAACTCAATTCCGATCTAAATTCCACAAGTTATGACCTTTTCCGTGCAACTGCGCGAAGTGCCCCCTGCACCAGCGATTTTCATATACATTTCTGAAATAGCTAAATCGCGGGGTCAAAACGTTAGAATTTTCCTTAGCTCTAGAAATCAACATTTGTTCTAAACTGTCTAATCTAGCTACCATATAAATTTCGTTCAATTCTAAGCACGTTTGCTATACCAAAACTACTTCGGAAGTCAGGGGCAGTGCAGTGTCAAAATCCGAATTTTGCTTGCTTATCATCTTCTTGTTATTTCTTGCATTTGAGCTAACAATAACCATTACTTTAGCCTATATAACATTCCTACACTTCATTTAGGACATTTAACATACACCTAAACTACACAATTACACTTAGTTAACAAAGCAACTCTACAACTAAAGATAGCATGCAAGAGTTCATTCTATGAGCACTAATGAGTTCCTACAACCTTTAGCATACTAATACTTTAGCTAAACATACATTTCCAACATCTTTGAACACTTACATAAAACATAGCATGCATACATATAGCTGAATAATCCAAATAGAATGCAAATAATATGAATTCCCTCACCTAGACATGAAGAATGGCATGAAAATTGATCTTACAAAGCTGTCTTCTTCTTCTTCTTCCTTGTTTTCTTCTTTTCCTTCTCTCCCTGCGTGTGTGTGTGCTGAATTGTGTGTGTGTGTGCTGAAACGTGTTGTGTGTGTGTGTTTTGTGTAGTTTATTTGTTTTAATTAAGGTCAAAATTAGGTATGATTTTTTATAAAGACTCAAAAGTCTATCTTGCCCCTTTAACTAATTTGATATTTACTAGTTTGACATTTAGTTGAAATCTAACAAATCTAGTTTCTATTTGCAAATTGATAACACTTAAATAATATCTACGTTACTTAAAACTCTTAAATGCACGTGAATGCACATAAATGCACGTTAAACGAAATAGATGCACGTAATCCAAAAATATGATATTTTATGCAAATAAATATATTTAATAATTAAAGTAGACATATAAATATATGGACATTAATAAAATAATTATATGCACAGGTCGGGGTGTCACAGCCATATCTAGCTAGCATAATATATTCAAGTATTGTTTTATATCACTCAATTGTTACTACAAGAAAATAGCGCTCGGGCAACGGATTTGAGCGATAGATTTTTTCCGTTGCCAATTGGCTACTGCTAGGCTATGCAATTGCTACGGACACTAATTCTGTAGCCCATCCGTAGCTAACTTAGACCCTGTTGAAATGGCGACAAAAATTTGGTACGGATTGGCTACGGACAATAATTTTAATTATAAAAAAAATAAAAAAAAAATATTTCGTAGCCTAGCCGTGGCAAATTTGCTACGGACTAGCTACAGATTATTTAATTAATTTGGTAAAAAAAAATCATAACAAAGTCTGTAGTCATGTGGCGGCCAAATAGCCACAGATTGGCTACGGACTATGTATTATTCAAAAAATGTTTTAAAAAAATAAAAGGCCGTAGTCTAGCCATGACACATTTGCTATGGCTTAGCTATGGACATTTAATTAAATAGGAAAAAATAAAAAAATAAAGTCCATAGCCTATCTGTAGCCAACAACCACAGATGGGCTACGGACTTTCACAAAAAATGAGGTTTGTCGCTTTTAATTTGAATTATGAAATTTTGATTGCACCTACAACATAGTAAATTTCAATTGAGTTATAAATTTTCCAAATAAAAATAAACATGGTTTGTATTTCATTAGCGTGCGTACTTTTATAAAGAAATCTCCTAGAAAATCAATAGTCGTTTAAATCGAACTTATTATGCCTTCACTTAACATTGCGTTAATATTAATAAACGGATTTTGGCCGTTGCTCCATCCTGTTTTTCTTGTAGTGTGTTTTTGCTTCTTCAGTCTTCACTAATCACCATTACACCATTCTACTCAAATCGTTCACACACACACGTACTCTCACACTCGCGCCCCCACACACATAGATGAAGAAGCGCATAATACATCGATATGAACATCATGAGCTCTTGTAATAAAACCAATGGTTGCTAAAAGAAATTATGCTCAAGTAAGCAAATATGTCATCCCATTGACATCCTTATCCGCATATCGGCACAATCCAACCTGTAATCTCAACGACCCAATTGCAAGAGCGGAACAGACTTTCCTTGGTATGAAGAAAACTCTTAAAACCAAATCCCATGAAATCAATAAGGATAAATTAAAGACCCAAAAAAACTCTACTCTAAAAATAATATACTATGAAGCCCTTTCCTGCCTTCTTTACCAGATAACCATGTAATGTTGGTTATGAGGTTTGGAGTTTGAGTAGTTTTCTTGGGTTTTAGAAATCAATTCAAGCTTTGTAAACATATTTTTTCCATTGCTTATCCGATTTTGAAACTAAAAAATATGAATTTCTCTTTTGTACTAGTGTTAAATGTTAATTAGTATTTCATCTAAAAGTTTTACTTATTAGAGAGAAGTTTGTCGTATTTATTTATTGTATATTTTATTTATTGAACCTTACACATGACATAATTTCATAAATGGGTCTAGTTATTTATTGTGTAGTTTTTGATTGAGCCTTAACATAATTTACAAACTAGTAGCGATGAGTTTTGAATCGATGACCTTTTAGTGCTTAGATTTTGATACCATGTTAAGTTTGAGAAGAGTTTGTTTATTTATTAGCATTGTTCTTTAATTTGTAAGTCAAGTTTATTCTCGTTTTTGAATTGGTGATAACTCTACAAAATTGTGTATTTGTTCTATCCCAATTTCCTATTTCAATTCCTAAAATTTGAGCTTTTATTTTGTTGTGGGGCTTATATAATTCATTCATTTGCTAATTAGGTTGATGTCTCATACTTCCTTGTGGTTCACAACATTGTTACTGCGTGTAAGTTGAACATCCATTTTTTTTTAAATTTGCAGATTATTTATGTACCTTGCGTTATATTACGCTCAATTACTTTTAGTTTATGGAAAGTTTTGTTTTGAGGATAAAGTTTGCAAAATATCCTCTTCACTATAGATGATCCAGTGTGCACATTACTTTGCAAAATATGGGTGATGAAATTTTCTTTCAAAATCGAAATGCTACTTCACTTACATAACTTAAAGTTTGAGAGTTTAAATTAAGAAATTTCCTTTTATTTCCAAAGTTTATTATTTTAGAGACTTTTGTTGTACCCTCTGCCTAATAATGGGATAAATTAATACTAGACACTAATATTAATCGACAATCTCAACAGTTAGCATATTGTACTATAATATTGATCCATTGTACGATTTAATTACTTTATACACCTAGTAGAAGCCTTGAAGCCTTTTACTCACTACTGACCAACTTGTTAGTAAAATTGTAGCCACAAATCATCAATGACATTGAAAAGAACGAATAGATATTATTTTTGTAATCATATGGCATTGTTCCAATATTGGTATGAATCAGTAAATGTTATTTGAAATGCTTACTGATGGCACATTAAAAATGATTTATTGCTCATTGTTATTCTTCAACTTTCATCCTGTCTTTTATCTGTCTATAAGTTTACCCGTAACAATAATGTCTCACTCAAGTTTTTTCCTTCCCATTGTGTTGTCAAGGACCTCCGCAAAGGGACCCCTCTCCTCCAAGGCAACGTTGAATCCAGTCTGTACCGTATCCTAGTTTTGTTTCCTACGTCCAGTCTGCCCCTTGCCTTTGCTGTTTCTCGTGTGTCTACCAGTCTTTGGCACAGCCGTCTTGACCGCCCGTTGAAGCAAGTGTTGTTGTCTCTGCATACTCAACAGTCATTAGATTTTTCTGATTTTCGCTGTTTGAATAAAGTTTGTACTACCTGTATGATGGGTAAGAGTCATAAGTTAGCTTTTTCCTTTGTCATCTCGCATATCTAAGTTTCCTTTAGAAGTAGTACACTGTGATGTTTGGGGTCTAGCTCCTACAACTTCTGTTCTAGCTTTCATTACTTTGTGTTGTTTATTGATGACTATAGCCATTACACCTGGCTATATCCTTTGCATAATAAAAGTGATTGTATTTCTTCTTTTGTTTGCTTCAAAAGTATAGTGGAAAATATTTTCTCAACTCGCATTAAACATTGGTTTTTGATATATTGTTTTGACGAAAAGACAATGGTATTGTTAATGTAATATTTTTATTATGTTGGATAAGAATGGTACATGTTATTATGGTACTCTTAAATCAATTTGTTAATGTTGGTTTTACCGATTATCTGCATTTTTGGACCTTAGCTAAATTATTGTACTTTAATTAGAGTGGGTTTCAAAATTTGAATCTATGCTGGATTATACCGCTTAATATTTCATAAACCTAATCCCATTAGCTTTTATCTAAACATAGAAGAGGAATATAAAATCTCCACTTTCTTTGTGGCCTTCCCGTAAATAAAAGGTAGAAATTTTGATATAGCACTCGAACCTCGAGCATGTGGTTCAGCCCTTATCAGGTTGCTGTTGGAAAGAGACCAATCATAGGCATGCGGTTATATCTTGAATAGGGATGGCAGCGGATCGAATATCTGCTAAAAATGAGGTATCCGAAACCGAATCCAATTAATATAACCTCTTAACAAAACTGTATCGGATATCCAACGAATCTTAAAATTGCTTACCAAAACCGAATCTGAAAATTAAATAGTAAAACAACCTATGAAAATGTAAATAATTGTGTGTTTAGTCTCAAAAACCAGATAATTTTACAAAGTATAAAAAATCAAGTTAAACAGTAAAACAAGCTAAAATAATGTAAATAATTGTGTATTTAGTCCCAAAATCCTATGCGATCTGGCATTAAAAAAAAATCCATATAGAGATCTAAAATTAAATCAAAATCTATACACAACAATAGAATTCAAATTAAATGATGAGATGGTTTGGCATCAATTTACACACAATTTCAAGTAACTAAAAATGTGATTGAACATATCTATCTATATGTGCCTGCATATGTTTACATACATTCAATATCATTTTTATTAATTTGATTATCTATAGTAATGAGAAATACTAAAGAGGATTATTAAATGAATGAATGAAAATTTTGAAATGAATTTACGTTAGAGGTGCTACAATAGGGAATAAGAACTCCAAACAGAGAATTTTAACATTCTTCCAAAATGTGATTGATCTATCTCGTGAAAGTAATGGTATTCTTTTTGATGTAGCTAGAAGTTCTTTAAATTGATTCAAAGCATCTTAAAGTTTGTGTAAGTGTGCGTGAGTAGTGCTAAGAAGAGATAAGTATATGATTTTGCAGTGTGCAAGAATTGTGTGTGTGAGAATATGCGTGTGTTCGTGCAAAACAAAACCTGTGTTAGTGTTTGTTTGTGCGTATGAGAGAGAGAGAGTGTGAATGATTAAAAGTGAGCTTTGGTCAAAAAGAAAAAAGTAAGGAAGGTGGGTAAAATCATGACAAAAAATTAAAAGAAGAAAGTTGGAGAATTTTCAATGTAGACGTTTGGTAAGGAGAGATCCTACGTGTAAATGTGTATATATATATATTTCGGACTATTCATCGGTTATTTTTATAAAATCAAAACTTATCGTATTATTCGTCAGTTATCTCTTATAAAAATCAAGCCATCTCGAATACCCGTCGGTTTCAGATTTTATTCTCTCCGTTGCCATCCCTATTCTTGAAGGCATAGCATGCAATAAATAAATTTCACCTGTATTGATAAGAATAAACTTGGAAAACATTTTGCAAACAGTATTTTTTTTCTTTTTTGATTTTTACAATGAAAGCCGAAACCGTAATTTAAACTTAGTGAATACTAATTTACACAGTCAGAAAGTGACACGAAAGCCCTTACAGTTTCAGTTCTTTTATAAAAACCAATACGTACTAATAGGTCAGTGAGAATAGAAGTCATGACTTACAAGTATTGGAGTTTGAATTTATACTGGAAAAGTATTCTACAAATGGTAATTTACAAATTCAAGAAGTTGACATGAAGTATCACGTCCTGAATTCAAAATTTTCAACCCACAAGTGAAACTAATATTGTGAGACCAAGAAGTAACTATTTGGGCCTTAGATCAACGAGAGTTAATCATTTTGAATTAGTTGATTTGAGATTTAAGTAGTTAGAATTAATTATTTTATACCAGTTGATTTGAAACTCAAATAATTTATCCTTACAAACTACTATGACTCACAAGCCTAAAGTTGTAAGCTCGGAACATGACATGAAGACCCTCGACTATTTAGTTGTTTTATAAGAGTCAATACCTAATGATAGCTCAATGAGAATAGAAGTTATAAGTATTGGAGTTTGCGTTTAACATGCTATATAAGTTATTTTTCTGTTTTTTGCAATAAGAAAATGCATCTGACCTCCAATGACCATATAGTGAAAATGAGAAAAGAAACGTTCAAAAAAAATAACTAAATAAATAAAAAATTAAAAAAATGGAAAGGCCTCGAACACCACAAGTTTGGCGAATGTAATAACATAGATGATCCTATCACCAAGGCAAATAAAGTCATACCAATTTTCAGTATAGGTATTTGTAAGTCTTTTAGGAATTTTCGTCACCCATGGCAATTTAACATTGGATAAATTATATTCCGCCCAGTCCATTATACCAAAAATGCACGTTACTCCTGTTAAGAATCATGAGTTTCCATTTTAAAACCAATTGGTGTCAAGTTAAAACCAATTGGTGTCAAGTGGAGTGGCCCAAGATCTTATAAGGTGGTCTTAGAATTTCTAATTTTCCGATATGGGACAAGTGTTATATTCTAACACTCCCCCTCACGTGTGATCTGATTTGAGAGGGGTCACATGTGGAAGATTGAACACACGTAAACCCGGTAAGAATTGAGAACCAAGAGCTGACATTGGGATATACGATTCAAGGAGAGTTGAGTGCTGACATGGGGGCGCACGAGTCAGTGAGTTGAGACAAGAGAACAGATGGGTCACACGTGGAAGATGAATGAGACTAGACTATGGGCCTAGCTCTGATACCATGTTAAGAATCATGAGTTTCCATCTTAAAACCAATTGGTGTCAAGTGGAGTGGCCCAAGATCTTATAAGGTGGTCTTAGAGTTTCTAATTTTCCGATATGGGACAAGTGTTATATTCTAACAACCCCTATGTGTTTTAGAAAATAGTCCACCCCTGTAATTTTACTAACTGTTGGGACAGCTTGAATGCTAATTAGAGATGGTCATGTTTCAGGTTAGCTGTACATCTCCAGCACCTAGCAAATGCACCAGTACTGCTCGAAGACCAAATAGACGATGCTATATCCTGGAGGTGATCTGAAGAAATAGCTGAGGATCGATACTTCGAAGCTATTCAATGGAAGAAGTTTTCACATATATGCACTGCCCCAGTAAAATATGATCCACAATGGTCTACCAGAGAAGATGTTGCCTTTATTGTTACTGGAGCTCAGCTTCATGTAACGAAGCACGACACGAAGAAAGTTCTACATCTTCGGCTCTTGATCTCCAAGGTCTCAAATTTCTGTATCACAGAATCTCATTGGATGCAGAGCCCATCCGAACAATCCCAAAAGTCGGGTATTTTCTCAGCAATTAGTACATCGATGTTTAGTCAGGTTGAGGAGAAAAAATAGGTGATTGTGGTGGATTCTGGCATGTATCCTTCCGGGCCACCAGTGCCTGTGCAAACACAGAAGTTATTGAAATTCGTTGATACTTCACAATTATGCAGAGGGCCTGTAGATAGTCCAGGGCACTGGTTGGTGACAGGAGCCAAATTGGACTTGGAAAAGGGGAAAATATGCCTCCATGTTAAGTTCTCCTTGTTAAACAGATGTTCATGAGAGTAGAGAACTAGAAAGAAGGAGACAACCTGATCTGAAACTACTTATTTTCTTCTGTACATAGCTAGATTGCGATCAACGTGATGGCCTACAAGAATGGATTATATGCCAGACTCAATCAACTCGAAGATTTTATAGACAAAGTCTAATTGTTTGTGACATGGGAAGAACGATCGGTATATCCATCAGGCTTCTGCACTACATGAAAAGTTTTCATAATGTAAATAGAGAATTTTGAACAACAATGGCTTGATTCTTTTTTCCAGTGGCTTCTGAGGTAATTGGTACTACTGGTTCCGAATTTTCATCTACTAGAGCAGAAGTTTGTCACTTTTGCAAAGCTGTCAAAGCACGGAGCAAGTTGTAATATGTTAACAAAATCGTCTTATGCAAAATAACTAAGAAATTAAGACTTTGGTCAAATGGTAATGTTACTCGCTGTGTATGTGAGAAATTGTAAACTCGAGTCTCATTGATTACGTTGTACGACCTTAAGTCTCTCCTAAATTAAAATATAAAAAAAAACTAATATTTCCAGAATAATTTTTTGTTTTTTTTGTTTTTTGTTTTATGGTAAATAAAGCATATTTTTTTAAGGGCAAATCTCACAAATGGTCCCTATTATTTTCATTTTGTCCCATTTTAAGTCTTTATTATTTCAAAAGTAATAAGGTTGGTCCCCATTGTTTATAAATGTACTACTATTAGTCTTTATTATTTACATTTTGTCATATTTTAGTGCCTATTGTTTCCATTGTTTATAAATGTTTCACTATTAGTCCCCATTATTTACAAATGTATCATTGTTAGTCTCTAATATTTTTAAAAAATAACCATACTAGCCCTCTACTCCAATTTTTTAATGAAAAATTGACAAATAAAAAATTAAATTGCTAGTTTAAACTCAATTTTTTTTTATATATCCATTTCTTTAAGGGGCAAACATTACAAATATATTTGACAAGGCAATTTTAATACAAAAAAATGCTCGAGACCAATTTTTTTAGAACAAATATCCATTCTTATTTGACAAGGCAATTTTAATTGAAAAAATATGTTCCAAAACTAACTTTTTTTTAGGATAAAGCAAATCCTGTTTATCTGAAGTGTAGGCTTCACATATAATCTACATGAGCAAAATTTAAATTAGTTATCATTAGATTTAGTTAATGGAACATTCAGGGACTAATAGTGATATATACATTTGCAAATAATAGAGACTAATAGTGATACATTTGTAAACAATGAAGACAAATTAATAAGGATACATTTGTAAACAATAAGGATTAATCGCGTGACTTTTGAAATAATAGAGGCTAAAATAAAACTAAATGTAAACAATAGGGACCATCTGCCCTTTTGTTAACATGCTAAATGAAGATCCTTCAACTTTGGTTGGTAATGACATTGGACATGGATTGGTTGGTGATGATAATGCTATTGAATGGGTGGAAGATCCGGCTCAGCTCCTTGGATTTTCACCACTTGTCCTCTTCCTCTCAGGCTCCTCTTAATTATTTTGAGAATTGCTAAACGGAATGTACGAGGGTTCAACCACTCCCTCAAACAAAAAGAGGTACTCAAATTTGTGAAAATTATGCTCTTTATATTTTTTGTTTTGTTTATCGGAGACTCAAGTCAAGCTCACCAACGCAGTGCCTGTCATCTCTACAAAGTTGAAGGTTTTTTGATTTCTTAACAACTATAGTGATTGTTCTAATGGTAGACATTGGTTTTTATGGAACACTAACTTCATCACATATATTTGGCTATGGTTGTAATGACGCTTGGCTTAGAAAGCCTATTTAGGACACACTTTTTGAATGGAGCTCTTCTTTATCCGTTCCTCACAACACTTCTGATCAAGGTATGCATATCTCTGGCTAATCTTATTGAGCATCCAAGTGTTGGCTCTCTTTATACTTGGACAAATGAAGGAAGGTGACCTCATTTTTGGGCAAGTAAACTTGACTGCATTCTTACGAATGTTGCTTGGCTAGATTTCGTTTCGCATTCCTCTCTTCAAGTTGAGACGGGTCCTTCAGATTATTGTCCTCTTGTTCTCAATACTTCCTACCTTTTTGCTTGGACTACTCGTGATCTTTTTCTTCACATTGTGTAAAATAATTGAGATTATTACGTTCATGGTACTCCTATATTTTGTCTTGTGCAAAAGCAAAAATGACTCAAAGTCGCCCTTTAGAAGTTGAAATTGACGCACGTCTAAGAAAAACTTCCATCGGAGAGGAATATTCTAACCAGTGAACTTACTTTGCCCTGAGAGACAACTTCCCAAACCATAACGAACTGGATGCAATACCTATAATTAATTCTCAAATATCCCCAACAAGGATCAAGACCATTCGTGATGATATTGATGCTATCCACTTTGACATACTCAAGTGACGAAGTGATGACGCCATTAATTCCCAAGAAGATCTCTTTCGTGAGGTCGAGTTCTTATCTAACGTTAATGATGCCATACCAAAAAAAAAAAAAAAAATGGATTCAATAGATCAGAGATGGTGACTCAACATGGCTTAGAGTCATTCGTGGGATGCATGCTTGAAATTCTATCACCAAACTTCTTTCTGAAGATGGTCGTTCATTTCTAATGACTCAGGCGTAAGGGCTGAATTCATTTCACTAACCTTGTTGGCTTTTCTTTCTCTTCAAATGATTTTTATAATATGGATGATATCCAATATATCTTTGGCAAGTGCATTCTTTATTTCCGATTTGGTGCAACCGCTTATATCTCCCATCACTGCTGAGGAAATTAAAAGTGTGATGTTCTCCTTTAATAGCAATTACAGCCTGGCCCCCAAATAGGCTGTTATTGTACTTGTCCAAGTCTCTAATTCTTGCATGGTTAAAATATTTAGGCTTATTTCTTGCTGTCACACTATCTAAAAGTACATTTGCAAGATTTTGGCTAATCGTATTAAGGCTTGTCTTCCTGATATTATATCTTGAAATCAATCGGCTTTTGTGAAAAACATACTTTGTTGAAAAAATGTATATTGCTCAAGATATTATGAGAGGCTATTCTAGAAACCATACTACATGACGTGCTCTCAAGGTTGACAACACGAAGGCCTTTGGCTCTATTGATTGGGATTTTATCATTAACACCATGTATGCTCTTGGTTCCCACATACTTTCCTTTGTAAGATCTATGCTTGCATTTTTCTACCGCAAGGTTCTCTATTGTTATCAATTGTAGGCTTGAGAGTTACTTCAAGGGTGGCAATGGTATTTTTTCAAATTGACCCTCTCACTACAAGAAAAATTGTCTAATGCTATGAAAGCTTTTGGTAGCCCCTTCATCGTCTCAGGACTGGGGTGATGAAGGGGTGACAAAAATGGCTTTATCGCCTCACACATCGCCACAAATTGCCTATTTTGTTGCCCATTTGTGGCAAAATTGAAAAAAATGAAAAAAATGCACTTTATTCCTTTATCGTTGTCCCTTCGTTGTCAAGTTCATTTCTTTTTAAAAAAATAATTTATTAATTGAATTTTTACAATAATTCATTTTATTAAATAATTTGTTAATTTTTTATAACTTAATTACCGTTCGTAGCCACTTCGTAGCAAAATATTCGTCGCCCTTTTGTAGCCAAATATTTTTAGTTTTTAGAATTTATTAATTAAATATATATATTTTTATTATTTATATATTTTTTTGCCGTTACATAGCCAATATATATTTCGTTGCCATTCTGTAGCCATATATTTTTATTATTTGTAAAATTTATTAATTAAATATATGTTTTTATTATTATTATTATTATTATTATTATTATTATTATTATTATTATTTATTTATTTATTTAGTTTCGTTGCCATTTTGTAGCTAATCATGTGTCATTGGTTCGTAGCTAATCGTTCATCATTGGTTGGTAGTCATGATTTCATCGTAGAGGTGTAGCCAATAATCGTCACCTGTTCATTGCCATGCTTTTTCTCTTAAAAAAATATTAAAATAAAAAATTAAGATTTTACAAAAACAATTAAATTTAATATATACATATATTAATATTTTAAACATCTACAAAATACAATATAAAATTAGTTTTTGAAATTTTAAAAAAAATATAAAATCTACTAATAAAATTAAAAATTAAAAATTAAAAATTAAAAATTAAAAAACCAAAAAAAAACATAACAAAAACAGAAAAAAATATGTAATAAAACTTGAAATAGTAATTAAAATAAAAAAAATACTTGTAATTTGGACTATTACACAAAAAATTGAAAAACTGAAAAAAATAATGAACAAAAAAACAAAAAACAAAAATATATATACTACATACTATATACTATAATATACATACGCATATACATATATATAGATAAATTTATTACATAGAAAAAAAAACCCAAAAACTGAACCACAAAAAAAAACACACATACACACATATATATACTACTTACTCTAATGTACATACATATCTACACACACACACACACACACACACATATATATATATATACATATATATATATATATATATATATATATATACATATATATACATATTATTTATTAAAGACCAAAAAAAATGATAAAAATGAAAAACTGAAAATGAAATAAATAAATAAAAACACACACATATATATACTCTATACTATGTATATCTACTATATATATATATATATATATATATACATATATATTTACATACTATATATTATAAAAAAAAGATGAAAAAGAGAAATGTAAACACATACACACACATATATATATACACACGCACAACATACAAACAAAATAAAAATAAAAATTACATAAAAAAATTACCTTGTGTAAAGATGAATGGAGGTTCTGGTGGTGAAGTAATGAAGAAAGAGAGAGAATTAGAGAGAGAGAGAGAGAGAGAGATAGAAGCTTAAAGGAAAAAAAATTACACAATGGGGCAACAACAAAGTATATAGGGCGCCCTCGGTGCAACCCTAATTTTTTAAAGTTTTCAAGCTTTTCCTAGCCCTTTTTTTTTTGAGAGGGTGAGGGGGGGAAGGGGTATTGCCATGTAGTTTAGCTACTAAGGCGTGACAAAATACTTAGTTTTCTCGCCCCTTTGTACCCAATATGCACAAATTTAGTACAAAGGGGATTTTAAATAGATAATCACGTCATTTTTCCTTTGAACTTTATGTGTGGGTGTCTCTATCAAAAATACATTTACACTTGTACGTATATAATAAGATATTTTGGTAAGTGAGGGTTATACCTTTGATTGCATCTGCCCCTACATTTATTTATCTAAGTTGTATTAATGGCATATTTCATTCTAGTGAGATTATGTTTCTCAAATTTTGTTACCTATATATACAATACATAAACCAACAATAAAGAAAACAAACTAAAAAAAAAGAATTGAAAATTAAAAAAGAAAATATATAAGCACTATATATACTATATATATATATATAAACATACACATATATATACATATAAAACACATAAACAAAAAATAAAGAAAACAAACTAAAAAAAACAAAAAGTTACAAAACCAAAAAAAAGAAGGAAAAAAAAACAAAATTTAAATAACTTGTATAAGCTATATATTACAATATAAACACATACACTGTTATATATATACAATGCGAATTAAATAAAAAAATGAAATTAAAATAACTAACATAACACACACACACACACACACACACACACACACACACACACACATATATATATATAAACTACAAAACCAAAAAAAAAAAAACCAAAAAAAAAAAAACAAAATTGAAATAACTTGTATAAGCGATATATTACAATATAACACATACACCTTTATATATATACAATACGAATTAAATAAAAAATTAAATTAAAATAACTAACATAAAACACACACACACACACACACATATATATATGCACACATGTACATCTATATATGTCGAGCAAAACACTTTGCTAATTGAGCATATGCAAATATCATATCAACCTTGTCCAGTCCAAGAGATATATAAGTAGTCAATAGATTAAAGTTGCTTCTACAAAGTGAACATTGTTTTTGAGTTTTTCTTTATCAAATGATTATTGAGGCCCGTTTCACATTATTGTGCACATAAAACCATCCCTTGTATTTAGCTTATAATAACTTGTTAGCCACTAATGTTATAGAATGTAAAATTCATTTTTTACTTTTGTCACAGTTTGTTTACTTTTGTCACAGTTTGTGACAAAGAGATGACAAAATAGGGACTTTTGTAGCCCTTTTTGTTGCAAATTGTGACCAAGGGGCTACAAAAAAAATAATTTTAGCAATTGAGGGATTGTTAAAACTTTGAGGGCTCAAATTTTATAAGTTCTTGGGTTTTAGGAACTTGGGATCTGGGATTTGAAAGATTTTCTAGTTCAATGAAAATGACGATAAAATACAAGAATGGTCCTTGTGATGGTTTTGGTGGTGGTGGGTATGGCAAAGAGAGGTGGAGAGGGGACACTGGATGAAGTGCAATTTTGGATAGAAATGAGCTCGAAAGGCGTTCAACTAATAAAAGTTGAGGTACCAAAAGGATTAGAGTAAAATGCACCATACCCCTGTGTTTTATCAAAATTACATATAATACCCTGTATTTTCAAAAGTGGCATAAAATCTTCTGTGTTATCTACAACGTTGCACCATAACCTTTCCATTCAATTTTTTATCAAATTGAACGATGATTGACTTACACGCACTTATGATGCAAATAAGAATAGCACAAAGCATGAAAACACATTTTTATTGACCAAAACACCTTTACATTGTTTCTCAATTTTCTTTCTTTTATTTTTTATTTTTTATTTTTGTTTTTCACCCTTCTTCTTCCTCATCATTAACACATCCTACAACTACCACATTCTTCCTCCATAAATTATTTTAGAAGCTCATCATCAATAATCTTTAGAGAACCCTTATAGCCTACAGATCATTTTGCTATATATAGAAAATTAACCTTGAGATTGGGTTTTAAATTAAAGTCCAATTTTTGCAAAATTTCATAATGTTAAAATGTTTACTGTTGTGTATTAATAAGATGGATCTTCATGTTGATGGATTCCTCAAGATTGGTGGCTGGTAGAGGTGGTGGGGGTGGTTGAAGGAAGTGAGGAAGGTGGTTGGTGGAATTGGTTGGAGG
Organism: Ehretia macrophylla; assembly: GCA_037974665.1. Lineage (NCBI taxonomy): Eukaryota > Viridiplantae > Streptophyta > Magnoliopsida > Boraginales > Ehretiaceae > Ehretia > Ehretia macrophylla. The sequence continues at coordinate 15,044,370 of CM075767.1, read as the reverse complement.
AAGTGGCAAAGCTGGTTGGTAGTGGTGGCCGTTGTCAAACAGGAAAACATATTAAATTATTTCGTGCCCTATGAAGGACTGAAGGCACATCCAGCATAACAGATATATGGTTTGGTCATATATACAAAATACGAGTTTGAGTCCTTGTTCGTGATTCGAAATCAAAACAACGTCGTTTTGAATCGTCTCAACCTTAAAATCTACATAATTTTTGTCTATGCAAAAAAAAAAAAAATTCATATCTGTTGAGGATAAAGGTTCAACAGTTGAGGTTGGCAACTCCTGACTGCCTGAGTTGAATGATTTGGCTCGGTAACCTAACCTGCACAAGGGAAGAGACGGAAAAGGCAGGGTGAGGACCCGTGTTTTCCCCTCGGGTGTGAAAGTGATTAGTTTGTCTGAGCTAGATAATAGTAGTTGAGTGTAATGAATGCACGACTTACCTTCATAAATGCGGGAATGAGCTCTATTTATACTAATCTTGGATTCAGACAACAATTAATGTATAATGCTGCTCGACACGCCACCGGTTGCCCGCGCCGTATATTCACTGGACAAAGCTATTACCCAACGGATAAAGTCATTATCCATCGGTCCGAGCTGGGTGCCTTACTTTATGTCCCATCTGGACGGCTGACAGAACCATTAGAGTTCATGGGTCAAGTATGGATCGGGTCAACCATTTCAGGTCGGGACATGACCCGGTTACAATGTCTTCGGCTCGGGTCTTCCCTCGTCAATATCTTTTTCATTTCTTGTTCAAATCGCATAAAACTTGAAGCATTGTATTCATAATTAAGAATAAGAAAAAATAAATATTATATGGAGTTTTTCAAAAATTTGTTAATGTGATTAATAATAATAAAGGAAATTTGAAAAGTTCGATAAAATACAATTTCTTTAGTGGGAGTAATTTTGTCTTTTAAAAGTTTTAATCCTGAAAGTTAGCATATATTTAAATTGGAGTGAGTGTGCAACATTATAGATAATACAAAAGATTTTTCACCATTTTCAAAAACACATAGTTTTATACGTAACTTTGGTAAATACAAGAGATATGGTGCATTTAAAGTAATGGACTAAAACATCTTCTGTCCCATGGTTCAGGACCTCTGCAGGTATTAACCCATATTTTATTTATTCATCTTGGTTATTTGCTAAGATGCACTTGCTTTCTGAGCATGGTTTCTGTAACATGGTGCTTTTGTTTTTTCATTTTATTTTTGTGACATTAATCTATAAAATATATCAAGTTGTAGACAATTTTTTTTTTTTTTTACTTGTTTTGATTTAACTTGATGTTCTGAATGATGATCCATTTTCTTAAGAAGGATATCGTGCCTGCAATTAGATTTATACCTTGTCAAAGACCCTTTGGTCTAGTAGTATGATACTCACAATGTTTGCGAGAGATAGCTACGTACATCTATACGTATGACCTTACGCCTTTTTTTGAATTAAAAAATAAAAAAAAATAAAAAATAAAAAAAATAAAAAAGCAAACTTGTACCTTAAGTAGGTAGGTGTGAATGTACTAATTAATAGTTGACAACGACTTAAAGCCCCACTTATATTAAAGTAAAAAATGAAGACGTTAAATTTTAACAAACAAGAAATGTACGCAAGTTTAGACCTGTATAGTACGAGTGCGTAAATTAAAAGCAAGTTGATGAACTAATTAAGGGAGGCAAATGCTCAAATTATGCTCCAGCGGCCTCCCTATGAGGGACTCCCTAAAATTGGGAGCCCCTTTTTTTTTTGCTTGGCTCTTTACATGTAGAGAGCCAAAAGTGGCTCTCTATATCTGTAAAATTTGAACGATCATTTTTTATAATTGTGAAATAAAATTAATTTTATTTCTAACTTATTATAATTTTTACAAAATTTCAAATTTTAATGACAATTTTCTAGTCGAATTGATACCGACTTTTTCGATTGAGATAAAAATAATATTAATTGAAAATATAATAAGATAATAAAAATTAAAATAGAATGTCATCATTAACAAATAAAAAATAAAAAATAAAAAAATCAAATAATGTGTATAATCAAAATAGAGATATATTAGATTAAAATAAAATAGAGAGCCTATAAAATAAGAAGCCTCTAAAATACGAATATTTTAGTTTTTTTTACTTTAATATATCCCTAAAAAGTTTTTTTTTAATGAAAGTGAAAAAAAATAATATGGACAATGAAAAGAAAAAAAATATTTATTATAAACTATAATAGAAAATAATTATTAATAATTAAATAGTATATCATCATTAAAAATAAAAAATATAAATAAAAAAATTAAAATTGTGTATTTGATCTAAAATAGAGATATATTAGAGTAAAAAAAAAATAGGGAGTCCCTAAAATAGGAAAATTGTTGGAGTGAAACTGAAATAAGGAGTCCCTGAAATAAGGATAGATTAAAAGTAGGGAAGCTGCTGAAGTAAAACTGAATTAAGGAGCCCCTAAAGTTAAAGAGGCAAGCCTAAACTCCCTACATGTAGAGAAAAAATAGAGAGATTGTTGGAGTTACTCTAGCTTACATTTCATATATGGAGACAAGGTGATGTTACGCAATAGGGCCAACTACAAATGAATAGGTTTGAGTTAAGATATATAGTCTTTTAGCTGACCTTGGTTAAAGTCCCACTTATATTAAAACAAAAAATGGAGATGTTGAATTTTAACAAATATATGAATTAACGTTGAATTTTAACAAGATACGAATTAAGGTTCATATTAATATTTTTTGTTATTCTTTCAGGTTTAACATATTAAAGTCATAATTTCACATCTAACATTATGAAGTCAACAATACATAATTGTTTACATCAATAATTACACGGGTGAACAACATTAATGTAGAAATAATTCACATTGGAAATGATTGGTCTCTTTTCTTTCTAGAGGATTTTATTGCCACAGGTCAATGTATGAAACTGTCAGTATGTATCAGTAGGGAAAAGGGTACTCTGACATTGCATTTTTGTAAGGAAAAAAGATTCAAAGTGTTAACCTTTGGTAAATGTGATGGTGACACGGATATTTTTTTGGAGCTCACGTGCAAGTTTATTTGTTCGTTTTGATTGTTTATAAGTATGACCCTTGTTTAAATGGACCTTTCATAACTTGGACTAGTCCGCAAAACCTCCCTTTGATATTTTCAGAATCTTACCTTGCATTTACTAGAGTAATGTTATATATCACCTCTTTTTTTTATCACCTCCTATGTGGAATCCTACATGACATGCCAACTATATAATTTTTATTTCTGTTGCTTCTTTTTAATTATTTTTCTCTCTCTTAATTAATTTTTACTAAAAATACTTTTCTTTCTTTGTTTAACCATATCAAATGCCTTGACAACAAAAAAAAAAAGTCATATCATGCCCACATATTGGGGAAAAACAATTAATCAATCTGCCAAAAGAAAAGAACTAGTCTTAAGCAATTTCTTTTTTCTTGTTGCACATCGTTCTCATTGTTGAAATAATATTGATTTTTACATCTTTCGGTGAAACCATTAGACTTGAATTACTCATATAAGATAATGTGTAACGATTCACGTCTAACTATTAGCTTATTAACAAAATGGAGACTACTTGTAACATCCCAAAATTTTAAGTATAGATTTCTTCTTTTATTTAAAAGCTTTGACCTTTTGAGTATGAAATTTCACAAAAATGGGTCGAATTGTAACAAAACAACTGATAGTCGCATTCCATGTGGTTAGTTGCCCAGTTCTACGAAAATGCATTTGCAAGACAAAACTGAGAATCGATCACGACTTCGTTTTTTAATCTATTTATTTACTCAAAAGACTAGGTTATATATGGTTTGTTATTCATCTGAATGTAATTCATTCAGCTTCTACTTTATAACAAGAGGTAGTGTTAGCAGAAACATTTGAGGTCGTAAAATCATATTTGCAGTTATTATGAGATTTTGGAATTATAAAAAAATTATGTAAAAATTAATATTAATTCTTTAATGAGAACGAGACATAGCAAGAAATATAAAAAATAAAAAAATATAAAAAATTGCTTAAGACTGGTTCTCTTCTTTTGAACAATTGATTTATTGTTGTTTCTGCAATATTTTGATTTGGTATGGCTTTTTATTTTTGGTCAAGGGGTCTGATATGATTAAATAAAGAAAGAAAAGTATTTGGAGTAAATATTAATTGAGAGATAGAAAAGAATTAATAAGAAGAAAAAGAAATACTCTAGTTGACATGTCATGTAACATTTCACATAAGAGATGATAAAAGAAAGATGAAAAAAGTGATAAAAGAGAGATGAAAAAAAGAATGATATATTGTATTACTCTTACTAAAATGGATATTTTACACCGCCAACATTGAACCGTGCAAGAAACTCCTAGAATGGACGAGTTTGGAGAAGGTTGCAGTACTAATTTGTATTTTTCTGGAAGAATATTTCTATGGTTCTGACTTGTGATTTCTAAGTCACGTGTTGACAAATTTATTGTTGCGTCAATGCTTCCTTCAATTAAATTTGATTGTTATATGCAAATCTTTTGTATATCTCTTGTTTATGTTTTGAATTACATGTATATGCATCCAGAGAAGGCAATAGTTTATATCACGCCCCCCAAAATTTACAAAGTCGAACTCGGAGATGTGATGTCCCGAGTCAAAGAAAATTTTTCCTCTTAAGCCTACAAAGCACTTATATCACAATTCAGAATAACACTTCTAATTATCTATTACAAGAAAGAGACATTATAAATAATATTCTTCTATAATTTTACTATTTTCAGAATAGCATATCTCATAATACCATATGATCGGGAACTGATCTCATAGGATGGCTGCTAAACCCATGTAGTCCGGACAGCTTATTACCCAGGCTTTGCACAATTGTAATAAAATAATAATATGAGCAAAAAATGCTCAATAAGAAGGACACTTGGAGTCAGGCTCTGAGGATTGTCCAAATAAAGATGCAATACGAAAATGAGAATTGAATCAAAGACACAAGACGGAGTCAAAATTCAGAAGGTATCTATAAGAGGACTAATAATAGTCAATTCATACCAAACCATAACTTGATTAATACAGAACTCTCACACAAGGCTAATATTGAAGTTACAAAACTGGATATCACAACTGCATTTATACAAGCTTAACTGTATTTTCACAATACAAGCATCTCATTATCATAACTCACATAAATATCTCCTAAAGCTGTAATAGTCATAGCTAATTCACATATCACAATTGTGCAAGATTCGAGAGGTGGCTTCTACGGGTTCAAGAGGTGGCTTCCATCGCTTTCTTGGTGTAGCACTTCGCCCGGCATAACACTTCGTTCCTGCACCATAATGGCCACCTGCCACCCACACAATACTAACAGACCGGCAATCTCACCAGCCGGATAGGTGTCGAAACTCTAGAGATAACACATAACAATTAATAGAATCATTTAACGAAATCATAACATAATCAATACGTACACATCACAACCTTTTACTACAAATGAAGCACAAGATTCTGAATGACAAGTGGATCGGAATGGAGTGAACGAACTTCAAAATATGAGATACTGAACTGAAGTATAGAGAGAGAACCAAAAGGAATTTGGATGTAAGAAGGTTGTCCAATTTACCTCAATCCGGCTTTACAATATTCGATCCTTCTTCCTAAAGTTATATCCTTAAGCTAAGTTCATGCCGCATAATAATAGATCAAATTTAAATATCTAAATAAGACAAAATAATACTCTGAAAGGGTTATGAGAATATATTAAATAATGTCTTGATCCCTCTATTCAATTGTTCGGGAACTACCACACTAAAACTATTTCGATTACTTTTATGAATCTTATTTAATCTATTCAATTTACACTTAAACTTACACTACTTGATAGATTTCATTATTGTACTTCATAAAATTCTGGATTCGGATGACTATGTTGACGTAATAAATCATTCTTCCAAAAGCTTATAACCTCAAAAGTAACTTGTTGCTGTAAAGGTAATAAATCAAATTAGGATTCGACCCTTTTCTATAAAAATAAGCAAAAATACCTTTAAAATGTCTATAAGATAAAATTAAAGCTTATTGACTTTTACTTAGGTTATAAACTCATCTCAATCCCTTTTTATTTTCTCGCGCTTAATTGCAAAGCCAGGCAAAAACAACGTTTAGTTATCCTGATTCTTAATTTACTTCCTTCGCTCTCTTAGAAATTATACATATTTGTGCATTTTCCATTACTCTGGCTTATGTTCCTTGCATATTTTATTTTCTTTACTTAGTTGACCGATCCTCTCAATCTCTTTTGTATCTTTCTACTAGTCTTCTATGTCTTCATATTGTATTGTTTATAAGTGGGTATTGTAGGTATAAGGAATAACTTGGGGTTAACTTTTTTTTTTTTTTTTTTTAATGTAAAGGAGGATAGAGGCCGACTAAGCGGGGACTATCCGGGGTGAGAGCTCACCTAACTTGTCTCTTTCCAAGAACACTCGAAGAGGTTTTGTGATATCATCAATTTTGGAGGAGCCAAACAGCTGTTGGAGACCAAAGTTTACAAGCCAATCCGCATAAGAATTCGCCTCGCGGTAAATGTGAACCAGTTTATACTCAGGATGACGATCAAGAACCTGTCTACAGTCTTGCAACAAAGGCCTTGAAGGGCTGGACAGAGGGAGGTTACCTTGGATCAGATTATACACAATCGAAGAATCAGTTTCGATTAACAAATTTGTAGCATTCAAAGACTCTGATAAGCGCAACCCTTCCTAAAGAGCAATTATCTCAGCTCTGCAACTAGTTGTAACACCCAGGTTCACTGCAAAGCCTACAATCCAGTCCCCGGAAGTGTCGCGAATGAGCCCTCCTGCCCCAGCAAGACCCGAATTACCTTTGGCACAACCATCAATGTTTAACTTCCATCCCATTTGAGGTTTATACCATCTAACTTCAATCATCTTACGGGGGCGAAAACCATTACTACCGTGAGAGCTCCAAGCCTCCACAACATCAATAACATATTTCCTTATGGCAACCACAATGCTTGATGGAGAAGAGGGTGGCGTATTGCCAAAAATAGAGTCATTACGTCATTTCCAAAGAAGCCAAGAGGCAACTCCAAAAATGATATTCCAATTGAACCCAAAAAGTGGAGTTTTGTTCCTCAAGTTCATGTTGATCCAATCACGCCAAGGAGAGTTAAAGAAGGCAGTATGCATATTATGAGGAACAAGAAATTCCCAAACTTTCTTGACACGAGGGCAGAGCTTGAGAATGTGTTCAGTGTCCTCATATGCGGCACCGCAAATTAAGCAATCAGCAAAGTTGGTAATATTCCTGGTAGCCAATTGGCAACGAGAAGCCAATTTTTGTTGGGCAGCTTGCCAAAGGAAAACCTTTATACGTTGAGGACAGGCGAGTTTCCAAAGAGCTTCCTAGCAGATACCAGAGCTGTCATGAGTAACGAAGAAAGATGAGTTGGTTGATGCAACAGAGAAGTTTTTGTGAGAGTTGAAAGCCCAGCTAGTGAAATCATCCCGCGGGTCCTCAATCCAAATTTTTTGACTAGCAATAAGAAGAGTATAGGAGGCTGAGAGTCTATGGTGAAATCAATCCCAATCCCAAGACCCATCCATTCTAACAAAACAATCAACAGTGAGATCACGCTCATCGTCAGGAATATTATTAACAGCCACTTCTACAAGGCTTTTATTTCCAATCCAATTGTCCTCCCAGAACTTAGCAGTTTTGTCATTACAAATAACCCATCGAAGACCATTTTTCAGAATGTTTCTTCCCCAAAGAATGGAGCAAAGAGTTGAAGAATCTGACGGTTTCCCAATGTAGTTAAGGAAGTCATTACGGAAGTATTTTTCTTTAAATAACTTCACCCACAAAAGATGAGGCTCATTTAAAATCTTTCAACCCAATTTTGCGAGCAGAGCTTCATTGACGAACTTAGAAGGTCGAAGACCAAGACCTCCATCAGACTTGGGGCGACAAATGCAATCCCAAGCAATCCAGTGTATTTTACATTTTTCTTCTGTTGATCCCCAAATGAAATTCCACTGGAGTTTATCAATAGTATTGCACGTTTGGATGGGAATGGCAGCTGTGTGCATAGAATATATCGGAAAGGCAGAAATAACAGATTTAGCAAGAGTCACCCTCCCTGCAAGGGATAAAGTGTTCTTCTTCCAACTCGAGAGGCGAGATTGAACTTTCGAAATAACATGCTTGTAGGTGCCCTGATTCATTCTTGAATGAAGGATTGGAGTACCAAGATAAAGGCCCAAGTCACGAGTGCGTTGGAAACCACTTAAAGAACACCCATCTACAGCCACCTGATCGTCAATGTTCTTAGAAAAGAAGATGGCTGACTTTGAAGAGTTGATGACTTGACCAGATTCACCACAAAATTGATTAATGATGTTCAAGAAGAGTTGCATTTGGGATGTTGAGGCATCTGCAAAAAAGAGTAAATCATTAGCAAAAAATAAATGAGATAGAAGCGTACCATTTCGGCTAAGCCGAATTGGGAGCCAAGAATCATCAGAAACAACCTTATGAATAAATTGTGAAAGACGCTCAATGCAAAGGATAAAAAGATAGGGTGATAAAGGGTCTCCCTGACGAATGCCCCGACGAGGTGAAAAGGACTCCGTAGGAAGTCCATTCCAAAGAATCTGAATAGAAGCAGACTCAAAAGAAGACATGATGAGGGAAATACACTTTTCTGTAAGACCAAGCTGAGAAAGTGTGTCCCAAATAAAATACCAGTTTAATCTGTCAAAGGCTTTCTCAAGGTCCAGCTTAATGATCATCAAGACGTTCTTCCCTTGTTTCTTTTTCAAAGTGTGAATGACTTCCTGCAAAAGAATTACATTATCGAAAGTAAATCGGCCAGGCATGAAACTACTCTGACAAGGGGAAATCCATCTGTCGAGGAAAGGTTGCAGTCTATTAGCAAGAACTTTCATGATGATTTTAATAGGCACGTTGTGACGCCCGAGATTCTACCGTACACATTTTTTAACTGTTGCATCCATTAATTGCGCATTTAATTCTGTGCTTTACTTGTTGTCTTTCTTAGTTACTATACATTCCATTTTTCAACTGCATTATATTAATGAATTAGTATTTTTATTAAATCATATTAATTGTTTTAGGAATGAGAAAAATGTGCATTTGAGCTTAGAGCGATAGGAGCACTTGTTTAGAAAATATTTTGCCAATCTAGTGAATAGTATTACGTAACTTAACTTAGTGTTTTAATTAGCTAGCATTAATTTACACTTTAGGACTTGGTTCTAGCTAGTTTAACTCATATTTTAACTACACCCTCTTACTAAAATAGCTCACCCAAACATATACTCACAACACACAACATAAGTTCATAACTAGCAAAACAAAAAAACAAAAAAGAAAGATGCAGGAATTACTGTAGCAAATCCGAGAATCAACATAGGAGGAGAATGAGAGGATTTTGCTCATCAAATCTTCAAGCCAAGCCAAGCTAAGCAAGAAGCAAGTAGTTCACGGTGTTTGCTAGCCTCCCGAGAGTTCCTACTCGCATTGGTGAGGGTTTTCATGCTTGTTTGCGAATTTTAAAATTGTTGCTCATTTCTTGATTTGTTAGAAATGCTATCAAATGTTATTGCAAAGCTTATCTATGCTATTATACATTGTATATAAGTACTAGAGAACACATTTAAGCCTTTAGTTCGCATTTTAAATGGTTGGAATCGTTACTTTGATCTTTGAGGTGAATAGTGACGGGATTTCTAGGGTTTTGTGTAATTGTGCGTATTAGTTTGATTCAATGCTTCTAATAGATGCCTTAGGTACTAGTGAAGGTAGTCCAATAGCCCCGTGTACTTGAATTGCTCCAAATTTGCATAAAACGTGAAATAGCCGACTTTATAAAAGGGGTTTCGGGGTTAATGCTAATCCGGGTGGATTCGGGCTTCACTTCTAGTATTCTTAGACTACCTAGGTGCTATAGAAGCTTGGCTAACTCTTGTTTGAAGCCCGGTTAAGGTAGGTGTAGTTCAAAGCTATAAGAGGAAAATTGGGGCTTTTGGGGTAATTGCGGGTAATTGAACGTATTTGTGGGTTGTAAGGGTACCTTATGGGTTAATTAGAAGTATGGAATAGCCTGCTCGCTTAACTAGAACATTAACTTGTGTTTGGAAGAAAGATGACTTACGTTACAAAGGGAAAAAAGTAGAAAATCAGTTGTTTTGCACTTCTATGACCTTGTAAATGTTTCTTAGGTGTTTAAATGCACTTTTAAGTTAATTGTGAGCTTTTAGTAATTTTTTGTGAAAAATATGTAATTTACCCTTTGTGTTCGTTTGGTTAATTTCGTGATATGCTTGTATATTGCTTATATTGTTTATGTATTACTTGTTAAGAATTGAGTAAATATGCTTATATCTTGTATAATGTTTACATTACTTGTATATTGTGTTGTATGGGTGAAGATATACTTAAGACTTGTAACTGGGCTGCTAGAATGATTGCTTGGATGGTATGTTTAGCCAGAGTATATAAAGGTGGCTGTTGCTAAAGATAGAATTCTAATGGATATTGTATGCCAAATAAGTGAAGTTATAAGTTAGCTAACCTAGCTTAATAATTAATGAATGTTGTAGTTAAAGAGTAATTGAAGTAATGTTTGCACATAGGTTCAAGGTGACTGGAAATGATGTGATTCAAACTTATATCTTGGAGCTCGGTAGAGGTGAGGGAGACTTGATCCTTATGTGCATAATAGTTTATTTACTTGTACTTAGATTATGTGCACTTATTGTCTATATATTGTGTGTGAGGGCAACCTACTTTGTTGTCCCTCAATCATGTATTTATTGATGTATTCTAATGTTATCATTTTGAGTGCATTGCATCATGGTTGCGCAACCATTTGGGCATGGTAGTGTCGTGGAAACCGGGCGGCATCAGGCTTGCCGGTATACCTCGGCTACTATGGTTACCCAGTCCCTCTCTCGCTTGGGATGCCGCCCAGGGAGAGTTGGGTCGTAGGATTTCGGGGTACATCCGGAGTACATCCATTTTGGAGTTATAAGGGGATGCCGGCTTATCGATAACAGTGTCATTATTACATCGGGATTTCAGTTCGTGGCTCGTGGTTCGTGATTGAAGAACAAGTGAATCGTATCCTTTTTAATGTGTGGTAACTTGTTGTTTCAATTGTTCTTTGTTTGTAAAATGCTTTATTTGTACTAATTGCTGCATTGCACGTCCCCGGTAGACCTTATCCCTCACTGGGCAATTGTGATTGCTCATACCTCGCTAAACATGTTTTAGGTGGTGCAGTTGGAAGGGTTGACCTGATTGTTGTGTGCTATTACTTGAGATTTGAGTGATTGCCTGCTAAACTGTGGAAGACCTTAATTGTTCTACTTTCTATTCTATTTTTGGAGCCTAAGGGCTTATGTATATATATTTGAGTAGTTGCAAGTTTGAAAGCTAAGTGGATGTAGTAAGTGTTATGGAATTGTGGCATGTAATAACTTTTGCTTCTGCTTCTAGCTACGTTGCATGCTTGGGTGTGAATGAACAGGTGTATGGTTGGCTTTAATTTCTTAGAATGTTCAATGCTATCATGGAGTGACATGATAAGCGGTTTTGTAAAAAAGTTAAGTTATGAATGCATGCTTGTGTGTATCTAAACTGTTTGTATGTCTTAAGGCTCGGATGGCCTTAAAGCTAAGATCTTTAGTTATAAATGAATGTCTTGTTATGTTGTGGCTTTATTGAGTGTTTACAGGTTTTCAGAATGTCCACGGTACAGGGGAGACTCTGTCCGTTTTTCCTAAATTTTGTGACCAGGTTTGGTATTGGGTTGAGAATAGCATGGTTATTAGAGCCTCCGGTCTCGTGAGGGATCGGGGCGTTACATTTTAGGTGGTATCAGAGCTTAGTTAGCTCTAAGCCGGGACAGGGTCCTCAGCCTGTCGGGTAGTAACCTTGCGTGTGTGCTTGTTAAGTGTGTGTCTTGAAAGTGTATGCCTGCATGTGTGTCTTGTATTGAATGTGTGCACCTATGTGATATAATTATGTGTTACGTGCTAAATGTGTGCTAAGTGAAGTAAAGTGGCTGGTTATGCATCAAATTGACCTCGTGAATTGTCAATTGCTTGAACTGTTGCTTGTAATGTGTGTATTTGAATGTCTTTGATTGAGTTGTGTTATGATTGACTTGATTGTCGTGCTTGAATGACTTTGATGATTACACTGTTTCATAAACTCTTATATAAACATGTTTGCATAATAGTGTAAAACATGTATGTGTAAATGTGATATCTTGGCATTCATACATATCCCGTTGAAATGGTAAGAAAGACTTTTTCCTCCCCCTAAAAAGAGCTGATTAGTGGCAGGCCTTCTAAGCCATGTGGATTAGCGGGAATGAGAGGCATTTGATCAGCCTTTATTTGGGAGTTAGTGTTTATAGTTGAAACTCGGTTAGTGGCATTCTATTAAGGTGTTCTTTTACTTTCAGCAATCTTAAATAAGTGGCTTCTTTCGGGATTTCTATATGATGGTTCTCTGGAGCATTCCCTTGGTATTTTCTTGTTGGACATTCTTCCGGTATTTTCTTATTGACAGTTTTCAGAAGGCTTGGTATATGAGATTCTTTTCAGCCTTATTATTCGGTATTATCTACAGTACTCCTACTCGGGACTTTTATTGGTATTTTCTCGCCGCTCTTAGATGGGGTTCTGTTCTTCTATGGTATTCATGGCCAACAGGATTCTTATTCGGATTCCGAGATAGTATATTCATTTGAGCTTTTATTTGGCCTTATTACTTGGGAATTTTTAGGCGATACTAATGGGATTCTTATTTGGGTTTTCCTTTGGGCGTTCTCATTCAGTGTCTTGCTCAACAATCGATGAAGAATATCATAATTAGATTTCAGTTGATGCTGAGTTCTCTTGGAAGAAGAATTGCATGGACGTAATTTGTTTAAGGGGGAGAGGATGTGACGCCCGAGATTCTACCGTACACATTTTTTAACTGTTGCATCCATTAATTGCGCATTTAATTATGTGTTTTACTTGTTGTCTTTCTTAGTTACTATTCATTCCATTTTTCAACTGCATTATATTAATGAATTAGCATTTTTATTAAATCATATTAATTGTTTTAGGAATGAGAAAAATGTGCATTTGAGCTTAGAGCGATAGGATCACTCGTTTAGAAAATGTTTTGCCAATCTAGTGAATAGTATTACGTAACTTAACTTAGTGTTTTAATTAGCTAGCATTAATTTGCACTTTAGGACTTGGTTCTAGCTAGTTTAACTCATATTTTAACCACACCCTCTCACTAAAATAGCTCACCCAAACATATACTCACAACACACAACATAAGCTCATAACTAGCAAAACAAAAATAAAAAATAAAAAATAAGAAAGATGCAGGAATTACTGTAGTAAATCCGAGAATCAACATAGGAGGAGAATGAGAGGATTTTGCTCATCAAATCTTCAAGCCAAGCCAAGCCAAGCAAGGAGCAAGTAGTTCACGGTGTTTGCTAGCCTCCCGAGAGTTTCTACGTGCATTGGTGAGGGTTTTCATGCTTGTTTGCGCATTTTAAAATTGTTGCTCATTTCTTGATTTGTTAGAAATGCTATCAAATGGTATTGTAAAGGTTATCTATGCTATTATACATTGTATATAAGTGCTAGAGAACACATTTAAGCCTTTAGTTCGCATTTTAAATGGTTGAAATCGTTACTTTGATCTTTGAGGTGAATAGTGATGGGATTTCTAGGGTTTTGTGTAATTGTGCGTATTAGTTTGATTCAATACTTCTAATAGATGCCTTAGGTGCTAGTGAATGTAGTCCAATAGCCCCGTGCACTTGAATTGCTCCAAATTTGCATAAAACGTGAAATAGCCGACTTTATAAAAGGGGTTTCGGGGTTAATGCTAATCCGGGTGGATTCGGGTTCACTTCTAGTATTCTTAGGCTACCTAGGTGCTATAGAAGCTTGGCTAACTCTTGTTTGAAGCCCGGTTAAGGTAGGTGTAGTTCAAAGCTATAAGAGGAAAATTGGGGCTTTTGGGGTAATTGCGGGTAATTGAACGTATTTGTGGGTTGTAAGGGTACCTTATAGGTTAATTAGAAGTATGGAATAGCCCGCTCGCTTAACTAGAACATTAACTTGTGTTTGGAAGAAATATGACTTACGTTACAAAGGGGAAAAAGTAGAAAATCAGTTGTTTTGCACTTCTATGACCTTGTAAATGTTTCTTAGGTGTTTAAATGCACTTTTAAGTTAATTGTGAGCTTTTAGTAATTTTTTGTGAAAAATATGTAATTTACCCTTTGTGTTCGTTTGGTTAATTTCGTGATATGCTTGTATATTGCTTATATTGTTTATGTATTACTTGTTAAGAATTGAGTAAATATGCTTATATCTTGTATAATGTTTACATTACTTGTATATTGTGTTGTATGGGTGAAGATATACTTAAGACTTGTAACTGGGCTGCTAGAATGATTGCTTGGATGGTATGTTTAGCCAGAGTATATAAAGGTGGCTGTTGCTAAAGATAGAATTCTAATGGATATTGTATGCCAAATAAGTGAAGTTATAAGTTAGCTAACCTAGCTTAATAATTAATGAATGTTGTAGTTAAAGAGTAATTGAAGTAATGTTTGCACATAGGTTCAAGGTGACTGGAAATGATGTGATTCAAACTTATATCTTGGAGCTCGGTAGAGGTGAGGGAGACTTGATCCTTATGTGCATAATAGTTTATTTACTTGTACTTAGATTATGTGCACTTATTGTTTATATATTGTGTGTGAGGGCAACCTACTTTGTTGTCCCTCAATCATGTATTTATTGATGTATTCTAATGTTATCATTTTGAGTGCATTGCATCATGGTTGCGCAACCATTTGGGCATGGTAGTGTCGTGGAAACCGGGCGGCATCGGGCTTGCCAGTATACCTCGGCTACTATGGTTACCCAGTCCCTCTCTCGCTTGGGATGCCGCCCAGGGAGAGTTGGGTCGTAGGATTTCGGGGTACATCCGGAGTACACCCATTTTGGAGTTATAAGGGGATGCCGGCTTATCGATAACAGTGTCATTATTACATCGGGATTTCAGTTCGTGGCTCGTGGTTCGTGATTGAAGAACAAGTGAATCGTATCCTTTTTAATGTGTGGTAACTTGTTGTTTCAATTGTTCTTTGTTTGTAAAATGCTTTATTTGTACTAACTGCTGCATTGCACGTCCCCGGTAGACCTTATCCCTCACTGGGCAATTGTGATTGCTCATACCTCGCTAAACATGTTTTAGGTGGTGCAGTTGGAAGAGTTGACCTGATTGTTGTGTGCTATTACTTGAGATTTGAGTGATTGCCTGCTAAATTGTGGAAGACCTTAATTGTTCTACTTTCTATTATATTTTTGGAGCCTAAGGGCTTATGTATATATATTTGAGTAGTTGCAAGTTTGAAAGCTAAGTGGATGTAGTAAGTGTTATGGAATTGTGGCATGTAATAACTTTTGCTTCTGCTTCTAGCTACGTTGCATGCTTGGGTGTGAATGAACAGGTGTATGGTTGGCTTTAATTTCTAAGAATGTTCAATGCTATCATAGAGTGACATGATAAGCGGTTTTGTAAAGAAGTTAAGTTACGAATGCATGCTTGTGTGTATCTAAACTGTTTGTATGTCTTAAGGCTCGGATGGCCTTAAATCTAAGATCTTTAGTTATAAATGAATGTCTTGTTATGTTGTGGCTTTATTGAGTGTTTACAGGCTTTCAGAATGTCCACGGTACAGGGGAGACTCTGTCCGTTTTTCCTAAATTTTGTGACCGGGTTTGGTATTGGGTTGAGAATAGCGTGGTTATTAGAGCCTCCGGTCTCGTGAGGGATCGGGGCGTTACACACGTTGATGAGGCTGATAGGGCGGAAAATACTTCCGACCTCCTTTTTCTTGGGAATCAAGTGAATCAGTGTCTGATTGATCTCAGCAGGAACAACACCTTCGTGGAAAGTGGTTCGAACCAACTGACAAAACATATAACTAGTGGAAGACCAACAATTTTGATAGAATTCGGCTGATAATCCGTCAGGGTTGGGGGCTTTAGAAGCATTCATCTGGAAAAAGGCTTTAGAGACTTCATTATTGCTGACAGGGTGGGCAAGAGAAGCCAACTCCTCACTTGAGGCCGAAGGGAAAGCCGCTGTAGAAAAGGATGTAGGAGTGTACGCAACATGGCCATAGAGATTTTGATAAAAAAGACAACACCATATATCTAAGCTTAGTGGGATCTTCAATCCAAGAACCAGAGTCATCTTTGAGGCTTAAAACATTATTTTTCCTTCTTCTAGCCAAAGTTGAGATGTGATAGTATCTAGTGTTTCTATCTCCCGAATAAAGCCATTCCTTGCGAGATTTTTGAAACCAAATCAATTGTTCTTCATTCAAAACAGCTTCATATTCACCTCTAAGCTTTTTTTCTAATTTACAGAGGGAAGAATTGTAGCGATAGTGAAGAGATTTCTGAATACCATTGATACGAGCAAGAAGCTTTTTCTTTTTGGCAAAAATATTGCCAAAAGTGTTTTTGTTCCAATCAGTCAAACACTTCGAGATGCCGTCAACAACTTCTTTGAAGTTAGAACACCTCTTAGCCCAGTGATTTTCAATAAGAGATGCAAAATCCTTATGAGTGCACCAAGCGAGCTCGAAACGAAAAGGCTTGGGGGTGAGAGCAGTAGGAGCCAGACCATCAAGATCAATCAGGATAGGCAAATGGTCTGAGCTTATTCTAGGCAAGTGGCGAACACCTATGTTGGGGAAGATAAGATTCCAGTTTGGGTTAGTGTAGGCTCGATCAATCCTCTCCAGTAATCTTTGACCTGAATCCCAAGAATTGGACCAGGTAAAACGTGGTCCTGAGAAACCTAGGTCAATCAAGTTATAATAATTGATCCAGCTCTCGAAAAGGATCATATTCCTAGAAACACCAGGGGCACCTCCACTCTTATCAGCAATTTTCGCTACTTGATTGAAATCACCTGCAATGAGCCAACGAAGGTGAAGGTTAGTAACAACCTCACGTAAAGAGTCCCACAATTTGTTGCAAATCCCAGGGACAGGGCTCGCATAAACTACATAAAAAAACCAAGGGGGAAAATTCTTAATTTTAACAAGAACATTAAGAATTTGGGTCCCTGCCGAGAGGAACTCAATATCCACTTTATCCTCATTCCAAAAAGGCCAAATACCACTAGAGAAACCATTTGCCTCAACCCTTAGGGATCTAAGCATGTAGAGGGAATAGATGACACGGTTGGCTCTATCACCACTGATACGAGGTTCAAAAATCACAGCAACCTAGGGTCTGTGAATTCTAACAAGATCATTAAGGGCCCGACGAAAGGATTCCCTGCTAGCACCCCTGCAATTCCATAGAAGAATTTTCATATCATGTTTAAAGACACCCGACGAGGATGGACAGACAGAAGGGTCACAATCCATTAACAGTCAGACGAATTTTGGTGGGGATCACCTCCCTCAAAATCTATAATATTCATAGTAGAGTCCTGTTGAGAATCAGACGAAGTAGTCTTCAAATCCCCTGTTTCCACAGTAATATCCCCTATTTCGACAGTAATATCCATTGAAAGGCTGTCTTGCTCTTGTAAAGATTCAGGTGGGCGACCTGGGGCAGACCCATCATGGTCCATGTCCGAAGATGGAAGGCTCGAAGAATTTTAAGGTGAGATGATAAGAGACACAGTATTATTTGGATCTTTGGAGCTAGTATCAGAATGTTCCTTAGAAGTAAAAACACCCCCAAAAGATTTATGAACGTCAAAAGACAAGTCTTGAACCACTTGATGTTGGGTTGGTTGATGATTTTGCAAATAAGATGATCTTTTCTTGCCAATTGTGTTAGTAGCTGAAGTAGCCTTACCGTGATCTGCAACCTGTTTACCCTTCCTATTTGGATTTGAACCTGTTTTACCAGACCCATATAGGTGTGTTGCCCTACCCTGCTGAACATTAGGAATGCTAGGCCCAACTACATCCTTGTTGATACCCGGACCAAGGCTGAAATTAAGATCGTCACAGTTTTCTTCAAGACCGGAACATCAAATTTACCCCGAGAATGAGCAATACCTGAAGGAGGATTTCTGTTATGGGCAAAGGCATTATGAACCTTAGGGGGCATTTTCTTGATGGAAGAAGGAACACCACTATTGGTTCTCTGATTCTGAACATTTCTTCTATTTCCCTTCCTCTGTGAAATCATCCAGCCACCAAATTCTGGGCTCAAGTCCCATTGAGGAGTTTGAGGGACATTAGAATAACTTGCTGTAGCAGGGGGGATATCACCGTTGCCTTGCCCGACACCGTCATTGTTGTTAGGATTCACTTGTTTACCACAGTTTTCCTTCCGATGGCCGTAGAGATCACAGTTGAAACAGAACATATGTATCCCTTCATATTCCACACGCTGAATAGCATGACGCATTTTGAGTTTGAAGCGTAAAGGCTTTGCGAGGTCCACCTGGACTGCCAGTCTAGCAAAGTTTCCTTTAGAAACCCCTGCAGTGAGTTTGTCAATTTTTAAAGTTTTATCAACTCTATTGCCAAGTCTGGTAAGAAGGTGATCCTTATAATATTCTACCGGAAGCTCAGGGAAACGAACCCAAACTACCGTGGTGGTGGGCGATGCCGTAGAAGGACGAAAGTTCGATTCCCATCGTCGAACAGTGAGGTAGTGGTCAGCAACCAGCCATGAAATCAATAAGGATAAAAGAAAGACCCAAAAAAACTCTACTCTAAAAATAATATACTATGAAGCCCTTTCTTGCCTTCTTTACCAGCTAACCATGTAATGTTGGTTATGAGGTTTGGAGTTACTTTGCAATATATGGGCGATGAAATTTTCTTTTAAAATCAAAATGCTACTTCGCTTACATAACTTAAAGTTTGAGAGTTTAAATTAAAAAAATTTCCTTTTATTTCCAAAGTTTATTATTTTACAGACTTTTGTGGTACCCTCTGCCTAATAATGGGATAAATTAACAGTAGACACTAATATTAATCGACAAGCTCAACAGTTAGCATATTGTACTATAATATTGATCCATTGTACGATTTGAATACTTTATACACCTAGTGGAAGACTGGAAGCCTTTTACTTACTACTGACCAACTTGCTAGGAAAATTGTAGCCACAGATCATCAACGACATTGAAAAGAACGAATAGATATTATTTTTGTAATCAAATGGCATTGTTCCAATATTGTTATGAATCAGTAAATGTTATTTGAAATGCTTATTGATGGCACATTGAAAATGATTTATTGCGCATTGTTATTCTTCAACTTTTATCCTGTCTTTTATCTGTCTCTAAATTTACCCATGACAATAATGTCTCACTCAAGTTTTTTCCTTCCCATTGTGTTGTCAAGGACCTTCGCAAATGGACCCCTCTCCTCTAAGGCAACGTTGAATCCAGTCTCAACCGTATCCTAGTTTTGCATCCTACGTCCAGTCTACCTCTTGCCTTTGCTGTTTCTCGTGTGTCTTCCAATCTTTGGCACAACTGTCTTGGCCACCTGTTGAAGCAAGTGTTATTGTCTCTACATACTCAACAGTTATTAGATTTTTCTTATTTTCGCTATTTGAATAAAGTTTGTACTACCTGTATGATAGGTAGTCATAAGTTAGTTTTTCCTTTGTCATCTCGTATATCTAAGTCTCCTTTAGAAGTAGTACACTGTGATGTTTGGGGTCTAGCTCCTACAATTTCATGTTCTGGGTTTCATTACTTTGTGTTGTTTATTGATGACTATAGCTGTTATACCTGGCTATATCCTTTGCATAATAAAAGTGACTGTCTTTCTTCTTTTGTTCGCTTTGTGGAAAATATTTTCTCAACTCGCATTAAACATTGGTTTTTGATATCTTGTTTTGATGGAAAGACAAAGGTATTGTTAATTTAATATTTTGCAACGGTTTTCATAAAAAACTCTATGATGAGTATCTACTTATATGCAACAGTTTCTCAAGACTTTTTGTAACAGTTGTTATCATTTATTGCATCGGTTTTCAAAAGTATAGGCAACAATTTTATACTTTTTGCTACTTAGTTCCAAACTGACGGAATCGTTTTTCATTCGTTAAACCATGAAAACCTCTACACTTGATTTCTTTACAGAGTTGCAGATAGAACAAAGCCCAATTAGAGTTTCACAAGTTTTGTAGCAGCATAGGTGCCTACGAGGAAGAAAAACAATGCACATCCTTGTGGCTTTACACAACTTACAAGCTACTAGTGTCTTTTCAATACTTTTTTCTTGTTTTACTTCTTAGGCTTTGTTTTTTCCTCTGCCTGAGGAATCACAACATGATTCAACATCATGGACTCTATTTGTGAGCAAACAGCCTCCTTCAATGGCTTGATTGAGCTTATTATTGAGGTCTAAAACCATGGCTTCATATTCCAGTTCCTTTTTCTGCTAACCTTTGGCCTGAACCTCTGCCTTTGCTACAAAATCTTGAAGTTTCATTGCTTTGTTTCTTGCCATTTCCAAGTCTTCATCTTTCTGGGGCACCAAGCTCTTAATTCTTGATTCATAGCTTTGTTTGTTGCCATCAACGCCGCTGCCCAGCTTCATCTCAAGCTCACTCCCACCAACTTCCCGACGTGGAAGGCGCAGTTCGATGCTCTTTTAATCGGCTACAACCTTATGGGTTATATCGATGGTTCCATTTTGTGCCCTGCTGCAACTGTCCGTGACGGTGACAAAACTATTTTCAACCCAGCGTATGCTCTCTGGGTTCGCCAAGACAAGCTTTTGCTTCATGCGATCTTGGCGTCTCTCTCAGAAAAAGTTGTTACACTCTGCACCACCGCCGCAACGTCCAAGCAGGCTTGGGACAAGCTGTACAAGATGTATGCCAACCGTTCACGCTCACGAATCATGAATCTTAAAGAGCAATTGACCAATATCTCTCGTGGTTCGCAGCCTGTCGCTGACTACCTACAGTCTATTCGAAGAATTGCTGGTGAACTCGCTTTGGTTGGGGCTCCCTTCAGTGATGATGACCTCACTATCTTCGCACTGAATGGTCTTGGCAATGGATTTAAGGAAATTTCGGCGGCACTCCGAGCGAGGGACACGCCTATTTCCTTTGAGGAACTCTTGGACAAATTGGTCGAACATGAAATCTCTCTTAATCGTGAAGATGCTCGTTCTACCTCATCTGTGCTCACTGTTAACAGCACCCGTTCATCGGCTGGTCACTCTGCTAATACTAAACCACACAAGCCTTCCAATCATGGTGGTGGTGGTAATTGGTGCACGAACAGTGGCTCCAACTTTGGCCAGACAAGGACCAAGCCCATTGTTTACTGCCAATTTTGTGATAAGAAGGGCCATACAGCCAAAGAATGCTATACAGCAAAAAAACTGATGCAGCAGCCGATTGCTAACAACATCTCTGCTCGCCCTGCTTCCGCAAATCCTTGGCTACTTGATATGGGTGCTTTTCACCATGTCACTGCTGATTTATCAAATCTGACCATTAACAAACCTTATGACGGCCCAGATGATATTCAGCTTGGGGATGGCTCTGGACTTGGGATCACTCACACTGGTTCCTCTATTCTTTCTTCCAACTCTAAATTGTTTATGTTGTCTAATGTGTTGTGTGCCCCATCTATTAAACAAAATTTAGTTTCTGTTGTTAAATTCTGTCAAACTAACAATGCATCTATTGAGTTTTTCCCGTATTCTTTTGTGGTGAAGGATCTTACAATGGGGGCACACCTCACTCACGGTCGGAGCCAGAATGACGTTTATGAGTGGCCGGGGTCTGCGTCGTCTGATATAGTACAATCCAAGCAAGCTTGTGTAGCCATGCAGTTCTCCTCCTCTCACTGGCATCGGCGACTTGGCCACCTATCCAGTCGTGTTTTAGCTCATCTTGTACACAATAAAAATATTTATGTGTCTTCTAGTGTTTCTCATAACAACTCATGTTCTGATTGTTTATGTAATAAGAGCCAAAAACTCCCTTTTGGTACTTCAACTTTAAAGAGTCACTCCCCACTTGATCTCATGTATACCGATGTATGGGGTCCATCCCCGATTGAGTCTATTAATGGGTTTCGTTACTACGTAATATTTCTTGATCATTATACGAAGTATTTATGGCTTTTTCCACTTGAGCAAAAATCGGATGTTTTCTCTGTTTTTTCTAAGTTCAAGTCAATGGTTGAAAATTACTTTCATACGAAAATCATCACGATTTACTCGGACAGGGGTACCGAGTACAAAGGACTAAAATCATTTTTTGAAACCCATGGTATTCAACATCTCGTTTCTCCTCCCTATACCCCGGAACATATTGGCTCAGCTGAACGCCGTCACCAGCATATTGTCGAAACGGGTATCACCTTGTTATATTCGGCCTCTCTCTCGTTAACTTATTGGTCGTATGCTTTTTTAGCTGCTGTCTACCTAATAAATCACATGCCCACTCCTACTTTGAATTTCCAAACTCCCTTTGAAAATCTATTTCACTGGACCCCCAACTATGACAAACTTCGAGTCTTTGGGTGTCTCTGCTTCCTGTGGCTTCGGCCTTACACGTCTCATAAACTATAATAATGCTCTAAACTGTGTGTCTTTGTGGATTATTCGAATGTTCATAATGCTTATATGTGTCTTGATCCGTCTACAAACAAGCTCTATGTATCACGCCATGTCCAGTTTGTGGAAGACCAATTTCCTTTGTCTGCAAATCACTCATCTACTGATCTTGCATCCAAGATTGCCACATGGTCCTCCTGTTTTCCTAGCTTAGCCACCCTACGTCCATTTTTTATTGTGCCAGGTGACCAACCAGCTGCTCATGCTAATACCTCTGCTCCTATAAGTTCTCAAGATGCGGCTTCCGGTGCCTTAGCAACGTCACCCTTGCTCTCACGTGAACGAGACTTATCCCCCAAGTACGGTTCTCCTTCTATTGAGTCTCCTACTTTCTCTACTGATCTGCTTCCCTCTACTGATTCCTATGCAGTTTCATTGTCTCCTGACCCTCCACGGCAAAGGGTTGTCACTCGGTCACAAAATAATGTGTTCAAACCCAAACAATTTCCTGGTTTTATTCGCACACTCACTATTCAGAAACACCCCTTACCACATTCGGCAGAACCTACATCCGTCTCTCAAGCGCTTGTCGATCGGAAATGGTACTCTGCCATGGTCGATGAGTATACTGCCTTAACTCGTAACTCAACTTGGGTACTTGTTCCACGTTCTAATTCACTCAATATTGTCGGCTGCAAATGGGTTTTTCGCATCAAGCGTAATCCCGATGGGTCTATTGCTCGATACAAAGCCCGTTTAGTAGCCAAAGGTTTTCATCAAAGACCCGGAGTTGATTACCATGACACTTTTAGTCCTGTTGTTAAGCCAGTTACTATTCGTGCTGTTATTTCTATTGCCTTAAGTTTTGGGTGGTCTATTAATCAATTGGATGTTAATAACGCCTTTCTTCAAGGCCGACTTACTGAGGAAGTCTACATGACTCAACCTCAGGGGTTTGTCGATCCTCACTTCCCTAAACATGTGTGTTGTTTAAATAAAGCGATATATGGGTTGAAACAGGCTCCGCGAGCCTGGTATACCGAGTTGAAAAATTTTCTCATTCAGTTTGGCTTTAGTAATGCTACATCTGATGCTTCATTATTTATTTACCGCGCTAACGAAAAAATCATCTACTTTCTAGTGTATGTTGATGATCTCCTAGTTACAAGTAACTGTCCAGAGTTTATCTCCAAGTTTCTTGGAGCACTTTCCACTCGATTCTTAGTAAAGGACCTCGGGTACTTGCATTATTTTTTGGGCATTGAAGCATTTGCAACATCCAAAGGCATGCTCCTTTCGCAGCATAAGTATATCCAAGATCTTCTTGACAAATATCAATTGTCGGGCATTAAAGAATCAGTGACGCCAATGTCTTCCTCGGCCAAATTCGTTCTAGCTGATGGGTCACCACCTGTTAATAGAACAATGTATCGAAGCCTTGTGGGTGGGTTGCAATACTTGCTACTCACTAGACCATATATTGGGTATGCTGTGAACCGCCTTGCTCAGTTTATGCATGCACCTAATCAGAGTTATTGGTCGGCAGCCAAGAGGCTCTTACGCTACCTGAAAAAAACGCTGCACTATGGTCTATTCTTTCAACGTCATCAGCCTCTTCATTTGTGTGCCTATTCCGACGCCGATTGGGTAGGTGACAAGGACACTTTTACATCCACCACGGGCTATATTGTTTATCTTGGTATGAATCCCATTTCTTGGTGCTCGAAGAACCAACGGACTGTGGCACAGTCCTCAACAGAGGCCGAATATAGAGCTATCACCTCCGCTGCGGCTGAGGTGACTTGGGTCTCCAATCTATTTCGTGAGCTTCGTTTGGAGTTCACAAAGCCGCCGAAACTGTTGTGTGACAATTTGGGGGCTACATATCTCTGTGCCAATCCCGTCTTCCACTCTAGAATGAAGCATCTTGCTATTAACTATCATTTTGTTCGTGAGAAGGTTATGTCTGGGGTGATTTCTGTTGCACATGTCTCTACATCCCAACAACTGGCCGATGCACTCACAAAGCCACTTGCGAAATCTCAGTTTTGCACACTTCGGTCCAAGATAGGCGTCGCCGACAGCTCCTCTATCTTGCGGGGGCATGATAAGACATAATCTACGAGCCTTATCTTTCTAGCTCTTTGGCACATTTTGAATTGTATTTAGCAGATTGTTTGTTGTAACCACTTTGTGTTATCTCCTTACTTATAGGATAGCCTCATTTTTGAATCATAGCTTTAACGCTATATAATGATGTAAACTGTGTATCTGATGTTAACTTACAATATATCAAACACTTTTACCTAGTCTCTTCTTGCACAACTTTCCTCAACCTCTGATTCTGTTACCAAGAAAATAATAATCATCAACAATAATACGTAATAAATCAAATCAAACCGAGTCTCATTACATTAAATGGTCTATAAATAAAGATATATAAGGGATTAATAAAGTTGTTCAAATCAAGAAAAAGAACCCCAATAAAAATTCATGAATCAGAATGCTAAAAATTATACAACTTCAAAGAAAATTGTTAGAAAGAAAACAAAATAGAAATCTTGTGTTTTGTTTGAAGGTGAAATGGGTACACAGAATAGTGAATACAGGGCCATACATTTCTGTATGAAAATTGGCAGTTTTTAAGTTTAGGTGATTGAAACAAATAATCCTGCCTTGTGGATGGAACAATGATCCCAGTCACTCTCATGAAACAAAGAATATAACAGAGCTCAAAACTAGAATTTGAGAAAATGTAGATCACTGTTAACAAGAATATGTAAAAGTCATGACAGAAAGAAGAAGTTAAAGAATGTAATCTCACAACTAAGTATATAGATCACTGTAGGAAAGGGCCACTAATTCCATACGAGAAAGGGCCACTAATAGGCAAAAAATGATCTTAGACATGCCTGGATGGTTGCACCGCTTGCAAACCAGAAAGGGCCACTAATTCCATATTCCCAAGCAACATTGGAGCTTTGTCAAATTGTAGCAGCCCAAGTCCACTGCATGAATCAAGTTATTTGTAATATAGTTATCGGAATCATCTTAATTTAGCAGGTTTGATTGTGAGAAGACAGGATACAAACATATTACTTAAGATATAATTACACTAGCAATTAGCCCTGTTTGACATTTCTTCCTGCAATGTTGAATCACTCTGATATATGACGTGATCCTACATACCGCTTTTCCAGCCATACCTGAGTAACAAAAGATAATTCACGAACATAGTGCATAAACGAGTTAGTCAAAAGGGAACCTCCACAGGAACAATATGTTTCTGACATGACAAGCAATACATTTTATCCAGAATACAGATCAGTATATGCGATACAGCTACATTGCCAAGTTATACAATGTTGTACTGTATTTACCATTTATGTTTTACGACAATTCTTTTCGGTCACAAGATAAAATGTAGTTATCCTTCTACATACTGCAGTAAAATCTAGCTATTCACTTTGAAGCTGGAAATCTGCAGCCAATAAGAGAATAGGTTTGACTTGGTGAGATAGGAAGGTGATCGCCTAATTCCAAATACATAATAATTTCTTTCAAGAGTTGAATGCTCCTATTATCGAGTACATTATCCAAAAGGGTTCCCTAACGTATAAAAGACACAAGATGTCAAATATGTAAAATTCAATGATCTTCAAATGCTATGTAATTTAAGCATGTATCTGCAGATTAGAATTTTATGACATGAGTTTGTTTGTGTAGTAGCATTATAAAGTTCATTTTGATTACAAAACCACATGATACTTGAAAATCCTTAGTTATGAATATTGACAGTGAGCACTTGTAACAACTTAATTCTTTTAGCATAGTATCAAACTGTAGAAAAAATATGATCTGCACGGCTTCTAAAGGTCCAACTAAGGATCAAGTCTGAACCTAAGAGAAATTCTCACAAACTAAAACTCCTAGGAAGGAGTTTACTGTACCAGGCTCCACAACTTCTCTGATTATATTATCTGAATAGTGCCTTAGAATTTGTATGTGTCAACACAACGGTGAAGCATACTTCATAAGATGTAATAAATATTCAAGAGTTTAAGATAGAAACCTTGACAAAAATAATCTATTTTGCAAATTTGAAGCAAAAAAAAAACTTCAAATTCTTTCTTGATAATTTTTTTTAATTTTCTGCTGCTTAAGACAAAAAAGTTGCAAATTTAAAAAAAAATTCAAATCATTTTCACAAAATAAGAATTTAACTGTAAATTTTTTTTAAAAAAGTAAAGAAATCTCAGCTTAGTGAAACTTCTAACTTCATATAGTTCTTTAACTGAAAAATATTTGTCTTTTTTAATTTACTTCTTAGCAACAAAATTAATAAAAATATAAGTTTAATAACTGTGTATAACTTTGCCTAAAAATTCAATCAATAAAATTCAGCAAAACATGCCATTAAAAATCAGCTAAACTTTAAACAAAATTTTAACCAGAAACGTTACCTTGAAACAAAGAAATCACACTGAAGTTCAAAACTTTGCTTGAAAACCAATACCTCAATCCACAGAGTGGCAGTCAGAAATCCTAATTTGATGCTTAAAAGGCACAAATCTTGCAGCTTTTAGAGAGAGCGCTTTTGCAATTAATTTCTATTATTAAAGGCACTAAACAACAATTTAACTCAATTATGCAAATTTTAGGGTTTATGAAGCTAAAAATAAAAAAAATCGTACCTGATTTGTGAAAACTAGATGAGATTTGAAGTTAAATCCGTAAATCTATTGTAATGAAACCCTACAATTCATCCGCACCAGTTTTCCATGAATAGGAGAGATGGAATGGTCGTTTTGAGCTTCAAGTGGTCCATTAATGGCGTGTGGAGTTAACAAAGTAAGGGGATGAAAAGCTTCGAATCTTGAAGGAATCAGTTTAGACAGAGAGAGAGAGAATTAAAGGTTTTTGCTTTGTAAAAGTTGATGATGTCAATTATTTTTTTTCCAAGGTTCTTGTCAACAGGCTTCAGCCACTGCTTAACAAAATTGTTTCTCCAACTCAGTCAGCTTTTGTTCCGGGCAGATCAATTCAAGACAATACCATTATTGCCCAAGAAGCAACCTACTGGCTTCATAAAAAGAATAAATGTACTCAAAAAGGGTATGCTATTCTTAAAGTTGACATGAGTAAAACATATGACAGGATTGAATGGGACTTTATAAAAGGTGTCTTGCAAAAGCTTGGCTTTCATTCCCTTTGGATTGATTGGATTATGCATTGTATTTCATCTGTCTTTTTTTTTTGTGCTGGTTAATGGCACCCCTTTGAATCATTTTTT
Organism: Ehretia macrophylla; assembly: GCA_037974665.1. Taxonomy (NCBI): domain Eukaryota; kingdom Viridiplantae; phylum Streptophyta; class Magnoliopsida; order Boraginales; family Ehretiaceae; genus Ehretia; species Ehretia macrophylla. Next base: position 15,016,404 of record CM075767.1, on the reverse strand, counting down.
TGCTCTAGAGGCAATAGACAAGGGAATCCCTTGTCCCCTTATCTTTTTGCGATCACATCTCAAACTCTCTTGTTTATTTGAAAGCAGATTAGTAATGGTCTCTTGCGTGGTTACAAGATTACTAATTCCTGCCCCCATTTGTCGTACCTTCTCTTTGTTGATGACTCAATTTTCTTTTTTGAAGCCTCTTACCGAGAGGCTTTTGCTGTGCATGATATCCTCTTCAAGTATTATTTTGTTTCAGGCCAAAGCCTAAATCTAAACAAATCCTCAATTGTGTTTAGCAATAATATTCCAGATGGCCTTCAAAGAGGAATAGCTGATATTTTCAAGATTAAAATCACAAAGAAGCTAGGTAACTATTTGGGCCTTCCTACTGAATAGGGATCCTAAAAAACCAAAGCCCTCAAATGGGTCCAAGATAAGTGCGCAAATAAACTTGAAGGGTGGGAAAATATTCTCCTTTCGGAGGGTGGTGTTGTGTGAATTCTAACGCAAGTGCACGTATCGTAACAAGTAATAAAATGATGAATAAAGATCGTTCCCACGAGGACTGTGATTACTAACTACCGAAATTAATTTAGCTTTAATTTTATTTGGACAATCAAATATGAGAGATTTTGAGTAAAAACTAATAAATAAAATACTTTTGGAATTAACTAAAGTGAATACGAAATTAATAAAGAAGATAAATCAAGAATTAAAATGCTCTAGGGGTTCCGATTTCACTAAGATTAATCCTATTTGAAACTATCTATCTAAATCAATGGAAACCTATTCCTTACGTTGCCAGCAATTTCGCTAAGGTAGATATTAATCTTTCTCAAGCATCAATAACCTATCCCAATAAGTAAGCTAACTACATCTCTGTGATAACTGTGAACTCATGGAATGCTTTAAGCCCTAGAAATTCAAATGCTGCACTAGATCTCATAACTACCTCTAGCTTATGACGATTTAATAGTATTTTATACGTGGTCTAATTTAGTTATCACTTCTCAGTCTCAAACCAAATCACGAATCATGTAATTGTTGATCAGGCAACCACAAGCATTAAACTCAGCATAAAATACTCAATGCAAATATGGAATAGTTCATCAATTAATTCAAAACCAAAAACATCAAATATTCATAATCTCGCTACATCGTAGCCCTAGAAAAATAACTCAGAACATCATAATGATATTAAATAAAATCTCAATTATAACGTAAAACATGATAAGAAAGATAGAGAAAACTAGGATTTGGAGAAGAATTGGGGCAGAAGTCCGTCTCCGGATTGTTCCTCCGTCTTCAACTCGCAAATCCTCTTTTTCTCTCCCTCTGAAACGTTGTTTTTTCTGCCCACTTGATGGCTGCCTCCCAAAAGCTCTCTTAAACGTTTATTTCCTTCTCTTTTAACATAGGGTTTCTTCTTTTCGCGCATTTTTACAAAATTACCGTTAAAAATCCTGCGATACTGCGCAGCTGCGTTATGACTGCACTACTTTAATTTTCAGCAATTTATCCACAAGTTGCATAAAAGCCAATCCTTTGCAATTTCTCTTCAATCTTTGCCTCAAAACTCAGTTTGTCTCTTGGAAATTACCTACAATGCAAATCAAAGACAAAACCAATCAAATTGCTCATAAATTACTCAAAAACTAACAAAGTTTAAGTGAAAAGGTGCTGAAATCATATATCAATAATACACCCAACAAACACCCCCAAACTTAAGCTTTGCTTGTCCTCAAGCGAAAGACATAACTAAAGAAAGAAACAAACTAAAACTTAAGACTCAACACAAAATAACTCATGAAAGCAATGCTTTAAGATAGTAAGTTTTCACGGCCTCAGTAGATTTATCCCAATTCAAGAGGTAACTTTCAATCACAAGCATGAGAAATAATAACTTCACATAAGTTCCATTTTACTTCAAATCCCCCATGTGAGTGTGTGAATAGCCTCTATCCTAATCAATTGTCCCCGGATGAGTTTATACAAGTTAAGTGAATTATCAATATGGATCTTTTATTTTCAATCACTTAGGACTTCATAAGCTAACCTTTCATGCCACTCTCCACTAATTTAGGTTAATCATAGCATAAAAGATCAGTAGGACTTTACATTTGGTTGTAACGTGTGGCTAAGGTCAAGGTAGGATAATGTATATAACATAAGGCTAAACTACCTGTAAGCACACAACTATTCGAGGATGTTTAATGGAGCACATGCCAACTCTACTTCGTACCACCAAAACTATTCAACATATCTCTTTTCTTTCATCTTTCATTTCACTTCCTCAACAATCATTCACAACATTCGAAAACACATAAAGAGTCCACACTCCCCCAAACTTGCATTTTGATATTAATTACAAGGAGTGTGGCTCTTCTCATTTCTTTTCATTCTCTTCTTTTTCTTTTGTTTTTCTCAATATTTGAAGTTTTTTTTTGAAACAAAACAATACATCACCAAATCATCAAACCTCCCATCATTCAATACAAAACATGGCTCCATATAATCATCCTAGAACAATCATATGTTACAAGTAGGAAGGTCATTAATTGGGATAATTAATTTGACAAGTTAAGGAAGAATTTGTAGGTTGCACATGAAAGAAAAGGCTAATTAGGCTCAAATTGGTGGACTAGGGATATTCAATTATTACAAGGGTTGGCTTGAAAGGCTCAAACGATCCAAAGATGGCCTAAATCATTTCTCTAATGCTATGCAACCTAGGATTTTGCCTCGAGTGACAATCAAGGAAGTTCTAAAGTCCTATACTCATTCATTTTCATTTTTTTTCTTCACTTAAACTCACATAAACCTTCTCTAAGCGACAACATACTAGGCGAGGCTAAGTGCGCAAAATGTGGGGATTTTGCGTAAAACAAAACTATGCTTCAGTCAAGTATCCTCGTTACTATCATGTCATTCGTACGCTACTCATCATCGGCCTATTTTTTATCTTTTCAGCATTACTTTCAATCTTTTTTTTTTTTTTTTTTTTCAGTTTTTAAGCTTTTTTTTTTCAATTTTTTTTTCATCATTTTTTTTTATATTTATGAACATAATAAAAATATCACAACACATCAAAAGAAAAACACATAATTCGAATACTAAAAGAACAAGTTCACACAGGAAAACACATAATAATCACCCCCAAACTTTAAATGAGACATTGTCCTCAATGGTGAAAGTAAAGAAAAGAAAGCAGAGGACTTCCCTGAATATCCATGGTGGTCATTGTCCAAAAGCTTCTTAAATGGTTCAGCTCCAATTAGGCAAAGCAACTTGTTCCAGAAGATGTCTTTGGCATGTTGACATGCTAAACAACCTCTTCCAGTTGACACCACCCAAAAACACAAGTTCGACTGCAAGCAGTATTTGCTTCTAACCAGGGACACTACTTTACAAGTCAGTCACAGCTCACAACTCAATTATAAGCGAAGAAAGGCACACTCACCACCATAACATAGCCCGAACCACCACAACAATAAAAATACAACGCAATCACAAATCATCCAACCAACACATCGATTCACAATAGAAGCAGTCCTTAAAGCCACAAGATTTCCATAAAGCTTTTTGCCTCATTGAGAATTTTTAATCAAACCATTAGTATTCAAGCAAGACACACAACATACTCTATCCAACAAACACAATTCTCAACCCAATCACCTTCAGCAGCATAACACAACTACAATCGCTATAACTCAGTTAGAAAACATGGTCCAATTATAGGTCAACCAATCACCATGGATGTGCACAATAAAAACAGACCTGAATGCAATAAGATTTTGACTATTCTTTCAGCCTTATGGAGAACATGAAGCGAACAGTTAACATACAATTCAGACCTACAACATACTCCACCCAACAAACACAAACCACCAATATCCCTAAAGTATTCCACTGAAAAACCAATAATATCAATGCCACCAACATAAAAAGACCACGAACTAAAAAAAACTGTATGTAACTGCCCCTGTTCACGTGCGTTCTTCACCAAATTGTTTATTTTTTTCAATCCAACAATGCAACAAATAGACAGGCCACTTACCACGCTAAGGAGGGCTCTCCGCTTTTATCCGTGAGTCAGTCGTTGAAGAGCTGTCATCGACGACGGTGAGGTTGGGTGGTGGTTATGGCACTGGTGAGAGATGGAGCGATGGAGAGAGAGCGGAGAGAGAGATCTGATGGACAGGCGGCGGCGGCGTCGTCAATGGTGAGGTTGAGTGGCGTGAGGTACAGCGGCAATGGAGGTGGTTACCGACGAGAGAGCTTTGAGAGGTTTGAAGGTTTTGATTTTTTGAGTTTTGATGTGTTTGTATGTATGGGTAGCGTCTAATTGGGACTTTTACTTGGGTAGGAGTTTTGGAAAGTGTTTGGTTATGGGTCAGGTAGGATAGATAGGTAGGGGTGGGTTGGAGCTGATTGGTGTAGTGTGTGAGGTGGTGTTGATATGTTATGGGTTGGTTTGGGGCTTGAGATGGGTTTGGATATCTGATGGATTTTTTTTTCTTTTTTCTCAAACGTTAGATGTAAAGACGCCAGCGCAGCGACGCTTCTTTTAGCGTAACAGCGCTACTTCACAGCTTTATTTCTTCTTGTTCTTCTCTTTCATGCACGCATCTCCTTCACTCCAAGCACCAATTTTTCCATATTTTCTCCCTTAAATAACTTGGTAGAACTTCTCCTTGCCTCGGCTTCCCCCAAACTTCTTTCTTGAACCTATCATAACAATAAAAATCAACAATTAACCTCGACAACTATAACTCAAAAATCAACGAAAAACAACTAAAACAATAAAATCAAAAAATAAGAAACTTCGGGTTGCCTCCCGAAAAGCGCTTGTTTTAACGTCGACGGCCCGACGGAGCAATTTCTCTTAAGCCGTGTTGAAGTGGACAACGGACTTGTGCTTATCAAACTCATCATCCCAATAAGTCTTAAATTGTTGTCTGTTAACCTTGAACGTCCCCTTCTCTGGATGATTTACTTCAACAGCTCCATAGGGCAAAACCTTAGTCACAACAAAAGGGCCTGACCATCTTGACTTGCGTTTTCCAGGTATCCGTGGGTTATAGAGAAGTATTTGTTGCCCAGGAGAGAAATCTTTTCCCGAAACGGGTTTGTCATGCCACTCATTTGTCCTCTCCTTGTAACTTCTTGTTTTCTCATTCGCTTCATCACAGGATCTTTTTAGCTTATTCAACTGCAAGAATTCTTTCTCACCCACTGCTTGTACACCCATGTTTCGTTGTTTAATAGACTAATATTCCTTGTGCTCTAATTCCACCGAAACAAAAGAATTATCATGTAACAAGCTAGCCTCCAAGGGATCCAATTGACCCCCATGGTTAGACACTATAGCTTTAACGGCATCAATGCGAAAACAACTATCACTTGCTTTTGGGTACTTGTAAACTTTGAACACATTAAAGGTTACCTCTTCGTCTTGTACTCGCAACCGAAGCTCACCATTTCGAACATCAATAAGTGATCCCCCAGTTGCAAGGAAAGGTCTTCCAAGAATGATAGGAATTTCCTTGTCTTCCTCCATATCGAGCACTATAAAATCTACAGGAAAGATGAATTTATCGACTTTGACGAGCACATCTTCAATTACTCCTCCAGGGTGTATTAGCGAACGATCAGCTAACTGTAGTGTTACAGTAGTAGGTCTTGCCTCTCCTAAACCAAGCTTCCTGAAAATAGACAAAGGCATCAAATTAATACTAGCACCTAAATCACATAACGCTCGCTCAAAAACAACATTGCCAATTTCACAAGGAATAGTAAAACTCCCCGGATCCTTGAGCTTTTGTGGTAGTTTCTTCTGTAGGATGGCGCTGCACTCCTCAGTAAGTGCAACTATCTTGTAATCTCCAAGCTTCCTCTTATTTGAAAGAATGTCTTTCATGAACTTCACATAACTAGGCATTTGTTCAAGTGCATCCGCGAATGGAATATTGATGTGAAGTTTCTTGAAGACTTCAAGAAATTTAGCAAATTGCTTATCAAGCTTATTTTTCTGCAATCGTTGAGGGAATGACACAACTACATGCGGCTCCTTCATAGGTTGTGGCTGAGCTTCTACTTTCTCTTTATCTTCTGCCTTATTCTTTGCTTCACTTTTTTCAACCTTCTTAGCTCTCACTGGCTCCTCTAACTCTTTGCCACTTCTCAAAGTGATCGCTTTACAATGCTCTATGCCATCTCTTCTGGGATTTACCACTGAAGTACTAGGTAAATTCCTTTGTTGTCTTTCTGAAAACATGGTAGCCATTTGGCTAAATTGTGCCTCTAAATTTCTGATTTGTGTAGCTTGGTTCTGGAGACTTATCCTAGTTTCGTTCATAAATTGAGTCTGGGAATTAGCCAACTGTGTCTGCGAATTCGCCAATTAAGCAATTACCTCCTCCAAGTTCACCTTATTCTCTGGTGGGGGGTTATTCTGCTCAGGCTGCAACACATTCTGAGTATTCCTCCAGGAAAAATTCGGATGATTACGCCATGCTGGATTATATATGTTAGAGTGCTGATTGTGCTGTTGCCCATTAAAATTCCATACATACTGTGCTTGTTCTGCTGTGCCTTGCGCAAATGGATTTCCAACCTGACATTCTACACTATGATGTGGACCATATCAAAACTCGCACACCACTGCCGCTTGGACAACATTAGCAGTCATTTGATTATTTTACAACTGTTTCGCGAGATTGTCAATTTTCGCTGTCAAGGCAGTTATGACATCAATCTCATAAATCCCAGCTGTCTTCTTTGGTGTGACTCTCTCACTTGACCACTGCTGGTGGTTCAAAACAATATCCTCCAGCAACGCATAAGCTTCATCTGCTGTCTTGTTCATTAAAGCTCATCCTGCAGATACATCTATCAAAGTTCTTGTGGAACTAATTAACCCACTGTAAAAATTATGAACTTGCATCCATCTGGGTACACCATGATTAGGACACTTCCTCAGCAATGCCTTATACCTTTCCCACGCTTCACATAGAGTTTCTCCTTCATGTTGCGCAAAATTATTAATCTCTATGCGCAGCTTCGCTGTCTTTCCTGGTAGAAAAAATCTTGACAAAAACTTGTGTACCAAATCTTCCCAAGTAGTGATTGAATCTGAAGGCAGCGAGTTCAACCATTCCTTAGCTTGATCCCTTAAAGAGAAAGGAAACAAGCGAAGGCGCAGAGCTTAATCAGTGACTCCATTGTACTTAACTGTTCCATAGACTTCTAAAAAATTCACTATGTGCTGGTTAGGATCTTCAGAAGGCAGTCCATAGAATGGAATATTCTGAATCAACTGCAGCGTCACTGTTTTCAAGTCAAAATTATTCGCCTGAATCACTGGCCTTCTAATCACAGGTTGAATTCCAGTGGGTGGCAAAGCATACTCTCGCAGTGTTCTTGGCGGATTTTCCTGATTATTTCCTTCTTGTGCTACCACAATGTCAGCCATATTTCCTTGCAAATGATGGGTAGTTGTAGTAGCTCTTTTCTCCTTTTTGTTCTTCCGACAGGTTCGTTCTATCTCAGGATCGAAAGATAACAAATTGCTATCTCCCAACTTTCGCATACACCTAAAAGAATATGTTCCTGAAACACGCGTAACGAAAATAAGAGAACAAAACAAAACAAAATAAAATCCAAAGTAAAATCAAAGCTATTTGGTATCGATATTAATAATTAACACAGTCCCCGGCAACAGCGCCAAAAACTTGTTGTGTGAATTCTAACGCAAGTGCACGTATCGTAACAAGTAATAAAATGATGAATAAAGATCGTTCCCACGAGGACTGTGATTACTAACTACCGAAATTAATTTAGCTTTAATTTTATTTGGACAATCAAATATGAGAGATTTTGAGTAAAAACTAATAAATAAAATACTTTTGAAATTAGCAACTAAAGTGAATACGAAATTAATAAAGAAGATAAATCAAGAATTAAAATGCTCTAGGGGTTCTGATTTCACCAAGATTAATCCTATTTGAAACTATTGATATAAATCAATGGAAACCTATTCCTTACGTTGCCAGCAATTTCGCTAAGGTAGATATTAATCTTTCTCAAGCATCAATAACCTATCCCAATAAGCAAGCTAACTGCATCTCTGTGATAACTGTGAACTCATGGAATGCTTTAAGCGCTAGAAATTCAAATGCTGCACTAGATCTCATAACTATCTCTAGCTTATGACGATTTAATGGTATTTTATACGTGGTCTAATTTAGTTATCACTTCTCAGTCTCAAACCAAATCACGAATCATGTAATTGTTGATCAGGCAACCACAAGCATTAAACTCAGCATAAAATACTCAATGCAAATATGGAATAGTTCATCAATTAATTCAAAACCAAAAACATCAAATATTCATAATCTCGCTACATCGTAGCCCTAGAAAAATAACTTAGAACATCATAATGAAATTAAATAAAATCTCAATTATAACGTAAAATATGATAAGAAAGATAGAGAAAACTAGGATTTGGAGAAGAATTGGGGCAGAAGTCCATCTCCGGATTGTTCCTCCGTCTTCAACTCACGAATCCTCTTTTTCTCTCCCTCTGAAACGTTGTTTTTTCTGCCCACCTGATGGCTGCCTCCAAAAAGCTCTCTTAAACGTTTATTTACTTCTCTTTTAACATAGGGTTTCTTCTTTTCGCGTATTTTTACAAAATTACCCTTAAAAATCCTGCGATACTGCGCAGCTGCGTTATGACTGCGCTACTTTAATTTTCAGCAAATTATCCACAAGTTGCATAAAAGCCAATCCTTTGCAATTTCTCTTCAATCTTTGCCTCAAAACTTAGTTTGTCTCTTTGAAATTACCTACAATGCAAATCAAAGACCAAACCAATCAAATTGCTCATAAATTACTCAAAAACTAACAAAGTTTAAGTGAAAATGTGCTGAAATCATATATCAATAATACACCCAACAGGTGGTAAAAATATTCTTATCAAAGTTGTGTTCCAAGCAATTCTTTCTTATGTTATGTCTTCGGTTCTCTTTCCTAAATCTTTATGCAGAAAATTATCGTCCATGGCTGCAGATTTTTGGTGGAAAAAAGAAGGAAAAGAGGGATTCATTGGATTAATTGGGAAAAGCTAATGGAACCAAAATGCCGAGGAGGATTGGGATTTAGAGATTTATACTGTTTCAACCAGGCCCTTATTGTTAAGCAAGCTTAGAAACTTCTTACAAATCCAAATTGTCTTGTGGCCAAAATCCTTCTTGGCATTTACTGTTCAAGGGAAGACTTTTGGAAAGCTCGTAGAAGAAATCTATCCTCTTGTCATGAAAGAGCATCCTTAAAGGAAGAGACATCATCACCGCCAAAGCCCTTTGGTCGATCGGAAACGGGACTATTGTTGATATTTGGGAATACCCCTGGATTCACGACTTCCCCAATCTATCAGGCTTCCGTACATAAGGTTTTGATAAAGTTTGTGATCTTATCAATAGCTCGACAGGTTATTGGAAAAGAGACATCCTCAACGCCATCTTCCCATCAAACATTGTGAACGCAATACTTGTCATTCACCCTTCCCTCACTGACAGAGAAGATAAGCTCATTTGGCCCCTCTCTCGCAATGGCTCATACACGGTGAAGTCAGGCTACAAGTTTATCAAAGAGTGGGATCCAAACACCTTAAATTTACCTCATTCATCTGCAAGCTCATCTTTTCATTACCATCCTTCGCTTTGGAATCTTATTTGGGTGGCAAAGATTCCTTCCAAGGTAAAAATTTTCATTTGGAAAACTTGTTGGAATGGACTTCTTACGATGGAAAATCTCTTCAAAAGGAAATGCACCCCTTCTCCATTGTGTAAACTTTGCAAGTCTGATATTGAATCTATTGAGCATACCTTTCTTTTGTGTCCTTGGACTCATCGATTTTGGTGTGTTTCCCCAATCCATTGTGTTGTGTATCCGAATTCTATCTCACGGTTTGGGGTTTGGCTACTCCATATCATGGACAAATGTGTGCATGTTGGTCATGGAAAAAATGATGCTGCTTCAATTGTTGCTTTGTGTTGTTGGCACATTTGGAAGGAAATATGCCATGCAAGTATTGAAAAAAAGGATGTTAATATTCCTAGAGCTATTTCCTTGCTGCAAACAAGTCTTTTAGATAGGCACCACTTGCTATCCCCTTTGCAGTCCTAACCACGACTTTCAAGTGCAGCACCAGGCCAATGTCCCAACGTCGTGGTCTCCCCTGAGTGGAAACAATTTGAAGATATATGTTGATGCAGCTTTTTTCCTTCACTTCTTGTCAGCTGCTAGTGCTTTTATTTGTAGAGATGGGAGAGGAAATTTAATCCATGGACAAGCTTTCTCCTTTCGTTCCACCTCTGCCTTTGAAGCTAAAGCCATCACAATCAGGTCTACTTGCCAGTTTGCAACTCAGCTCTCTTTTCAAAGCATTGTGATTGAAAGCGATTGTGACGCCCGAGAACTTTACCATACATTTATTTACTGTTGCATCTACTATTTGCACATTTTTACTATGCATTGCTTGTTGCTTATGTGGTTACTATTCATCACGCTTTTCAACCACTTAATTAATTCGAATTAACATTTTTCCTAAATCATATTAATTGTTTTAGGAATGAGAAAAATGTGCATTTGAGCTAAAAGCAATAGGAGCATCCGTTTAGAAAATAATTTGTTGAAACTAATAAATAGTGTTACGTAGCAAAACTATGTGTTTTGATTAGCTATCATTTAAATTGCATTCAGGACTCACTTTAAGCTAGCTTAATTCATATTTTGACCAACATACTCACACTAAAATAAAACATATAGACTTATATATGCTCAACACCTCACACTAAGCTCATAAGTTAGCAAAACACAAAAAAAAAAGAAAAAGAAAAGCTGAAAATACTGTAGCAAATCCGAAAATTAGCATAGGAGGAGAAGGAAAGATTTTTGCTCAACAAATCTTCAATCCAAGCCAAGCCAAGCTAGGTGCAAGTAGTTTAGGGTGTTTACTAGCCTCCTAGGAGCTCTTACGCGCAATAGGTGATGGATTTGCATGCTATTTTTACATTTTTGAAATGTGACAACTTTCTTGAATTTCTTGTTTTGCTCTTAAATGCTATTTCAATGCTCAAATATGATTATGTATGTTATATATAAGTAGTAGAGACTAATTTATGCTATTGTTTCGTAGTTTAATCGATTGAAATTGCTCGTTGGATATTTGGTATAAACAGTGACGGGAATGTTAGGGTTTTGTGAAATTGGACCTTATAACTTGAATTAATTTTTCTAATAGGTGCTTTAGATGTTAATGAAAGTAATGTAAAGGCCCCGTAGGGTTTAATTGCTTATAACCTAGTAAAAGAAGGAAATAGCCGACTTTCAGAAAGGGGTTTCGGCGTTATCGCGAATCCGGGTTGTATTGGCCTCCACATTTAGTAATCCTAGGCTATTTAGGACCTAACTAAGCTTTGCTAGCTCCCATTTGAGTCCCGGTTGAGGTACGTGTAGTACAAAGTCAAAAGAAGGGATTTGGAGATTTCGGGCTAAATGCTGGTGTTCGCGTGATTTCGAGGGTCCTAAAGGTACCTAAGGGGTTAACTAGAAGCATGGTATAGGCCGCTTGCTAATCTAGAACCATAACATGAGTTTGGAAGGAAAACGGATTGAATAACAAAGGGGTTTAAGTACAAATTCGATTATCTCACGTTTCTAAGACCCTAACATGACTCCTTGTGTGTTTAAATGTGTTTTCAAGATGTTTTGGAACCTTTGGTATAGTTCTATGTGAATCTTGAATATGCCTTTTGTAATTTGCTTAATTGTTATATGAAATTGCTTCTATTGTTATTGTTATATTTGTTGTTGTTGTCAATTTGCTATCTTTGGACATGTGTAGGCTAGATGTTTGATAAAAATGCATAATGAAGTGTTGAATGCCATGGAATATTTACAATAGCTTGATTCTTGAACATGAATGTGAATAATGTGGTTGAGTTATCTTTAAGTTGCATGGTATTGTTGTGTTTAGGTAGTAGTCTTGAATGGTATTTGGAAGATGTTGATGCTTTGGAGTTGAATTGGAGGGGTTATGGGCTAGACTTTTACAGGTTTGGTTTATTAAAGATCAGGGAGTTGCACTTTCTTTGATTTTAAAATTGATGCATATATATATTGAATTTCTTGTTTTGTTGAATTTAGCTATATTGCTTGTTATAAATGCTTGATATATGATATTTGGAGTTTATAGAACACTTTTGCATAGCTAACTATTATATTCCATGGTTGAATGTTGAGATTGAAGGAAGTAGATGATGAATAGTGCTCGTTTTAGGGTTTTGAATAAAATTTGCTAATTAGCTTGAACTGAGACTTCAATTAGATGCTCTAGACCCTAATGAAGCTAGATAGAAAGCCACGTGAAGTTGAATCACCCAAAACTGAGATAAATTGCATAATTAGTCGACTTTTAAAAGAGGACTTTTCTCGTTGTGCAATCTGGGCACGTTTGGGCTTTGGATTAGGTATCCTTGGGGTAAGGAAGTACTTTTGGTGCTTTCGTTACACGGAATTGGGACTCGGTTAGTATAGTTGTAGTTAAAACCCGCTCGGGGCCTTCCCGAGCTTTTGCTTCTAAAATGAGTTTTTATGCTCTTAATAGGTGTCTTTTGGCTTGGTTGGGAATGTAGTATGGTTAGGTTGTGGGTTGGTAACTTTGAAATGCACTTAGGAGAAGAAAAGATTGGTTAAAGAAAGGGAAAATGTAGTATATCGCTTATTTTGATGCATCTAGAGCTTGTTGTAGTGTTGTCATGCATTATATTGTTTGTCTAAACTTCAATTGAGCTATTTAAATAGATGGTGAAGAAAAGTTATTTTGAATGCCTCTTTTAGTGACTATATTGCTATATTGTGTATTTGTTGGCTTATATTGCAATTATTTATTAGGGCGGCCTACTTTGTCGACCCTCCTACTTGCTATTTATTGTTGTTGGAACTTGTGTTTTGAATTCGGGGTTACGCAACCTTTTCGGATATGATAGTGTCGAGAACACGAGCGACATCGGGCTTGCCGTGCTCCCTCGACTACCATGGTGCCTATTCCCTTTCTCGCTGAGCATACTCTACTACCCCAGATGCGTGGTTCACCTGCTGGGCATATAGCGCTACCTTAGGAGAAAAGGTCGTAGGATCGGGATACATCCGAAGTATCCCAACTTGGAGGAGTAAGGGTTTGCCGGCACTTGCGTGAAGTTCGTGGTTCGTGGTACGAGATTGAAGACTTGAAGTGGAACCGTATCCTTTTAATATGTGGTTAATTACTTGTTTACTTGGTTGTGTTATTTGGTGTTGGAAATACTATTATTCTGATGCATATCATGTTGCATGCCTCGGTATGCTGCATCACCTCCCTCACTGGGTAACTTTGGTTACTCATTCCTCGTTTTAACATGTTATAGGTGCAGTTAGAATAATTACCTTGTGTGTTGTGCTGTTGGTTGCTTATCCTGCTGTGGTTAGAAGCTATTATGAAGATGGAACTTGGTGTATATTTTTGTACTGTTTTGAAACCCCTTGAAGTCTTGTATGTACTTTGTACAGCTTGTTGGATAGTAATTAAATTAAGAACTTATATGGTTTGATAGAGTAGTTGGCATGTAATAGCTAAAGATAGATTTTATTGCCTTTTATTTGCCTGCTTGTATGATTATATTTTGTCTAAGGCTCGGATGACCTTGAGACTGGGAGTAGTTGGACAATTGAAGTTGGGGTGTTGTATTGTGATTATACTTATTGCTTGCAGGTTTTTGATTAGTCCTATAAACAGGGGAGACTCCGTCCGTTTTCCCTAAAATTTTGTGCCTGGGTTTGGATTTGGGTTGAGAATATTTTGATTAATAGAAGTCCCGGTTCCGTGAGGGATCGGGGCGTTACAGAAGTGGTATCAGAGCTTAGCAGCTCACAGCCGGGATAGGGTCCTCGGCCTGGCAGGTAGCGACCCTTGAGTGCGTCCATGCGAAGTGTGTTTTGAATAGGAACATGCTTGTATGTAAACCTTGTGTGTGTGCTTGTACAAAAATGTGTATTTATGTGCCTTACTGTGTTAACCTAGTGAATTTGCAATACATGCAAATGTGTGATTTTGTGTAGACCTATGTGACCTATTTCTGTAGTAAAGAGAAATATGTGAGATGTGTATTATGTGATCATGAGTGCACTTATGTGGTGTATAGGTGCAATATGTGAAGGTTACATGACATAAGCATTTGATATGATTAATTATTTATTTAATTGATTTATTAAGTATCTACTTACTTTAGTAATTTGTAATAATGTGCATTAAGAATTTATTTTAAATAGAATCAACTGCATACACGTATTACCCTTCGAAATGGTAAGTAACTTTCTTCCCCTGAAAGAGTCGGCTAGTAGCGGACCTTCTAAGAGATAGACCAACAGAAGAGGAGCAGTTGATCAGTAGTTTATGATGATCAGTGGATAATATGCATTACTTGGAGCTTGATATTTAATAATCGGCCACTGGTATCTTTCTTGGTATTTTCCTCTGGAATTCTTGTTGGAGCTCTTGTTGGCATTTTCCTTGGAATTCTTTTCGGTGATCTTATTCAGAGTTCTAAATTGGATTTCTTAATTGGAGCCTTTATTTGGCCATATCACTTGGGGATTCGCTGGCAGTACTACTGGGATTTTTTAATGAGTTCTTACGAGAATTCGTATACGGTATTCTTGCTCAGCAACTGATGAAGAATTATTGAAGTTGGTTTTCAGTTGATGCGGAGTTCTCGTGGAAGAAGAATTGCGTGGACGCAATTTGTTTAAGGGGGAGAGGATGTGACGCCCGAGAACTTCACCGTACATTTATTTACTGTTGCATCTACTATTTGCGTATTTTCACTATGCATTGCTTGTTGCTTATGTGGTTACTATTCATCACGCTTTTCAACCATTTAATTAATTCGAATTAGCATTTTTCTTAAATCATATTAATTATTTTAGGAATGAAAAAAAATATTCATTTGAGCTAAAAGCGATAGGAGCATCCGTTTAGAAAATGATTTGTTAAAACTAATGAATAGTGTTACGTAACAAAACTTTGTGTTTTGATTAGCTATCATTTAAATTGCATTTAGGACTCACTTTAAGCTAGCTTAATTCATATTTTGACCAACATACTCACACTAAAATAAAACATATAGACTTATATATGCTCAACACCTCACACTAAGCTCATAAGTTAGCAAAACACAAAAAAAAAAAGAAAAGGAAAAGCTGAAAATACTGTAGCAAATCCGAAAATTAGCATAGGAGGAGAAGGAGAGATTTTTGCTCAACAAATCTTCAATCCAAGCCAAGCCAAGCTAGGTGCAAGTAGTTTAGGGTGTTTACTAGCCTCCTAGGAGCTCTTACGCGCAATAGGTGATGGATTTGCATGCTATTTTTACATTTTTGAAATGTGACAACTTTCTTGAATTTCTTGTTTTACTCTTAAATGCTATTTCAATGCTCAAATATGCTTATGTATGTTATATATAAGTAGTAGAGACCTAATTTATGCTATTGTTTCGTAGTTTAATTGGTTGAAATTGCTCGTTGGATATTTGGTATAAACAGTGACGGGAATGTTAGGGTTTTGTGAAATCGGACCTTATAACTTGAATTAATTGTTCTAATAGGTGCTTTAGATGTTAATGAAAGTAATGTAAAGGCCCCGTAGGGTTTAATTGCTTATAACCTAGTAAAAGAAGGAAATAGCCGACTTTCAGAAAGGGGTTTCGGCGTTATCGCGAATCCGGGTTGTATTGGCCTCCACATTTAGTAATCCTAGGCTATTTAGGACCTAACTAAGCTTTGCTAGCTCCCATTTGAGTCCCGGTTGAGGTACGTGTAGTACAAAGTCAAAAGAAAGGATTTGGAGATTTTGGGCTAAATGCGGGTGTTCGCGTGATTTTGAGGGTCCTAAAGGTGCCTAAGGG
This sequence comes from Ehretia macrophylla, assembly GCA_037974665.1. Lineage (NCBI taxonomy): Eukaryota > Viridiplantae > Streptophyta > Magnoliopsida > Boraginales > Ehretiaceae > Ehretia > Ehretia macrophylla. The sequence goes on along the minus strand of CM075767.1, from coordinate 15,000,409 downwards.
GTTAACTAGAAGCATGGTATAGGCCGCTTGCTAATCTAGAACCATAACATGAGTTTGGAAGGAAAACGGATTGAATAACAAAGGGGTTTAAGTACAAATTTGATTATCTCACGTTTCTAAGACCCTGACATGACTCCTTGTGTGTTTAAATGTGTTTTCAAGATGTTTTGGAGCCTTTGGTATAGTTCTATGTGAATCTTGAATATGCCTTTTGTAATTTGCTTAATTGTTATATGAAATTGCTTCTATTGTTATTGTTATATTTGTTGTTGTTGTCAATTTGCTATCTTTGGACATGTGTAGGCTAGATGTTTGATAAAAATGCATAATGAAGTGTTGAATGCCATGGAATATTTACAATAGCGTGATTCTTGAACATGAATGTGAATAATGTGGTTGAGTTATCTTTAAGTTGCATGGTATTGTTGTGTTTAGGTAGTAGTCTTGAATGGTATTTGGAAGATGTTGATGCTTTGGAGTTGAATTGGAGGGGTTATGGGCTAGACTTTTACAGGTTTGGTTTATTAAAGATCAGGGAGTTGCACTTTCTTTGATTTTAAAATTGATGCATATATATATTGAATTTCTTGTTTTGTTGAATTTAGCTATATTGCTTGTTATAAATGCTTGATATATGATATTTGGAGTTTATAGAACACTTTTGTATAGCTAACTATTATATTCCATGGTTGAATGTTGAGATTGAAGGAAGTAGATGATGAATAGTGCTCGTTTTAGGGTTTTGAATAAAATTTGCTAATTAGCTTGAACTGAGACTTCAATTAGATGCTCTAGACCCTAATGAAGCTAGATAGAAAGCCACGTGAAGTTGAATCACCCAAAACTGAGCTAAATTGCATAATTAGTCTACTTTTAAAAGAGGACTTTTCTCGTTGTGCAATCTGGGCACGTTTGGGCTTTGGATTAGGTATCCTTGGGGTAGGAAGTACTTTTGGTGCTTTCGTTACACGGAATTGGGACTCGGTTAGTATAGTTGTAGTTAAAACCCGCTCGGGGCCTTCCCGAGCTTTTGCTTCTAAAATGAGTTTTTATGCTCTTAATAGGTGTCTTTTGGCTTGGTTGGGAATGTAATATGGTTAGGTTGTGGGTTGGTAACTTTGAAATGCACTTAGGAGAAGAAAAGATTGGTTAAAGAAAGGGGAAATGTAGTATATGGCTTATTTTGATGCATCTAGAGCTTGTTGTAGTGTTGTCATGCATTATATTGTTTGTCTAAACTTCAATTGAGCTATTTAAATAGATGGTGAAGAAAAATTATTTTGAATGCCTCTTTTAGAGACTATATTGCTATATTGTGTATTTGTTGGCTTATATTGCAATTATTTATGAGGGCGGCCTACTTTGTCGACCCTCCTACTTGCTATTTATTGTTGTTGGAACTTGTGTTTTGAATTCGGGGCTGCACAACCTTTTCGTATATGATAGCGTCGAGAACACGGGCGACATCGGGCTTGCCGTGCTCCCTCGACTACCATGGTGCCTATTCCCTTTCTCGCTGAGCATACTCTACTACCCCAGATGCGTGGTTCACCTGCTGGGCATATAGTGCTACCTTAGGAGAAAAGGTCGTAGGATCGGGATACATCCGGAGTATCCTAACTTGGAGGAGTAAGGGTTTGCCGGCACTTGCGTGAAGTTTGTGATTCGTGGTACGAGATTGAAGACTTGAAGTGGAACCGTATCCTTTTAATATGTGGTTAATTACTTGTTTACTTGGTTGTGTTATTTTGTGTTGGAAATACTATTATTCTGATGCATATCATGTTGCATGCCTCGGTATGCTGCATCACCTCCCTCACTGGGTAACTTTGGTTACTCATTCCTCATTTTAACATGTTATAGGTGCAGTTAGAATAACTACCTTGTGTGTTGTGCTGTTGGTTGCTTATCCTGCTGTGGTTAGAAGCTATTGTGAAGATGGAACTTGGTGTATATTTTTGTACTGTTTTGAAACCCCTTGAAGTCTTGTATGTACTTTGTACAGCTTGTTGGATAGTAATTAAATTAGGAACTTATATGGTTTGATAGAGTAGTTGGCATGTAATAGCTAAAGATAGATTTTATTGCCTTTTATTTGCCTACTTGTATGATTATATTTTGTCTAAGGCTCGGATGGCCTTGAGACTGGGAGAAGTTGGACAATTGAAGTTGGGGTATTGTATTGTGATTATACTTGTTGCTTGCAGGTTTTTGATTAGTCCTATAAACAGGGGAGACTCCGTCCATTTTTCCAAAAATTTTGTGCCCGGGTTTGGATTTGGGTTGAGAATATTTTGATTAATAGAAGTCCCGATTCCGTGAGGGATCGGGGCGTTACAGAAGTGGTATCAGAGCTTAGCAACTCACAGCCGGGATAGGGTCCTCGGCCTGGCGGGTAGTGACCATTGAGTGCGTCCATGCGAAGTGTGTTTTGAATAGGAACGTGCTTGTATGTAAACCTTGTGTGTGTGCTTGTACAAAAATGTGTACTTATGTGCCTTACTGTGTTAACCTAATGAATTTGCAATACATGCAAATGTGTGATTTTGTGTAGACCTATGTGACCTATTTCTGTAGTAAAGAGAAATATGTGAGATGTGTATTATGTGATCATGAGTGCACTTGTGTGGTGTATAGGTGCAATATGTGAAGGTTACATGACATAAGCATTTGATATGATTAATTATGTATTTAATTAATTTATTAAGTATCTACTTACTTTAGTAATTTGTAATAATGTGCATTAAAAATTTATTTTAAATAGAATCAACTGCATACACGTATTACCCTTCGAAATGGTAAGTAACTTCTTTCCCCTGAAAGAGTCGGCTAGTAGTGGACCTTCCAAGAGATAGACCAACAGAAGAGGAGCAGTTGATCAGTAGTTTATGATGATCAGTGGATAATATGCATTACTTAGAGCTTGATATTTAATAATCGGCCACTGGTATCTTTCTTGGTATTTTCCTCTGGAATTCTTGTTGGAGCTCTTGTTGGCATTTTCCTTGGAATTCTTTTCGGTGATCTTATTCAGAGTTCTAAATTGGATTTCTTAATTGGAGCCTTTATTTGGCCTTATTACTTGGAGATTCGCTGGCAGTACTACTGGGATTTCTTAATGAGTTCTTACGAGAATTCATATACGGTATTCTTGCTTAGCAACTGATGAAGAATTATTGAAGTTGGTTTTCAGTTGATGCGGAGTTCTCGTGGAAGAACAATTGCGTGGACGCAATTTGTTTAAGGGGGAGAGGATGTGACGCCAGAGAACTTCACCGTACATTTATTTACTGTTGCATCTACTATTTGCGTATTTTCACTATGCATTGCTTGTTGCTTATGTGGTTACTATTCATCACGCTTTTCAACCCCTTAATTAATTCGAATTAGCATTTTTATTAAATCATATTAATTGTTTTAAGAATGAAAAAAATGTTCATTTGAGCTAAACGCGATAGGAGCATCCGTTTAGAAAATGATTTGTTAAAACTAATAAATAGTGTTACGTAACAAAACTTTATGTTTTGATTAGCTATCATTTAAATTGCATTTAGGACTCATTTTAAGCTAGCTTAATTCATATTTTGACCAACATACTCACACTAAAATAAAACATATAGACTTATATATGCTCAACACCTCACACTAAGCTCATAAGTTAGCAAAACACAAAAAAAAAAAAAATACGAAAAGCTGAAAATACTGTAGCAAATCCGAAAATTAGCATAGGAGGAGAAGGAGAGATTTTTGCTCAACAAATCTTCAATCCAAGCCAAGCCAAGCCAAGCTAGGTGCAATTGGTTTAGGGTGTTTACTAGCCTCCTAGGAGCTTCTACGCGCAATAGGTGAGGGATTTGCATGCTACTTTTACATTTTTGAAATGTGACAACTTTCTTGACTTTCTTGTTTTGCTCTTAAATGCTATTGCAATGCTCAAATATGCTTATGTATGTTATATATAAGTAGTAGAGACCTAATTTATGCTATTGTTTTATAGTTTAATCGGTTGAAATTGCTCGTTGGATATTTGGCATAAATAGTGACGGGAATGTTAGGGTTTTGTGAAATCGGACCTTATAACTTGAATTGATGGTTCTAATAGGTGCTTTAGATGTTAATGAAAGTAATGTAAAGGCCCCGTAGGGTTTCATTGCTCATAACCTAGTAAAAGAAGGAAATAGCCGACTTTTAGAAAGGGGTTTCGGGGTTATTGCGAATCAGCGTTGAATTGGCCTCCACATTTAGTAATCCTAGGCTATTTAGGACCTAACTAAGCTTTGCTAGCTCACATTTGAGTCCCGGTTGAGGTACGTGTAGTACAAAGTCAAAAGAGGGGATTTGGAGCTTTTGGGCTAAATGCGCGGGTGTTCGCGTGATTTCGAGGGTCCTAAAGGTGTCTAAGGGGTTAACTAGAAACATGGTATAGGCCGCTTGCTAATCTAGAACCATAACATGAGTTTGGAAGGAAAACGGATTGAATAACAAAGGGGTTTAAGTACAAATTCGATTGTCTCACACTTCTAAGACCTTGACATGACTCCTTGTGTGTTTAAATGTGTTTTCAAGATGTTTTGAAGCTTTTGGTATAGTTCTATGTGAATCTTGAATATGCCTTTTGTAATTTGCTTAATTGTTATATGAAATTGCTTCTATTGTTATTGTTATATTTGTTGTTGTTGTCAATTTGTTATCTTTGGACATGTGTAGGCTAGATGTTTGATAAAAATGCATAATGAAGTGTTGAATGCCATAGAATATTTACAATAGCTTGATTCTTGAACATGAATGTGAATAATGTGGTTGAGTTATCTTTAAGTTGCATGGTATTGTTGTGTTTAGGTAGTAGTCTTGAATGGTATTTGGAAGGTGTTGATACTTTGGAGTTGAATTGGAGGGGTTATGGGTTAGACTTTTACAGGTTTGGTTTATTAAAGGTGATGGAGTTGCACTTTCTTTGATTTTAAAGTTGATGCATATATATATTGAATTTCTTGTTTTGTTGAATTTAGCTATATTGCTTGTTATAAATGCTTGATATATGATCTTTGGAGTTTATAGAACACTTTTGCATAGCTAGTTATTATATTCCATGGTTGAATGTTGAGATTGAAGGAAGTAGATGATGAATAGTGCTGGTTTTAGGGTTTTGAATAAAATTTGCTAATTAGCTTGAATTGAGACTTCAATTAGATGCTCTAGACCCTAATGAAGCTAGATGGAAAGCCACGTGAAGTTGAATCACCCAAAACCGAGCTAAATTGCATAATTAGTCGACTTTTAAAAGAGGACTTTTCTAGTTGTGCGATCCGGACACGTTTGGGCTTTGGATTAGGTATCCTTGGGGTAAAGAAGTACTTTTGGTGCTTTCGTTACACGGAATTGGGGCCCGGTTAGTATAGTTGTAGTTAAAACCCGCTCGGGGCCTTCTCGAGCTTTTGCTTCTAAAATGGGTTTTTATGATCTTAATAGGTGTCTTTTGGCTTAGTTGGGAATGTAGTATGATTAGGTTGTGGGTTGGTAACTTTGAAATGCACTTAGGAGAAGAAAAGATTGGTTAAAGAAAGGGGAAATGTAGTATTTGGCTAATAAGGTAGAAGACAAGTGGTTTCCTACGCAAGGCAAGCTATTTTGCATAAAAAGTACTCTATCCTAATTGAGAGAGAGAGGAATAACCTTACTAGCCTAAGATCGTACTGAAATCTGGATTGTCTTTTAGCCTGCCAGCCTGGTCATTTAGTGAAAGTCAGGGGTTGGATTCTTGAATCTATGGTTCGGGATTGATGACTGGACATTCATTGAGAAGGAAGAAGGGGCTGCTGATACGGTAGGCTTTGGTTCAGGCAACGAAGCATGAGTTTTTTGGTAAAGAAAGAGGGATGAAGATAGACCTATTGGAAGAGAGGATAGGGCGAAGTTCCCTTTGACAGAAGTTGTGTTTCAAGAAGAGTCGGTCAATACCGTTGCCATTCAAGAACAAACAGAAGATGTTCAGCAACCTTTCCTCGACTACCTGCAACACGGCCTCAGCAGAAGGCTAAGAGAAAGGAAAGAAGAAGTGCACCAAGATTTGCCCTAATTGAAAATGAGCTGTACCAAAGATCTCTGGATGGTTTTGACTCAGATGCCATACCTGGAAAAAGAAGAGGCTCCACTATGGTAGAGTGGAAGCTTCATTGGTACCAAAATCAAAGTAGGTTCCTAAGGTAGCAAGTTACGGCGGGCTCGAAAGCCGGAACGCGCGCTAGCGCGCATTACGTTTTCTCGCCCCTACACTTGCTGGGAATCAGTGCATAGCTTTAACCGGCGGCAGTCGTTCCAACTAAAGAGGCAGAAATAGGGGGCGGATAAGTAGGGATCAATGGGAAGGAAATATGGGTCTCCGTCCGTCACTTCTCGATTCTTCTTATTGTTTACTCTCTAAAGTAAAAAATCTTACTCTTCGATTCAGTAGGGGACCATGATGGGGTTGAGATGGCCACAAAGGTCGATGTATGAGTTGGGTGAGAACCCAATGGGGGTGGTCCGGGACAAACAGAATCCCAAAATTACTTTGGAGATGTGATGCTTTACTTTGGGGGATGCCTTACTATCATCATTTGGCTCCCAAAAACAACAACCTGGTTGCGTAGGCACTTGACTCCGAAGACATCCCATAAACTTAGAGCCATTGATTAGGAAAGACTTTTATGCACTTCAATACCTACATCATAATCAAAGTACATTATGGATCCTGTTTTATGTGCTGCTGAATATTTTGTAACTCTAGCTTGACGAGTGCTGGTATGACCTTGTTTTGTAGTGCTCCTATGGCTACTTACAGCAACATGTATTAAGACTGGAAGGCCTCAGATTGCAAAGAGAGCGATAGAGCTGGTGGAGCAGCGCAAGTAGTTTATCCAGCAGCAGGAATAACAGCTACAAGCCGAGCTGTCACTAATTTCAGGTGCGAGACCTGCTGCAAAAGGGAGATTTGGACAACCAACGACGCGTAGAGTCGTCGTCTTCAAGCCGAACTGCTAAAGTTGGCTACCCGAGAACAATTGCCTGAGTGAGCTACTAATTTTTTCTCTTGTCTTAAAGCCCAAGGCGAAAGGCGAATGCCAAAGGCGATTGAGGATCAAGCCTTCTGACGTCTGCCCAACCTCCAGCCTCGACCTGCCAATTAAAGACAAAACCTTAAAAGCAGCTAATGCCAGTCAGTCCTACAACTAACTAGTTGCGGCTAATGCAAGGCAAAACGTCTTGTCTTTAAGCCAAGGGAAGAGGTTATTAGACAACTTAGCTACAAGTCCGAAAGCCAGGAAGGCAGAAGCGACTAAAGCACCTACTGAGACAAACAAGCCGGCTCCGCCCTGTATAGACAAATACTTATTTATGGAAGCTCCTCGTTTCAAGCAGCACCTTCAGATGCAACAAGTGCCATGTTATGTTCACTCCTTTAGGGAAGATTCAGAGGTATCACGACTTACTCCAAGCCGAGCGTAATTAGTAGCAAGAGCTGCCTGACTAGCGGCTTTAGTTGCCCGAGCTGAGCTGTCATGCCTACTTGTCCGAATGAGCTTTAAATTAAAGGCGCTGGCGCACTTCCTTGCGCGTTTACTAATAGGGGCTTGAAGGTCGTTGCTTGCTTAACTTAAGGGGTAATAAGGCTTTCTTATTAATAGCCTTACTAATGGGGCGCGCCTTAGGCTGTTAGTCTTGTTAGCTGTCAGTCATTAGTAGCTTTCTTCCTCTGTTGTTCATCTATCTGTCTGTTCCTCCTTCAGGGAGTAGCCGTACCTCTCTCTATTGACAATCTTATGGTTTTTTTTTCAGGGAGGGACAGAGTTCTATTCCCTTGAATCGGGGTCTTGATTGCCGGTGGAGAGATCTGGCCTGCCTCTGGGAGTAATCATTCAATGCAGTGGGAGCTGGGTTCTAGAATTCCGCTTTCTCGGGTGCTCAGTGAAACGGTTCTGAAAGGGCGAGATTCCATCTCGCCTTTGATCGCCGGCACCACTTCTAGAGGACTGCCTTGACATTGAGGTATGAGTTCCCTATTTGTACAATCAGGTAGTGCTTCCTTATCTTTACTTTATCTCACAATAGCGACTCGAATCTGCATCTCTTCTATATTCTATATTAGAATATAATATACAATATAATATATAAATCAAGATTATGGCGGCGCACTAAGGCTACACTACATAAAGGAGACTTTACGGTATGGAATTAGCTCTATGAAGTAGGCTTAACTTAACTAAGTTTTTTGCTACTCATATCTATTGTTGAGCGTCTCGAGTTTTGCATCTCTTTAGAGGTAGGCTGTGAGGAGTCATCGGAAAGGAGCCAGCAAGAAGCAAGTTACGGCTCGGCACGAATACATGCGCATTAGCACTTGTAGTTTTCTCGCTCCATCTCAGTCCAAAATCTTTCGAACCATCGATCCCTAACAAGCGAGGTAAGTGCCCGGATACAAAGGAAGATTAGTCTATGTCTTGGTCACCCAGAAAAGTCTTAAGAGAGAGTTTCATTGAGGGACCCAACTTCGTTGCCTCTGTCGTCTTAAGAGAAAAGAAAGTCAGACACTCAGTCTCACCGTTGGAGGATCTAGGGCGTTAGCCCGAAGCCCATAGAGAGAGAGTCAAAAGCCTGTAGAAGACCAAGGTCTCGATCGACAGATCTAGTGGTCAGTCACCCTCAATATCAATATTGGATTCTATGGCCAATGCTGCTAAACGCAATTAAACCATGTTCCTAGGCCTTGAAACAAGGGGCTTTACTAAGATAAAGAAATTGAAATAAGATAAAAGATGCCTAGTCTGCGCTGTTAGAATCCATTGTAGAAAGGCTTGCTCACTTCTTCATATGTGAGATGATCGTATTCTTTAGAATAACTATTTAGAATAATGGGATTTGACCTTGCTTCGATCCCCTCTTTAAGATACTCCAGAAACTCGTTGACCCATAGATGTAATAGTCGATAATGAAACAATTTCATTGCCTTTACGTCGTAAAGAGAAGCATGTGCCTTCCACCTATCCTGCCCCATAACAAGCCAAGGAATTCACCTACGGCCTGTGAATTAACAGAGGAAGAAAGTCATCAACTCGAACTTCTTACTCATAGCTAACAACTCAAACAATCATCGCTCTTTTCTCAATCGGCTAATCTGCTTAGCTTGAATACGTACTCGAACAGGGATATTCTATTAAGGCCTTCGACTCGTGCTTCTTAACCAACTCTCTTTCTGATCGATCAGGAAGAAGATGTAGATTGGTCAAGTTGGAGTCACCAGGCAATGAAATGACTGATTTTTTCACTCAGTTCTTGCTTCACATGAAGACATTGATCTTTTCCTTTTTCGCTACTCATATAGCGGTAAAACATAACTTTGATGATTTCGTACCCGCTCGCTACCAAAAATGCCGGGAAAACGCAATCGGATTGGATTTGAAGGTCTCTTCTTCCTACTTCAATGAAAGAAAAAAGTCAGGTTTGACCCCTATATGATACGAAACCGATCGATAGATTACCTCGCACCATAGTGACTAGACTCCGATCTTTTGAACCAAAAGCTGTCGCCATTTCATTCGTTCATGATGCAGTAAAGAAATTTCTTAGAGAAAGTCACTACGCCCCTTCGCATCTACTGAAGGAATTCTTAACATACAATTTCTTTCGTCATCAACCAAAAGAGCGTCAGTGTTAGACGAAGGGGTATGCTATGATTCATGCTACCTGCTCCAATCAGTATGGCCTATTCCTAAACCTACTGTCTAGCAAAACTCAGTCTTATTCTCTGCCAATTCGGAATCAGAGTATGTAAATTCCATACAGGAAAAGGGAAAAGCGAAGATGTCACCGGTAAGAACAAAGTCAGGTGAGTACTCTTATCCCATGGGTCAAGCTCTTGAAAGGAAATAACACAAGAACCGCCAGATATGCACTTTGATTCTTAAGAACCTGACTGAGAGTACTCATCAGTAACCCTACTATAACTGGATTTCCTTTGTTAGCACGAAGCAATTGCTTCTGCTATCTCATCAGGAAAAGAGCAGTAGAGTAGGATGAAGGAAGCTGTGTCAGTGCTAATGCTACTTTGAATGTGAAGTAATCACTGGCTAAGAGCCCTGCTATGGTAATTCTTTTCATTATGATTCAATTTCGACAATGAGACAAGCTCATTGCCTCCCGGACCTTTTTTCTAGTTGAAAAAGTGGAAAAGTCGGGGTATTCCGAAGATTTAGTGGCTGATCTACAAGAGTCGAATCCACCTCGTAATCGGGGTAGCCATCATAGGCTGATTCAGATGAGGTAAGGTCGGAGTGCCGTATGAGCATATAGGGACGAAGGTTCCCCCTGGAAAGAAGATAATCTCCTTTATGTAGAAAATGGAGGTCGATGCCTCCAGAGCTAGATGAAATGGAAGCGGCCCCTGCTTTAGGTAGTTCTATCATATAAAAGAGTGACATCGTGGCTTCGGCATCGAGACACTGACTCCCAGATCAGCGACCCACTCTTCTTAAGGGAGAGAGACTGTTCCCAATGACAAGATCGCGTCACCCATAGTATAGAAAAGACCGAGAGAGACATCAAGGCTACGTACGCGAGAATAGAGTGCGAATTCGAGTCACGGCCACCACTGATTCATTCAATTCCAGCTGCTGATTACGATGCTGATTCAACAAGTTCGGATGGTAGGGTAGGGTCAGGCTTGGACGAATGCTGCTTCGAATGTGAACTCCGAAGAATCGACTACTAGCCACTAATAGTCGAGAACCCCGATCGACCCAATCACTGAAGGTCAGATCGAAGCAAGACGGAGTTACTTTTTTGAGAGTACCCCTTTCCACTCACGAGATAGATAGAGGCAGGAATCCTACCATTTCATACAACTATTATAGGCTGTTAACCAACCCTTCTACGAATAACCTATTGGCAAGGTTGATGGGTAAGTTGCAGTATTCACTACGCTCGCCATCTCGAGGGCCAGATAAGGCATTCGGGGCAGGCTATGTTCGACCTATTGCGACTTTTATCTTTCACTTCACTTCTTTCAGAACCTCGCTATGGAAAATGAGGAGTCTCTTAGCGGATACCGTTATGTCAGCAAATAACCAACTACCCAACTCTTCATTTATTCATTTTCTTATAGGACAAGGGTCGTTCCTCTGCCGGGAGCCTTTAGGGATAGGAGTACCTGATTGAAGATGATATTCTTCCTAAAGAGGGACATATATAGTGTGTGAGAGACCGTCCAATTCTTCCTTTAGCCGTGCACGCGCTCGGGGAGAGGTCTTTGCTTGCCGTGCCAAGACTAAGGTTAAGGGTCGAGATTCGGGTACAAAAGACGGAAAAACAGCTAGAGTGCGTTTTCAGGCAGGGGTGCCCCGCTTTAATGGTGGTCGAAAGACTGATGAAAAGAGACTGATAGACTTGCTTGCTCACCTTATAACTCGAGCAGGTTGGCTTACTCCAGCAGTATGAAGATAACTGGCCTAGGCCCACTTTCAAACTAGCCTGATCTGATTCGCCAGCTGGATCGCCCATGGAAGCATTGGAGATAGTTAAAGCGTGAGGAAGCGCAAAATCTCTGCAATCAGATGATCGTACTTTCTTTGACTTCAACCTTTGAGATCTTTTCCCACTAGAGGAATTCTCGTAAGCTAAAAAAACCACTAATACTGGCAAAGAAGGCTCACACCATTAAAAATGGTGTACACCGGCCAACAAACTCGTTCTTCAGCCTTAGTAGTAGAAGTTCCCTTACCGTACCGTGGGGATTGGGAATGCTCTTTTCCTGAAAGCGATCGGACGGGTAGTTTAAGAAGAGCGAGAGGTATGAAGTAACTGGACTGATAAGGAGATGAGGGGTGAACTCAAACAGAAAGCTTTTACGCGGATCGGTAGACAATCAGGCTTTGACGTAGGGAGATGTATGTGCGATTGTGAAAGAAGATTCTAGCGTGCACCCCTACACTATAACTAATTCTCTGCTTGTAGAAGCAAGTGGATGAGCCAGTTACGGAGCAAGTGGAGGCGGGCTCGAAAGCCTACACGCGCTAGTGCGCTTTCTGTTTTCTCGCTCGGTCGCCTCTTCTTCTTCTAAAGCTCGAGGGAAACAACAAGATGAAAAACGTCACTCTGCTTAGTGCATCTTTCTTTGGCCTTTCAGAGGACTCAAATTGAGCTACATTTGAGAACTCGGCATTTTATTTCTCACAGGGTGACTCAACTCAAAGACCAACCTTGGAAATTACGTAGTGTGATAAAAAGTCTTGATCTTCTTCAAATTCCATAGATAGCATAGATCAGTCCTCCTCGAGTCGAGGAATATCCTTCTTAAGCACGGAGTTCTTGATAGAGTGAAGCCTTCTTTATTGCACATCGCATTCAGCTTTGGCTCTCAGTGGTATAGGAACCTCCTTGTTGCAGGCCTCTCATTGTTATCCGTCGGAATCTATCTTCTTTTCTTTTGAATCTCGCCCGAAGTCAGTCAGTATAACGTCATCAAGCGCTTTGGCTTTAGCATTTCTCTTATCAAGCATTCCTGTAGCCGAAGTTAGCCGATCAGCTAAACTGAACATTCTCACACTAAAGCAATCCATTTTCTGTCGATGTTGCAGACTGAGCTGTGTAACCAGGGCTCTCTCTCTCTTTGAAATAATAGGTGAAGAGCTCGAGACTCCGGCATCGAGAGCGAAGATCGTTCTTATAGAAGGTCCATAGTGGGAGCGCGGGGTTGTTTAGTTGCTTTTAGCAAATCATATACCCTATCCAAAAGCAGAGAAGCCCTTAACTAGAACTACTCTATCTGGTCCTAGCGCCGGTCCTTTGACTAATAAGTATAGCACCGATTCCGACTGTTAAGGACACGATATCATGTTATAGGATGGGCGGGGGAAGGAGCGAGGTTTGAACACTTCTCTTGAAATTCTTACTCTGTCTTTACCTTTGATTTTCTCAATAGGAGGTGTGGTGCTGCAATCCTGCAATCAAACAAGGGAATAGATATTTAGGAGGTAGTGTGCGCACTCTCGGGGGTTAATGGCTGAGATGCAAGATCAGTTTCAAGAGGTCCAGCTGATCCCATGGGGAAGGAAATGAAGAATGGGAAACAGCACCGATGGAAGAAAGACTTCGAAATTCCCCCTTTCCCCGGTGCGAACTTAGAAAGAAAGAGGGGCCTGATACTTCAACTAGAGGAGCGACCAGTTGATCGAGTACACCAGCAGATCGAGGCCAACAACCCACATCTTATCTTCTTCTTTGTCCAGAGGATCGTCGGGCTTAACCGAGACTAGACATCCGCTTTTACTGCCATTGAAATTGGAGAACTAGAAACTGTCACTGACACTGTAGGGGCAAGACCTACTCCTTCAGAGGCTTACACCGCTTATCCAGAGGAAACTTCAACTTCAACTGCTATTCCAACTGCACTGCATGGTATATAACAAAGCTTCCATAAACTAGAAGAACTAGAACGTAAACTTAAGGGGCAGGGACTGCTGGAAAAGAGAAAGTTGGATTGGTGTAACTAGCAGAGAGACCCTCATTGCTTGTATGTAACCCGTCACTGCAAATGGCTCGCTAGCAGAAAGACTAAGAATAGCTTTTTTCTTTTCTGCAAGAGGATCGGTATTGGCATATACTATAACATAGCCTCAGAGTCCACCAAAAGCAGATTTATAGAATCTAGGGGCACTAAGACTAGTGATAACGGGAACCCCAGACCTATAACATAAATTCTACACTCGCTAAAAAGGAAGAGTCCAGAAAGTCTATTAGAATCCCTCGGGAACAAATCAGACTTCACAATCACTTAGGCGCGCACTCTGTTAAGCTTTTGGAGCAAGTGGTTGTTTAACATGGTATCAGAGCAATCACGCTCCAACGAGCAAGAGATCCAAGCACCCACCATGGCTGAAGAAGTTTCAGACAAGACTGTCGCTCCCTTGGTTGTCTCTACATCCATTTCACTCACTTCGAACAGCGTCCTTATTTCGATCAATGCCGCTGCCCAGTTACCTCTTAAACTCACGCCCACGAATTTTCCATCATGGCGCGCTCAGTTCCACTCGTTGCTTCTTGGTTATGACCTGACCTGATGGGCTTTGTTGATGGCTCTGTGTCATGCCCTTCGAAGACCGTTGTGAAGGATGGATAGACGGTCTCACCAAATCCTGCTTACACCTATTGGGTTCGACAGGATCAGTTGTTGCTGCATGCTATCATTGCATCAGTCTCAGAATCGGTCATGCCTCTTATAGCATCCGCAAAAACATCTCATGAAGCCTGGACGAAGCTTGGCAAACTTTATGCAAATAGATCTCGTTCAAGAGTGATGGATCTTAAGGAGCGGCTCACCCTCACTCGCTGTGGCTCGAAACCAAACCTGTGGCAGAATACTTGCAACTGATAAAGGCTATCTCTGATGAGTTAGCCATCATTGATACACCATTGGCGGAGGACGATTTCATTATTCATGCTCTTAATGGCCTGGGCCCTGAGTTTAAGGGGATTGCAGCAACGGTTCATGCACGAGAAAATCCCATCACCTTTGAGGAGTTGCATGATAAGCTGGTTGCATATGAGAGGTATCTTAAAAGAGAAGAAGCTGGTAGTGATATATCCATAGCAACAGCCAATTATACTTACACTCGCGGATTCAACAATAACAATCAAGCAAGAAGGAGCCTTCATTAGTCATAATGGGTTAGCCCTTGTATCCGCATATGAAGCCTCACGTAGCATCTTTAGTTCGTGAGTTCTCGAGCTGCTATGCTTTAGCCTATCAATAGGGCAGACTAATCGGCTCGATCTTTCTAGCTTTTTTATGAGAATACTATCGAGTTACGAAGTAACGTAATAGCGATTAAGCCTAAGAGCTTTTTCTTTTCAAAAGCGATAGCTAGAGCGAGCGGAATACTTGAAGCGAGTATATAAAGAAGACGAGTAGAAAAAGCGACTAGTTGGAGAGAGAGGAAGAGCTTCACTCAATCCCTGCCTTTGCATCTTTCTTCTCTGAGCCCGGTATCAAAATGCTTGACTATCTCCCCGAATGAGACAGATTTCCTTTCTCTGCTCTAGAATCAGGAAAGAGAATGCCACTATGGGAAAATCGAATGAGCATGCGTTGGCCTATGCTCAGGCTCACTCTTTTCATAATCTTTCTAAAGTCACATCTTTTTGAACTTGATTGAATTCCGGGCGGGTCAATCTCCGATACACTAAAAAGAAAAAGAAATGAGCTAGATTCGCCACCGGTTAAGGAAAAGAAGAATGATGAGATCGGGTAGCCCGCTTGATTGAGTACTTAGGTCAGACTAGGTTTTGGACTTTCTAACTGAACAATTTCCTAAGGTGAACTATGCTGCCTATGCCCCCCCAACAAGAGTATTGGCGTCTAAGGGAGCAAGTGTAGGACCGAGAAAACGTAAAGCTAAGTTAGCATTCCAGAGCAATCAAACTACATGCGCTAACGAGCGTTACTACGCTAGAAAACTACATGCGCTAACGCGCGTTCTGGCTTTTGAGCCCGCCTCACTTGCTCTTACTGCCGTAACTTGTTGCCGTAACTTGCTTGGGTGTGAGCATTTATTCTTCAAGCCTTTCTTAGCTTTATGGCTGATAGCATGACCTTGGTCTTCTTGGTCCCTTGTACCAGAGGAAGCATGCAGGTGTCTTCTCTTATTCGTATGAGAAGTATATGTCAGAGTGAAACCTCTTGAAGAGCTTTTCCTTACCTATGTCCCGCTACGTGGGCCAATCAAGCCTGGCTTTCTTTCCCTTTTCTTCTTTTGTTTCCTGCCTCGGTCAGCTCAGTGGGTATACAGTCCACTGCTTCTGGCAACGGTATACCTTATACAGTTTAATAAACCCTTAGTCCCATAGTCCTTTGGTCGGTCAGTTGATACAGTCAGTCAATCCAGGTAGGAAGAGTAGCTACGACGTATGCCCTTCGGTTTCGAGGACTAGCTTTCTTATTTAATAAACGGAGCGGTACGACCTCCGCTTCAGATGCTCCTCTTATCCCCCTGTAGTCTCATTCAAGTGCCCTATCTAATGCCCTTGCTTTGGGTTAGGCCCAGTGACTTGACAGTCATTCTCTTTCCTAATAAGTGGAATGAAATGAAGCTAGCATAAAGACGAGTGAATGCTATGAATGAGCCTTCTTCCCTTCACGAGTGAAATTCATTCTGGGGTAGGAAAATTGCATAATTTGAACTCGGAGCCGGAACCAGGATCTGTCCAATCAAGAAGCACAGGAAAAGGATAGACTGGCTCAACTTCGGCATCGAGAGCGAAGATCGGCAT
This sequence comes from Ehretia macrophylla, assembly GCA_037974665.1. Taxonomy (NCBI): domain Eukaryota; kingdom Viridiplantae; phylum Streptophyta; class Magnoliopsida; order Boraginales; family Ehretiaceae; genus Ehretia; species Ehretia macrophylla. The sequence goes on along the minus strand of CM075767.1, from coordinate 14,984,110 downwards.
TGTGCACTCTCTTGGTTGCTTAAGGTCTTTAGCTTTCCCATCTCGACCATCTCCTGACTTTAACTTTCTCGCAGGACTAGTTCTTGGATGCTCATTTGCTCTTGCTACCGATGTAGCTAATACCGAAGATCCACGGTAAGGATGATGAATGAATCCCTTGAGCGGTGTTAGCAGTGGTTGCTAAGCGGTAGTCCACGGAAAAGACTATGAAAAAAGATCTCATTCCTGGTTTTGTTGCAGTTGCCGTTGTTTCTGTTGCTAAAGCGATGGTCTTCGAACCAAGAACAAATCCCTTTCCTGGTAGCGTTGTTGTTAAGCGAGAGGTGGGTTTGTGGAGGCGCAGTAGCGGTTGTGTAGGAGGCGAAGGTACTCATTATAGAATCTCTAAAGGTAGCCAAGGTCTTACTTCTTGCGAAAGCAAAGAAAACGCACCAGGAAAATCCTTTGGAGCATGGTTGCTAAGCCCGAAGTGAGCTAAAGTGGTGTAGCTAAGCCAACCTAACCGCCAACTAGAGCACTCATTGGAACTAAACCGAAGCTGAAGCGAAATCCCTTGATGTTGTTGTTGTTATCGTCGAATCAGCAGTTTCCCCTTCCTAACCTAAGTTGTCGATTCTCGATGTGGTCTTATTGGTTGGCGAATTAGCAGTTTATCCATTTGCTTTCATTGAGCTCTGAGCTATGCTTTGATAGTAAGTTGTTGTTGGAGTTGTTACCAGCGAATCGGTAGTCTTCTTTTCGTCTCATGTGATTCTCCAAACTAAACTCTTCTTCCTTTTCGAGCTGTGTAAGCGGGGCTTTTCTGATTCACGTGCAAAAGCCCTTGCTTTCACTCTAAAAAGGCAGAAAGAAAGCTACTTGATTAGGGGAACCCCTACTAGCTTAAAGAAGTTATGCTGAAAAAAAGATCTTGTTCCCGGCTAAGCGTAAATAGAGTTCAGAGTTGACAACAGCCATCACAGCAACCGACTCTTCCACTGCTACTAGCGCTACTGATGCCATCATTCCGTCTACTTGGCCTCACCTAGCCTAATTATATTATATCCAATTCCTACTGCCAAGGTCAAGGCTAAGCTTAGTCGGATTCTAAGCCAGTCGCCCCAAGGTTCCTTTAATAGGGTTAACAGGATGGGGATGGATGGGATATTCTCACAAGAGTTGGACTATCAGGGCTTGTACTGACCAGACTGGATTCAACTGGTTCCAATGGATTATTAAATGGGACTATTGCCAATCTGTTTAGCAACAACTAAAGGGGAATATCCGGAAATACCACTACAGGGACGACTATGAAGAAGGCTAAGACTGGTGGTTCCCCGGGTGAAGCACTAGAACTAAAGGTTTTTCCTTAGACTCTCAATAAATGAATGTTTTTAGCTTACCAATTACACTAGATACCTCTTAATTAGCAATGGCACTCCTTCCTTGCTTCTTATCCCGTAGTGGGATATTTACAATCGATCGTAGATTCCCTGGCTTGGCTAGGAACCTAGTCCCTTCTTGTGACAACATAATATAAGGTGTTTAGAAGCTTGTTTGATAGAACAAGGTATGAAGTAACTCGACCAGGTTTGAAGATGCTTGACCGGGTTTGGAGTTTTTTGTTTTGACCAGGCGAAAGGCGATTCTATATAAGATAAGAGTCAAATCATTTCTAGAGAAGAATCCCTCCCTAGTCCTAGCTCATTGGGTGTCTTGTTGGCTATCTTTCGTACCTCTTAATAGAAGGGGTGATACTTCATTTTATTTAATAGTTAGCCACTCAGGACAGAGATTTGGCTTAGTGAAAATAGAACTAGAACCAAAGTCGTACTCTTTATTCCATATCCTTATGTAATGCCCTTTAAACCACCAACAGGTCCTATTCCGACAACACTGAAAAAAGGGCTCTCTCCGTCAGTACCTTAAACTAATTAGGCATTTCCAAGCTGTTCTTTCATAAGCTATGATGGCTCTTTTGAATAAACTAAATAGTCTATGTAATCTTCCTTTTTTCCCAGGAGCATTCGACTGAAGAAGTATTAGTAAGACTCTGACGAAGCCTTAGGAGCAATGGAGTCTGGTGAGGTAGCTCTTGGTCAGTTATTTCCGCTCGAGTTTTAATGCTTGATGGGACTAGGATGTGTTTAATCCTATAAGGGTCGACCTATAACGCCTTAAAAGGGCCTTACCCCTTATGTCCCTTATTCCAACTAGAAAGTCACCCAAGAAGTAAGGAAGCGAAGCTGTAGCGGTTGGTCTTCCTTTTTTTCTTGCCCGTGGGTGATCTAATCATAAGAATAGGAATACTTCTAATATCCCCCGAAATAGAATAGGAATAGAGGAGCTCCTTACCTCAGCGGAAGAAATAGAGTCTTTATCGCATTTCCCGCTTACACCGAAAGAAAGTTCACTTCACAACCACCTTTTCCTCGGGAAGGCATATAAGGAAGAATTTTCATAGAATAGATCGGTAAAGACCTTACTCTATTTTATTCTTAAAAGAAGAAAGATGGGCAGAAGCTTACTCTTCTATAAGGGAGGCGAGTCAAATCTCAGCCGTCAGCAGTCTTTCTTCCATATAGTTTCAGGCTCAGGCATGGATTTCGTCTTTTCTTTTGTTGCGGATGATCGAAGCCTAGCCTAGGCTGTAAAGGGCTAAGAGGACTAAAGCATGGCGTAGGCAGCGGAATACCCGACAAAGAAAACCCCTGTTCAAGCTATCTCACCCGGTACGAGACCAGAGGAAACTGAAACGGCAATGGGTAGCCCAAAGGTATGAAGTAAGTCGACTGATAATGAGAGGAAGGTAGACGCTCGACCGGGTTTGAAGATGCTCGACCAACGGGAGAGGTTCCAGCCTTAGAATTGGGTTTTTGGGGATTTTAGATAAGGATCGGTGCTAACTCAAAATCAGAAGAATCAGAGGTGTAACCAGGCAATGAATATTGTGTACCTAAATTCCACTTAAGGACCAAAACAAGCGGAGGGAACCACAGATCCTGTTGAGGCAGAGGAAGAGGAATAGATGTCCGGCGAGCTTCCTCGATAAAGAAAGGAAAGCTGGTAGCCGCCCATGGCAGTCTTGTTTGCGGGTGTACGATCTAATCCTAATCCTATACCCGCAGGGAGGCGAAACTTCCTGTTGTTGAGGGGATTGAACTTCAAACAGTAGGGATTGAAGCGAAGTTTGTTGCTCTTTGTTCTCTTCCGTCTTCGATCTATTCGACCTCCGGTCCGCTATGATCTTTGTAACTATATCCTCTTCTCTGGTAACTCAACGGAGATCCTTTTCTTTCCTCGCTTTTGAACGCTTTCTTTCCGTTTATCACTCTTTTTAACAGCTGGAGTAGGAGGCAGGAATCTTTATATTTGAATAGGCTCTGACCTCTGTCCCACTCCGTGGGCTTCTATACTCCCCGTAACCGAGGAAAGCAAGCCCGCTCGCCACAAGCAAGAGGCACCCTTTCCGGCACAATCAAAGGCAACAGGAGGAGCAGTAGGTAGAAAGCAAACAGATTAAGATGAATATCAGGTACATAAGCCTGCCGGCCCACGGGAATCTCGATTAGGAAAGCGCCACTCGTAGTATGTTGACGCTATCCATCCTTCCAGCACATGCTACGTGTTGGTTAATCAAAGCTTATATTCATTTCTTAGGCCCCAAGCCGAGCTCTCCCACGTTCCGAACGTGAGACTTCTGGAACTCGACGCCCCATCGTTTGTACCTGGCTGCATCCACCCACACTACATAGTAATGTGACTAAAGGTCAAGGAAGAAGAAAAGAGAGATCCTTTAACTTAAAGTGGACAAGTTACAAAAGAAAGTGCCGAAGGATTCTTTACCGAATACGATGACACCGATGAGTGCCAACCCATCATAGACTGAAGACTGATCTTACCGGCGATGGTCTCAAGGAAGGAAATCTGGATAACCGTCAAGAAATTAAGAGCCTACCTAGCTTTTTCACTTTGACACCGTTCTCATTTTCCTTCTTCCACCATACCAACCCTACCCTTAAGAAGGTGGTGCTCTTTAGGATTGAGTGGGTTGCAGACTCCTTTTCATTCTACCATACGGAAGCTACTTCCATGTTGGGAGACACTCATCCCTCACGTCACGGGAAGCGTGGCGGGGCAATAGTCTTTTTCGAGATAAAGGAAGTCTGAGGGAAGAGGTAAGACATTCTTGACCACCGACACCACAAAGACTATAGGTCGTTTTTGACTAATTAAACAGAAGTGGTAAAGACGATCCGCCTTCTCATTCCTTCTTCCGAAAATGTGTAATAGTCCTTGCAGGGAATGAACCCCCATTCGAGGAATTCGTGTGCCCTTTCGATTCTGGTAGCATTCCGGGTGAGATGCCAAAGCCAAAGACGCAAACTGAAGTCAAGAGCTTCCTGGGACGCGTCAACTTCATCGGCCGCCCTGATCACCTCTACCTGTGAGCCTCTGTTCAAGCTGTTTCAGAAGAATGCTCCGATGGAATGGAACGAGGATTGTCAGTTTGATAAGAAAGATCAAGACATACCTCTTTAACCCGCCTGCCTGTACTTGTTCTGCCAGAACCCGGTCGCCCCCTATTGATTATCTTTCAGTCTTGGAAACCTCAATGGGGTGTGTACTGGGGTAGCACGAAAAAATTGGTCGGGGGGAACAGGATATGCCAATGGCGTCTATCAGAGATAGAGTGGTTTCCTGTGCCGGATGGAAATGAACTCTCACTCGGAATAGAATGCCAACAAATCGCCGAATTGGCTTGGCTATGTTCTTTTTACCGGTTAGTGGTTTGAGGAAACCAAGCAGGCAATGAACAGGCCAGGCAGTAAAATAGAAAAGGATCCTCAACGCCCTTGGCTACGAAAGAAGGCTAGGCTCCTTGAACCAGAGCTAATTCGATCTTCCCCTTCTCGAACAGTGGATCTAGCCTTTTCGGCTGGATCACCATCAACCAACACTTACCCAACTTTTTTTTAGTATGCCCAACATAGTTGTCACAGTCAGGTTCAGCTGGATCGTTTATTATAAGATCGTAGGAAGGTCGAACGAAGACACCCTTTGAAAAGAAGCAGGTTTACAGGGTTCATTCTCTAAGAAAGCAGGGGTCCTACTCAGGGACGAAAGAAGCAAAAAGACAGTTCTACGAGCTATCTCCCAACGTTTTTTGGTATTCTGGTTGGGAAAGCTCACTAGCAACGGGTTGTGCCAAGGAAAGCATCTAAAAGAAGCCTGAATGGCAAATCACACGACTGGGTTCAGAATAAGCTGATAGCGGTCCTAAACTCGATTACAGGTTCGTCTTTCTTCAAGCTGTAACCTTAGCAGATAGATAGTCCTTTTAGTTCAGTGCCAGCTCTTTCACGCCTTATAACGCTTAGAAACCTGTGATCGGAAAGAAAGATTTTTCTCATACCTATTCAGCTATGGATCTCATTTTTCTTGGTGGAGTTTCATGTGAAGATTGACCTGAACTAGGACTTGAATCTGAAGAGCTTGGAAAAGCTGATCTATTTCAGAATCAGAATCTTGATCTCTTTCTTCAACTTCATCAGCTTGCATTGGCCTTTTTTTGAATTGTTGTGACTGAGGAATTACAACAAGCTTCTTCTCCACTTTGTTTGCATCCCAATTCTAAGATGAAGATTCATCAACACAGACGCATACTTCAGACAGACGCCAGCGATGATATGTGGGCCGCCTGCCTCTTAGAAGAAATAGATGGAAAGAGTGGATACAGAAGCGGCATGTTCAAACGATCTGAGAAAGACTACCATTCGACATTCAAGGAGATTCTCGTACTCAGAAGAGGCATCGAAAAGTTTGAATTTCACTTTCTGGGGCACTAATAGCGATACACATTCCCAGTGTCTCGATAGCTCATAGGCTACTCTACGAAGAGCAACTATGTCACTTCTGTCTATTAATGAAAGGCTAAGGCTCCATCCCAACTTTCGAATCTCGTGGAAAAAAAGGAAAGGACAGACAGCAGGGAAGGAATGCTTCTTTGATTAAGAAGAAAGTCTGATTCCTCTCGGCGGCACGTAAGGAAGTTGACTGTGAACTCTTCTTGGCTCTTTGCTCAAAGGGAGTGAAGTCCGCCTATCAATCAACATAAAAGTACGCCCTCTCCCTTGTCAACTCTGAACAAATGTTTAGTTAGTCGTGAATGAGAACTCTTCTTGCTTGTTGGCAGGTAGCTCCATGGTTGGTTAGCTCGAAAGCGAGTTCTTACTCTTTGACCTGAGGGGAAGAAAGCTGTGATTACCTGGGGTGAGGTTGACCTTCTTTCTGCGGTACGACTATTAGTTTTATTAGAGTCACTAGCTGGGAATCTCTTCTTCCGCCTATTAGCGGTGTGACTGTCACTTTCTTCTTGAAAAGACAGCTTTCCTTTGGCGGTATCGTATATAATAATAAGGCTGAATTTAGGAGCGCTCTTTTTATCCAACAACTAGAAATCTCGTAAGAGAAGAAAGCAACTTTACTTCACCGAAAGGGCAGGTCTTTCCTTTTTATTGCTGATCTTCTCAAGTGCGGGATTTGCTTCGATAAGCCACCGCCTAATAGAGCAACGCCATGTGTAGATCGAAAAGGTCTCGCGATGCCGGTCACCGGTAGGTCTAAGAACGGATTTCAAGCTTGAGAAGCTGCAAACCAGACAATCCATTCCTTCAGTAGGGGGATCCTTGTTCACATGCTTAACAAATGGAAGCAGAATCTTCGAACCTAAAAAAAAATGGGACAGTCATCCGTCTAAGGAGAAAACGGAGGCGTCAAGATTTTCAATGACTAAGGCCTTGTCATGAGCTGGGCTCGAACCAGTGCTTTCCAGATGCAGTCCGGATTTCAACACCTTTCTGATCGTGACTTTCAAAAAGAAAGAAGAGAAATTGGGCCAAGGTAGTTGGTGCCTGCTTTGCTTGCTTACCAAGCGACTCTGGCAAGTTACTTTGCAAAATTGAAATGAACAACGCCAGAGACCCATTGGGGGTCGTGGAGCTTTCATTCGACATATCCCTCCCAAACGACTGCGTGAACGAAATGCCCGCTCATTCACTGCGCTAACTTCTCTAGCCAAAACACATAAGATAAGACACATAGGAAGATTACAACTTGCACAAATTCCCTAGGACTGAAAAAACCCGCATAATCAAAACCATCGACCATTCCTTCTGTCTAAAAGAATATGAGAGTTAGTTCCGGACACTCTCGCCTCACATGCTAATCTTTCGGTCCACTGATCTACTGCATCGGAGAGCGTATCTCCTTACTATTAATTCTCTGACCCAGACTTGGTATCCATGTTAGGAAGTCAAAAAAACCCCTTGCCGCTGCACTAATTTCGTTCATCAGTCAGAAAAATTCGGGTGAGGACTAGCTTTCTTAGGTTGAGCCCTGGTTCGTGTTAAAGTGTAGCTATGTCCCGTAAGGTCACTTTACCCGAATACCTTACTTACATGGAACTACCCTCGACTTGATCCATCCCAATTGGTAGGTAGGCAACTCTTTTCCGAGAGCGCGGTTGTGAAAGATCTTGTATTAAAACCCTGGGACTCTGTCCGCTTCCATTGAGTGGCTGCTAACCATTATTCTGGGTGGATCTTGCAACGATACCCTTAGCCCGTCTTTATAGCCAATCCTCGGTGATAGATATTTTATAATAAATTCCACCAGGATAGAATAAGGCTATAAGCAAACCATTAAGAACCCTATAGCCCTGCTAGCAAGGCAACTAACCCTTCGCTTAAAGATTCTATTCTAGAGTAAGTTTACTTGAGAAGGCTTAAAGCTCTACCTTGCAGTTCAAAGTCTAGAAGCAATTCCCATCCTTGTCTGTCTTTCGGGCTATTCGTTCTTTCCTTCAGTTGGTTCGGAGAGAAAGAGAGGTATAACACCATTTCCTAGGCCCTATGCTTTAGTCGTAGCTTTTGAGGGGGGCCTACCTCACCTCTCCCCCCTCCCATGGCCAAGCGCATCCTTTACTTAATGCGTCGACCATGGCCTCCTTACTTTATCAAAACTATCTTTAAATACAATCCTTCATTCGTTCTCGGAACTATCTTTTTAGAAGTTCGATCCTTGCCCCCTATTTCTTTCCAATTATTTTCTTACATTAGTTGTCTTCTTGATAATAAGACTCTAAAAAGTTCTCTAATATGATTTTTATCTTTTTATAATTACTGATGCAAGCCGCAAGATCGGCCATTTCACTATCGGTTTTCGTATCAATATCAAATTGGGAAATTGCAAGATTTTTGGCTAAATACTGGTAATCCACCTCTGTGGAATTAAGTTGCAGATACTTATTACGTACCTCCATTAATTGACAATGCCGCCTCACGTGTTTAAACAGGATGGCTTCCAACTTCTTTTGACCAGCAGCCGTGACCTGGGGGGCGGACGTCTGGTCCTGCTGTTGATGGACAAGTGGGTGTGAGCCCCGGGGTGGGTTCTCCTCCGGATCTTGCGAAACTGGAGGAAAGGGGTCCAAAGGAGAAGGAAGCGGTGGTTGCCCGCTTGATCCAAGATTCATTCCTCCCGATGAAGGATAGAACGGATGGAGAGCTTTACTAAGTTCGTCCATAAGGAGCAACCCGGTCGACAAGATTATTTTGTACATCAAAAGAAAAAAGAGAAGTTCATATAAACAATAAAGAAGAGTCTTTTTTTGAAATGAGACCCTCCTTACTAGGGGGAGAGAACTAAATTGAGTCCATAGATACTCCTTTGGACTACCATAACCAAAAAAATAGAAATAAATGCTCATCCACCCGTTCGTGTAAGCCATTCTTTCCACACCTAGGCACCGCATTCCGTTTCGCCAAATCTTGCTAAATTCCATGAGAAAACTGAGTAGAAACATGAGTTGGCTTTATAAAAAAGTATCTATAGAATAAGCACTGTGAACTATCTGCTTCAAAAAGATAGTTGGTTGAATGAAAAACTTTCCTTCTTCGAACTTGATGCACAAATAGATAGAATAGCAGCCAATAGCATCTTTTGAAACTTCTTTTCCTTTCTTGCTGCACGCAGTTGAATTCGATCTTAGCCGATCTAAGGTTAACCCTCTCTCTCCGGCCCCGTTTCGGTGTACTATTGGATAGCTCACTGGGCCCGCCGCTTTCTCAATCGAAAGAAACAGTCAAGATTTGCGTACTGAGCGAGATAGTCTACTACGGTAGACCTGAACACCAACTTAATCTCGATGAAAATAAGTAGACGCAACGACATCATGAAACTCGGATAGCATTTATCGACGCCGACCTACGTTAACAACTTTCTTCTCTTATTAAATTTCTAGTTTTATTGAGGGCGGTACACTTCTCCCCAATATGAGATAGGTTGCAGCTATAGTCAGGACTCCAACTGGGCAAATATATAATAGACCATGACCATCCCCCTTTTTCTCTTTCTTTATATTGTTTTTGTTAACTCTCTCTCAAGTGAGAGAACTGACTCATGGGTATGGGGCACGACCGGTATAAGAAGGAAGTAGTTCATTCTGATTTTAGAAGCATAGTCCTTACTTTACTTAAAGCTTAGTAAGGAAGCTTTCTAAGCTGTCTTTGTACGAGTCTCATAATTCAAAGCGATAGAGGTAATTCCAACTATTCGAGATAAAGATTATGATTGCACGGCATTCCTTGAAACTTTGTTTCCATTCCGAAGAGAGAGGCAAGCCACATATGTTAAGTATGGAGAGTAAGGTACCCCGGATGGATTGCCTTTGGGAGCTAGGTCGAAGATCTCGGTGGTCTTGTGAGCGGTTGATAAACTACGATTGCAGTTTTCTTTAGGGAGTCCCATAGCTTTTAGGCTTAACAGACAAAGAAAGGGTGAATACTTCCACTAGTTGGATAGAAGGTGACGACCCTAATGAATCGACTATGAAGGTGGCTGTTAGCTACATCAGCGCTCAAATTCCTTCCTCGTTATTACCCTAGCGCCGTAGTCTTGCCTAACCGTTCGGCCGGAGATTCCTTTGTATGGTATAGCGAGCTGTTTAGCTACTTGTATTGATTTGCCACAGTGTGGTTAGCTACAATGCGCTGGCAGCCTCAGCTTGGCAGGATGGGAATGAAGGTCAAGGAAGCAGGGAAGAAAAGGTTATTCGCTATTGGCTTACCCTTGTATCAGGCCTTGGTATGGCCTATACATGATTAGGCCATGACTGTTTCGGCAAGGTTCAGAATGGATGGTACCTATAACCAGACCCAACCCTTGCAGTACTTGAGAGAAAAGATAAAATTTTTTTCTTTTTATTTCTAAAATTATTTATCAGAGAGGGGCCCTTAGGGAGCGGGGCTTCTTTCTTGAAAAAGGGGGGGTGAGAGGGGAAGGAAGGTAGCAGGAGATGTCCGATAGCGCACTTTCCAATGCGTGAGGAGTGCGGAGGTTTTTAGAGAAATAGCATGACGAACTAAGGGGAGGTCTACGACTGAAGGGAGATCGACTGAGTTGGAGAGCCAATCACCTATTTTCAGTATACTTTCTCATTGGTTGGTCCGACTGGAGAGAGACTTCCAATGCCTCTTCATCTCGAGATAAGCCATTTCTATTGGAACCAATGCAATCTTCTCTTTCGACTTCCTCTGCCCCAGAGCCTTTGACCTCTACAGATCCAAGTGACTAGCAAGGACCAGTGGCGTGGGATAAAATCCATTTTCTTTTCTTCTTCTTTAGCACCTGAACTCCTGAGCTTGCTTGAAGCCCAATCGTCACTTCCACCGAAGAGAGAGTGTTTTTGAATAGTCAAGATCTTATACTAATGCTAGGATTCAAAACCTTGACTTGGCTTATTCTGTGTAGCATACTTTCTTTAAGTCATTTCCATGATTCTGCTCGTGAGCACAACTACAAGCATCAAAGAGAGCAGCAAAAGCGTATAAGCAAGGAACTCTTTCTTTGCATCGTTCAACTCCTACTCCTATTCCTTTCTTCCTCGATGCTTTGAATAGCGTAGTAAAGTACCCAAGCACGGGATGAGACTTTTCTTTCTTCTTTCACATAGCGACATGACTCCAATTTCTCCTTCTGTTGTGAGAAAGAGTTGGTCGTCTTCCCTAGGGCTGTCTTCTTTTTTCACTTCCTTTCCAATCTCGGAAATTGCCGGTTGGTTTTTTTCCAACCAAGAAGGGCATGGGAAAAAGATGCAAAAACTCTGTTAGTCATCCTTTTTTTAATATGACTCAAAAAACGGATCTAACAGAGTTTTCAGTCTTTTCTAATTATTTATGTATTCGGCAAGATTTCCAATTTCAATATCCGTTTTAGTTTCAATGTCTAATTTGGAAATCTCTATTTGCTGAGCGAAATAATGGAAATCTTCCTGCTTCCAATCTAAAACAAAAGGATATTTTGGGGTTATAGCTTGGGAAGCACAGTGCCTCCAAAGATATCGTTCTAGTACGGAAAATAGTCTCTTTTTGCCCGCCTTCCCCTGATGTGGGGCGAGATGAGAGGATCCCGGCTGGCCTTCCTGATGTGCCTCTTGTGAGGACCCGGAAGCATAGTGATTCGAGCCTGGGTGATCCCCCTCGCTTTGTGCCCCCGGAATGAGCCCCAACCCGTAATTCTCTGGGGGAGGAGTAGGACTTGGTGTGGGATTGAACCCCTCATTGATTCCCCTCGACGCGGTATTATGTGAAAGCACACAACATCGTCCAGAAGCTTATAGCCCCTTACCTATGTCCAATATTTGCTTGTACGAGCTAGCCATCAACAGACGAACATCCTTTTACCGCAGTCTTCCCCTATTGGGCATAGCCTTTTCTCCGTTAAGCTCCTGTAAGGGTGGGTATGAGAAGGGTCCCCCTCTCCCTTGTCAAAGCTTAGTTATCCGTGAATAAGAACTCGTTTTGCTTGTTGGCTGGTAGCTCCATGCTTGGTTAGCTCGAAAGCGAGTTTTGACTCTTTGATCGTCGAGAAATAAAGGTGTGATTACCTGAGGTGAGGTTGACCTTCTTTCTGCCTTAGAAGAGCTATAGTTTAGGTCATGCGCGAATGCAAAAAGGGGACAAGGAGATGTGCTAGTCCACTAACAACTGAACCCCTCAAGCGAACGAGTAGTGAAGCCTTACCCAGATTGAGATGAGAAATAAAGGGCAATTCTAAAGCTAGACCCACACAAATGTTTAATCGAAAGCTCTCTCATCCTTCCCCATACCAGATTGAAAACAAGAACCTTGAGTCATCTATTGATTGAGGAACCATACCTGTCACGTTGAACCATGTCTGTCAACAGTGAAAGATAGCCCTAAAGTGAGGGCCCCGGAGATAGGATTTCTCAACTGTCGATTGACGTGACAATCATGCCTGCTTGACAAATCCTTTTTCAGTCTCCCAATAAATGAAAAAGGATTTGCTGGTGACACGAAAGCTGTGCTCGACACTCTCTTTCCTATTCCACTGCGCTAAGTGGTCTTTCCCTTGCTGGCTGGATGACTACTATGGACAAAGATGACGACTACTCCCAGTCTCTGGTCAATCCATGCTGATTCTAGAATAGCTTTTCCCCCCGCCCATACTTGGGAAGAGAAAGTACAACCTCTGCTGCATCCTATCCTCCACTTTAGTTTAATTCTTTAGTTCTAGAATCACAGACATTGGCTAATGATACCACAAACTTTTTGGTTATGTCATACTCTATTCTATCTACTCTTACTGACCTTCCCTTCGAGCAGACTAAGAAGAAGCCCACGTAGCGGTAGCAGCTACGACTTCTTCCTTCTGGGCTTACTTGCCAAGTACAATAGCAACGGATTCTGTACCAACCAACCCTATTCTATTTAAGCGAGTGTTCCCTCTCCGTTCTAGCTTTCTAAATAAGTCAGATCGGTGCCTTTTCTCCGGGAAGACTCCTCAATCAGTTAACTGGGTATGAGAAGGCCTCCCTTCTAGTCTATAGTAGCCCTTCTTCCTCCAACCCTGAGTTCCAGTGAGACCAGTCGAGCCAAGCGAGTCCAATAACAGCTTCGTCAATAACAGATGATATCCCTCCTACAACTAAATTTGAGGATGACACTTGCACTTGGGTTGGGAGCTTTCCCTTCTCTATGGCTAATTCCTCGCTGGCCGATCGCCTTTCACCTGGTTCTATTAAGAAAGAAATTTCTTGGTATGAGCTTCTAATTCTGACAACAGCTAAATCTAGGGCACTGCATAAGGGCATAAGCGAAGTCAAGGGATTTCCGTCTAACTAGTGGCTGAGAGTAAGCAAGCTACCTTCATTCAACAGATTTGTGGTTGAGTCAATAACATGCTCTGGGTTGGGAATTTTTGTTCTTCTCTTTTGCATTTCCGCTGCCTGCATTCTTCTTCGTGTCCGTCCGTATCGTAAAGCTGGTCGACGCCAGCTATAATGGTTGAAAATAGGGGGCCAACCTTCACCCCTTAATAAAGCTTTTTTCGATAAAGCAAACGATTCGTTTCGACAACTTCGGACCAGATTAACCCCCTTTCATTAGCCGATCTTACAAGATCGATCGGGTGGACTGGTTGAGAAGGGGTGATTAGCGGAAAAAATCATTGCTGAGAGATAGATTCTACTATTTGGTCAGGACGAATGAGTGGCTGTGAAGTATGCTCCGGAGGAGATTGACCCTTCCCCGAGTCAGTCCAGTCAGAAAGGGGAAGGCCCGCTGTCTAGACTGCATTTCGGGAGTTTGAACACCATCCCATTTCAACCAAAAATACAAGCCTATCAAAGATATCTAACATTCCTTCCTTATGAGTAGAAATTCAATCCCGTTTTGTCTTTTTTTTTGCATAAAAAGCAGCCAGCTGGTTATATATATAAATCTATCTATATATATATATATATTAATATTAAAACCCGGTGCATTTCTTCCGACCTTTTTTGAAAAGCGCATACTTTTTCCTCCAAAAATGACCTCTCAGTCGAGGAAGGCATAAGATATTTACCTAAACCAGTAGGTCCTTGAGCGGATCCCACGTTAGCCCCAAGACGTTGGTCTCTAACTAGAAAAGTAAATGCTTGAGCTTGAGTGAGAAGGGCCTCCTCGCTTATTGACTTGAACCACTGACCTTTAAAACGAACCTATAGGACAAAAGGAACTTAACTAAGGGCACCTGACAAAGAGCAAACAGCTTATCTCAACTATTTGACTTGAGTCCCAGTACTTAAAGACGTAACTTCAGGAGTTTCCCTGAAAGAATAGTAAGGCGCCGAAAGCAGGGAGAGAGGGAGCTCTTACTACAGATCTCCCCTTCCTTATGGCAGGAGGTTTCAAACATCTTCTCAACTATTCAAATCCAGTTCATCCCTCCGTTCATTTATTGACTGGAGTTGAGTTCTGGGCTTGTCGAGGTGGGTGGGCATAGTTTAACATAGCATTTGCCGGAAAAGACGGGAGGAGCAATGGATCCCCTACTTTCACCTGCATAAAAAAGCTTCATGATGTTGAGGGAGAGCTTCGCAGGGTTGACGAAGGTATTCAGAGAGCCAAAGAGAAGATGTCTACCATCCAAACTCGTCTGAACGTCTTAGAAAATCAGAAGAAAGTGATTACTAAGATGAAAATGAGGAAAGGGCTTCGTTAAATTGGCTAGCAGAAGAGCGTCGTCAAGCACAAATTAATGTGCTTAAGTCATTTTTTTGGTGAATCAGTTCATATCTTTTGATTTTGAATTGTGATAGGATGCGAACGGTCTTTTGAATGTGGTGACATGTGAATAACTTATACATTTGAGCCTGTGTGGAACAAAGGCGCATAACCGTTTTCATCTGACGAAGCTCATTCGTCTGGGTTATCAAAATTCTGCCTTATTTCTCGCTTGAGCCTGGCCTTGTTTTGTTCTTCATCTTGCACACCAGCAAAGAAGTTGTCAGGACTCAAGGATGTTCCTGTCAGAGTTGGGATTAATTGTTGGATGTCACCAGCAGGTACATCCAATCCTGACCTTGGTTCAGTTTCCACACGGTTGACATCACCTTCAATAACATGTATCTCAAATTAGTCTAAGTCATACAAAGATAACTCAGTTCATTCTAAGTCT